>CM033627.1:23344447-23792473 GCA_019453435.1 Rhinogobius similis | reverse complement strand
CTTCTGCAGCCAGGTGCAGATGTGGGGCCAAAGCTAAGTTACACTGGTGTCTCAAGGCTGTGACAAAGTCTTCTGCAAAAGACAGTTAAGACATTATTTTTGTTCTAAAAACATGAGTTGTGTCAAAGAAATGGTACTTCGAGAGCATGTTTAAAGCGCTGTAATAACGATAGCTAATAATCAATGTTTGTCTCTTTAAATGACAGAATGAAACCTTTTTAAAGCCCTCAAGGGAATTTGTCTTGCACACACGCAGCACACACGAGCAGATAAAAACATTACACAAGTGTCAAGGTAAAACATATTTGAGGCCACAGAAGGCAACACACAGAGAGTAAAGCGAGCATTAAAAACATGTAACTTCTTCTGGTAGTGGATCTCAAGCTTGTCTGCGTTATGTTTCGCCCATAACGTTCCATGTAATTTAAACTCTCCGCAGAGAAAGCAGGTTACTTTATCAGATCTGTAGAAAGGTGACTCTGCTCACACTAAGAATGCTTTTTCAAGGTATTTTGAGCAATGAAACATCAGTAATTAAATAAATACATGATAGACGCAACAATTTTTATTTTACGTGTTGTTTTGTTGTCTCAATTTACAGCCCAATTAAACGTCTTTGTCCTAAAATTGCACATTAAAGTATATCTGTTATTTTAATTGCTGTTTATGCCTCAGCTTATAGTGAACATCCATTAAGTAATCAAATTCTTAAGTGACAAACCATATCGTTTTTAATCCCAAACAATTAATTATCTTCATTCAACACATTTACGTCAATGACTCCAGAACAATCTCCCTTTGACAAGATTTGTATCTCTTGCTTTTATAGTCTGTTACTAATAAACAGCGCTGGGATTGCAGCGTTATTAACGGTATTCAAGGGCGTAGCACCAAATTCTGGGCCCCGGGTACAAACGTTCTCGTGGGCCCCAATACATAATTTTGTACATTTTTTTATACCAGCAAATTCAGTTGTTATTGTAATTTTTTCATTCCCTATTACTAGAATATACACCCGATAGTTTCTACATACATCGGACAATAAAGCGCTAATTTATTGGCATCCTGTGTAGCTATTGGCTGTTTGTTTTTGTAATAACTACTAGACCAATTTCACAAAGGTCTCAAAATGTGTTATACCTATAAAAATACTTTAACCGCAAATTATAATCACAAGTTTTATTTAGCAATGATTTTCCTCTTTTTATATTCTATTAATGGGGGTGATGGGGTCTCAACCGTATTTCATTTCAACAAACACTGATTAAAGCGTAGAACCATCACATGTTTTTGAGCGCCCCATGGGAAACTAGCACCCTTTATCCCCCCCAGTCCGACACCCTTACGGTATTATTTAAATGAAGTCATCTAACAATATTCTAATGCCGTTTAAGTTACTATCAATGTAACTCGGCTCGTTATTTTACTCACAGCAGCGGGGATTGATCAGACTCTGCTCTCTCGCCTCATTCAGCAGCTGAAAAGGTTCTGGAAAGTAAACAGGAGCAAGACGAAGAATTAAAAACAGCGATGTGCTAAAAAAGAGATCGACGGTAAAGTAACCTATCAGAAGCGGCGTGAGGCGAGGCAGACACTTTCCAGACATTTCATTGGTTCAGCAGACACGCGCTCAGATCCTCTGAGAAAATGAGTCAAAACGATCATATATCTTTATTTTGCAGCTCTTTGTGCTGGAAGTAAAAACAGCGGGAGTTCAACATGCGTTTGGAGTTTACAGAATGCTGAAAAGGCATGAGCCGGGCCATAAGTATAGTTTTTAAATATCCATTTGGTCGAGGTTCGGCTCTGACTTTTCAAGTGTGAGGCTGTACCGCGTTTGTCTGTTTTGGTGCCCTATGTGTGTAAGTATAGCCTATATCTAACACTAGTGGTTCATTTTATCATTTACTGGAAAAATACGGTACCTTAAACAGCAGCAGTTGATTTATTTTTGGAGGATTTTGTTGGTAATTGAACCCCTTACTTTACCTGGTTATTATTACTTTCATCACTCAATAGCGCCGTGACTAACGCAGTTACTGTTGGGGAGAACGGATAACTATAACTGATTTTCATTATTACTACAACAAATCAGAATGTAATGGCAGCAATAAAAAAACAAAAAAATGCTTTATATGTGCGCTATGGAACGTTTCTCTATGCATCCTTTGCCTGAAATGTTCCACATGTTGTATTCAACTTTTGTAACTTAACATTTGCTCAATTACAGGTGTTTTAAATGCCAAAAAGAGTCTTGTCATCCGTCAAAAGGTGCAGGAAAGCAATCACTTTTTACTGTATTTTTGTTGCCACATGTAAAATAAAGGACGACCGTGCACTCAAATGTAGATATTCTGTCAACAAACCGCCTGACATGTCTTTGGGTTTAACGGCATTGAGCACGACTCACGAGAGAATCAAAACGTCCCCTCGGTTGCCATTTTGAATTGTGACTTTCAACTTGATGGTTCACAGGGCAACAGCTGAACTCCCTAAGCGCTTCCTGTCTCATCAAGTCATTTTTCAAGCCATCACAGCCATGGTTCACCCCTGGCTTTTATGTAAACACCACCGGAAGGCTCTTACTGGTGTTTGGAAATCGAAATGTTATACTCTGCAATGTATTTTTCAGGAATTGTCCAAAGTAAGTATGCTACATGTTGCAAAGCCGATGACAGTAACTGTAGCAGGCGTTCTGGCGACAACCACAGAATTGTATTTTATTTCTCTGCTTGAGCTTTTTTCGTATCTGCTCCCCATCTGCTGCTTCCTTTTTTTGTTTAAAAGGATTTTTTTTTGGCCCGTACGCTTTATTTGACAGGACAGTACGGCGTGCAATGGGGAGGAGACTGGGGAATGACATGCAGCAAAAGTCATGAGCTGGATTCGTACTCACACCACTGCGAACCTACATCATTCACACAGCAGGTACATGTGCTATCCACTCAGCCACGAGTGAGCACTTCAGAAACCAGTATCTTGACACATGACGCAATCCAAATGGACAGAATATTTCAAACGTAGTCAGGTTTCAGTCATACCATTTTATACAACACATTTTATTTTCCATGTAATCATCATTCTTTCATATGTGAAAGGCTGAATGACATTAAAATAAGAAAGAAAAGAGAAGCTATAGCAACATTTAGCCTTGAAGATTGTATTTGCTCGAGTCTTTCTATCACGGGTCAGCCTACTTTTTACTTTTTTTTTATTATGCGAAATTGACTTTTTAAGCTTTTAACCATGTTCTAACAATGACTATTTTCACTGTGTGACGTGGCTAAGAAAATCTTCTTTTCCGTTTCAACATCTATAAATCCTCGCCAGACTCGCTCTCAACATTCCTGCTGTCTAATCAGGGATCATTATAACTGGCCACAGCTCAGCACAGCTCGTGCATTACAAACCATTGTGTTTAAAAATTAATTGTGTAATTGCCTCTGCAGCCAGTAGATGGAGCCACAGCTAAGCTTTTTTATTCTGCAATATGAGATAGCAAAGTAATAATCATCAAGAGCACATTTAAAAGGCCATAATACAATACAAATAATGCAAAATATTTGTTCTTTAAACTCAGCCCCTCCATCTATTTTCCAACAGTTCAGTTCGACGCCAGCCCTGCTCCACCTCAGCACCACATTTGCAGAGTCTGTCGTTCAGGTTCTTTTTTTTCCACACCACCAGTGTTTAAGCTCCTGGGGTAAGATTCCCAACATATCCTGCTCTGCACGTCCTGCGCATCAGGTCAAAGTGCCAAACCTAATATATTTATCATTACATACATCATTATATAGTTCTTAGTTGTATTTCATTCATTATCTTCCAATGTATAATATCTTCATTTTAGTCTCCAGGTTGAAATATATTTATGATTTAGAATGAAATTTTATCCTTACGATAATGTTTGTGATATTGGGATTCAGAGTTCAAAGTTCTCACTTTAACCCACTCCACTCAGAGTATGACAGAGGCTGATTTAACCAGTCACAATGAAGAGTGAACCCTCACTAGAGGCAGACAGTTCTAGTTGCTTAAAAATATTATCTCTTATTGTTCTACTAAAACAGAATAAAGTTGAGAGAAGAGCACTCTCGAAACTGTTAAAGTTGTTGTAAAACTTGTTTGGAGAATCCATCTTTCAAATTATCTTTGTGACCTACATGCTACATTGCTGTTCACTAGCAAGGACCACAACCTCAAGCTTGGATGCAGAAGACTATTGGCGATCAAGAACGATAAAATGCTTGAGAGTAGATGATCAATGCCGTTTTGGGGCTTCTAGCGATGAGGGCAGCAGGCTCCCGGGCCTCCATACCCCCCGACTAAAGGATAAGACAGAATAATTAGAAGCGGGTGGGAGGGAGGGGCACGAAATAATCGAACACTGGTGTGTGTGACCGGAAGTTTAAATAGAGTAGTCACCGGAAGGGACGTGGATGAGGTGTGGTCCTCCTCCCGAACTTTAGATAACAGACTTATCTCCATTAAAACAAACGTCTTTTTTTTTTTTTTTTTTTCACCCTGACATCAAAAAGCATAAAACAAATCAAAACCTCCTTCTTGTAGATAGGAATTCTTAAACCATTCAGTGGCAACAGCTCAAGAAAATAAGACTCGATCATTTAAAAAGGAACACAAAGGTTAAGAGCTGCTTTTATCCTCAATGAATAAAGGACAACCAACCCCTCATATAGAGCGGAGATAAAGGCTGTGTAAACAAATGCTCTGCCATGATATGAGCCAAACAGAGCGACTCCACAAATGTCACCCTTCTTCTTAAAGCCCAGAATTGGACGAGGTGCTGTAGATGGCAGCTATTATCTGCTTTGGCACGCACCGCTCCGTCCGGTACAATACCTTTGGCCCCTGGCAGTACACTCTCTACGGACAGCGCCAGCCAAATCCATCAGCTCGTAGGGTACACGGAACATGAGTTTGACAGGAAGCGGGAAGGTGTACCAAATGGTGAGAAATTATTGCCTAATTTTTCTGTGTTTGATTTATTTATTTACAGTTCTTACTTCTTATGTAGGGCCAGAGGCAGACCAAGGAATTTGGGGGCCCAAGGCCAAATTAAGAACAGACCCCTCCTCATCAAGTGTGATTTTCTTTTCTGCCATGTCTCTGGAATTGTTCTTTAAATTGGCTTTGGGTCTTTGTTGTTTTGTTTGTTTTTTAACATGTGTTGGCTGGACAGGTTCATAAATTGGGGTTGGTAAGTGAACTATGGCAAAACTCAACGCGTGCAAAAGCTTGCCCTTCTTTTATCTTTATTTTGTATAGTCTATACCTTTCTGTTATTATTATTCATTGTTATATTCTTGCACCTTAAACAGCCAAAGCAAGTTCCTAGTTTTTGTGCACCAATACTAATAAAACCTCTCTGATTCTGGTTTGTTGGTGCATTTAACACATGTCGGTCTCATGGTAATTTTATAATGTTATATTTATTTACTTTTTAGCTTTTTATGTACTAAATAGTAACAGTTGACAATCACAGACTATTTTGTTGGTCTTTTTCTTGTTTAAAAGTACACTGCACTACTGCTTCCTTGCATCTGTGATGATCGAGAAGGGCACTTTATTGGGGCCCCCTTCTGGTTGGGAACCCAGGGCAATCGTGGCCTGTTACATAATGGTAAGTCTGCCACTGGGTATCGTGTTGGTCATCAGGTGGGCCAGCAGACCGGCTGGCCCGAGGATCACAAGGTCATCTGCTCCAAGTCATCCACCCTCTGTTCCAGAAACTCCATCCTTTGGTTCTTGTCTTTGCTGATAGCCTTTGGCTCCTGCATCTCCTCCATGAAGCCTGCCATTTTTTTCTGTTGTCTTCAATGATTTTCTGTGACACGTGGATATGTGCCTGCGAAAGTGAAAGACCAGACCCAAAGTGACGAGCGTCGAATGGGAGGGCAGAGACTGGAGCTTTTAGGCCAACAGCAGGACAAGGAACAACAGTATTAGGCCTGAGGAGCTTCTAATCTTCGATCTGACAAAGAGCAAATAGTCAAATGAGCAGCAAATGAGAGTCATGTGGAATTATTTCTCGAAAAATTATAATACTATTGTCAATTAAAAGTTGTATTTAACTATGACACCAAGAAAAGAAGAATATATAGATTTTGAATCTACAATATAGGCATAATAACTGTTCATTATTAAAAAAAAAAAAAAAAAAATTAAGCTAAGACTCACTGTGGAATATTTCACCTATTATATAAATTAAAAGCATTTACTTCATCTTAACATGTGCTTTATTTTTAGTAGTGGTTAACTGCTTTGACAGTTAAAATCCCATTAAAGGTTTTGTACATAATTTGGAACCAGGAGTGAAAACGTGTTTTGGTTTACTTCTAGGCCCAAGGCACATCTGCCAGCTGATACTAACATTTTTTCATACATTTAAGTAAAAATCAACTACATTGTAAAAGCAGCTCTATGATGGCATTAGCATACTAGCTGTTGTTAGCTTTACTGTAACAGTAAATTGCTATATGAGAGTTACAGTTAATCTTATACATCCACTGCTGTGAATAAAAAAGGATGCTTGTACAGAAGTAAGTCAGAAACAGCTTTGGGTTGATGCAAAAGTTTGATCTGTTGTTTTTCATGTTTTTTACAACAGTATACATCCCAAGATTTTATTATTTTTTAAATCATATAAAAAAGTAGATTAACAGTTGAGCTGAAAACATCACATAAAATTGCCAATTTTTCATATAAAATATAAATATAGGCAAAATTAGTTTTTACCTTTTCTACAGTCTTGAACATGTCAAAAATGAGTAAAAACATTTCCAGGTACTGTTACGACCCTGGCTCTTTGCAATTTTGTGGTTTTCTTGTGAGTACTCCAGTTTCCCCATCAGACAAGCGTGAAGAATGAGTATGCTAATCTGCTTGTGCCCCCGAACAAGATATTGGCTCAAGAATGTCACGCTGTGCACTTCTGTCACCCACTGGTCCTGAGAGGTTGGACTACCGACGCTGAAGAATGTGCCAAATGCTAAACAAATGTATACAAATGAGAAATTATATAAACAGCAAAGAAAAACCCTTAAAAATACACAGTTCATCTATCCTTACCTCTATAATTTGCATCGTTGACATGATGGTTTATGTTTTGAATGGTAAAATATATTAAATGCCAGCTATAAAAAGAAAGCTTAAAACCATGAACAGGTACAACCTCAAAAAGAGATGCTAAATATCAGTCAATAAAATAAAGATCAATACATTGGTTGGATACTCGACTCCTTTGACATAGCTGGACTTGACAACCTTTTCTCTCACCTGACAGAGTGTAACACACGCATCATTCCCCAGAACTGAAACATTCCCAACAGGAGTCCAGAAAAATAATAGAAGTTGGAGTTGAGACCGCGGAGACGAGGACAGGATCCCTCCCCGGCACTGCACCTGTCACTGCTTCTTAGCTCTAAATGGGTTCACTCATTAAAAAAATAAGATATTGGGAATGCTGTTGTTTTTAACCAGCAGATGACACTTATTCTCATTTACGTAATCATCAGTTTTGTTTGCAGAGAAAATCTGTTGTGCATTTAATGTCTAAGGGAAACGCAACTACTGTAACATGTCAACTGGAGCTTATATTTGGCCTTTCTAATCCTTGCAGCAGCTTTCCTGACCAAAACAGCAGTCTGTCCTGAAGCCAGAGAGACCACTGCAGTGACCATCCGCTCAAGCGCTCAGACCAGCAAGGCTTCGGAGCTGTTTTATTGTCCCCGTGTATGAGTCCCTCTCGTTATTCGACTTGTTGTAGGAGAACAGTGTCTCCTCCGCTGTGTTCTTACTTTGCCTGGATATGCCTTGGTTGCAAACATCTCCTGCAGTGATGGCCTTTAAATGCTACAGTTCTCAGTCATTGGTTCAAACGCATTCTCCATATATGGACTGTCACATCCCCCTCCAGCCTCCAGTGGACAAGTACAGCCTCTTTGAGCTAGTGTTACAGCCGTGAAGGCAGCAAAAACCTGACCTGAAACCGCCTCCTGGCCAAAGTGCTGACATGAGGGGCAAAATACGGCCCTGTAACTTTAAAGGTTTTGAAAGTATCCACAATAAATGCATCAATGAAAGGCAAAAGTGTTAAAGTGTCCATGTTTCTTCCAGTCAGAGCCTGATCCATAAGTCTGACCTCGACTGTTAATGCTTGTAAACAGTGATTTCATATTTACAGTTTGTAAACAAACTGAGGATACACAGAATATATGTCCACCTTTATTCACTGAAACCAAGTAGTTTAGTTTTTCTTTTGTTAAGACATTCAAAAATTGTCTTATTATTATGATGTATCCAAACTAAAAAGTGTTCTTAAGAAAGACGGAAAAGGTTAGGGGTTAGAATTACTAATCTAGAAAGTTTTTTCTTCTTTTTTGTATGGGGCAAAGCTAGAGCTTCTGCCTCCCAATAAGGAGATCCTGGGTTCAAATCCCAGAGCACCCGAACATCACACGATCTCTCTGGGTGGAGTCTGCATGTCCTCCCTGTGTTACCGTGGGTTCTCTCCGGGTTCTCCGGCTTCCTCCCACCGTCTAAACACATGCATGTGTTCAGGTTAATTGGCAACTCTAAATTGCCTGTAGTGTATGAATGTGAGAGTGAATGGTTGTCTGTCCATGTCTCTGTCTCTGTGTTAGCCCTGCATCACTGGGATAGGCTTCAGTCACCTTCAATGAATGAATGAATGAATGAATGAAAGTTTTTAAGATATACTGTATTCATTAAAATTTCACATCCTTCAATGCCATATGTCAGGAACAGTGTACCAAAATGGAAGGGAACTCATCCCCAGATCTAGAGCTTGGCTTGGTAAGGACTGCCTTAGCTGTGAAATTTTGCCTTTTGTTCAGCGGGGGAAACTGGAAAGCCCAAAGCAAACCCATTTAGACAAGGGAAAAAGCATGCAGACTCTAGGTACGCCCAGGAATCAAACCTGCAGCATTCTTGATGTAAAGTCCTAGCATTGTTTCTTTACTTTATACAAACGACTTCACTGTTCAGTGTTTATTTAATTCTTTAATTGAGGATTGCGAGATGATTCATCTCTTTTTCAATAGATGTTTATATAGGAAGATTTCTTGCCAATTAAGACAAAAATATTTTGAGCAGACTTATATTATTCCAAGTTAAAATACAGGAAATATTAAAGGTGTTCATAAGCCATGATAATGCATGCTATGGTTTGCTTCCTGTTACAGTCAATGGACAAGGGTCAGCTGGGGTCACACAGGGTGATGGCTGCAATCATAAAGACGCTTTGATGGAGAAATCTCATTAGCGCTAATACTTAACAGCGCATACATCCTTCATGGAGTCTCCTTCATTACGATTGAACACATGCAGCAAAACTGCAGATGAGCATGTATGCTCAGGCTTTTAATGAGCTCGTAATACGTTTGCTAACATCATCAGGATTAAAAGAACCATTGTACAGGGCCCATTATATAAATTAAAAACTCCTCTGAATTCTCTGGTAGTGTATTTTTAAAGTACAAAGTTATCTGTGAAGATTTTGCAATTGTTGCTGATTTCTCTTTATGTTTACCTGTTGTCCGTGTCTGGGTGGATCATAATTAAGCTAGTTTCTCAAGCCTGAGTTTTGATCGGGAGAAAAGTTGATCTTCAGAGAAAAAAAAAGAGCAATTCCTAAAATGTTTTGGAGAGGCAAAGACTTTTCATGCAGCTAATGCTTCCTCTTGTTGTTCACAGCTTTTGTTGCAATTCCCAGTGGATCAATTGACAAGCGCCCCCTGCTGTCTCCCAAACAGTTTCATGACAGTGGATTAAAGCTGAAGAAAAACAAGTGTGAACTCCTGACAGTCCCGCTCTGCTCAGAACACACCAGCCTTTTCAGTGTCGGCCCCAGTCCTGTGATGCAGATTCACTTCTACTCTTCCAAGACTCCAGTCCGTGAAACAGCAGGCGACACCACATCACAGCGGGACTTTGTATTTTTAATACGTTTTGAAAAGTGAAATTCTGAGAGAAGTTCAATTCTGGTGCATCTACCAATGTCCTTAAAGGCAGAGTTCATTGGTGTGTAAATGACATTGTTTTCACATTTATATGGTTGTCCTCTTAGATGTTGTTTTGTTTTACGTATTTTTCTTATGAAACCAATTGCACCTTTTTAATCCTGGAGAAAAGTCTGTGATATATATACTGAATTGTTTATCGGTTACACTTTATTATTATTGTTAGGACACTTGCTTGGTGCATTTTAATAATATCTAGTTTCTACTGTTGACCCTGTGCACTTGGCAGCACTGAAATTAAAACATCAACTTCATCATTAGGGAAAATTATTATCTGTATAGCAAATGACAAAGAGGTATGCTTGCGTTCAGTCATATCAATTTAGATTAATTCAAATACAGCGACAGATTTCTGGGGAGACAGCAAACAGCTAATGCTGCTAAAGGAGTACATTTGCTGAAGGATTTGACCTATGGTGATTCTTTTGGGTAGCCTGTAGGAAACCCACCCAGAAACGGAGAGAAACAAACTACTGAGTAATTCAGCCACAGTTTCAGCTTTGTTTTGTCCATCAAGGGTCAGCAAACCTAGGTATATGTGTCACAGTGGATTCGTGGAGGAATTTTGAATGGCAATCACAGTAAAATGGTCTTTTTTTTTTTTCAAACTGAGCAGCCCGGAGCAGCCTCACTCTATCCTCACTCTGGCGTCTTTCGTTCTGTCCTTTTGTCATGAACTGCATGCAGAAAATGTGAGTAGTTATTGCCTGGACCTGTCCATCGCGGCAATTAATCATCTTGCATTACAACGCCATATGTGGTCAAAGTATCGCTAACAGCAGTCCAACTCTTCATTGGGCCCTTACAAAATAAATCATTTTCAGTATTCTGGCTGCTGAAACAGTCTTATGGTCAAAAGGTCAAAGAGCGATAGAGCATTAAAGCAGAACTAAGTAACTTCAGAGTCAAAAAAAAAAAAAAAAAGACCCCAAAAACTCTTTTTTTCCCCACTCCTTTTTATTGAAATAAGGAAGTACAATAACAGACATTTCATGTTGCCAAATAGAAAATAGAGCGCTAAGGTTTCTCAGGAGAGCTGTCTTCAGGTAGGCATCAGAAGTTGCAAGGCTGGTTTTCCGCACAGGGGGCGTCAGCGGTGGCTTCAAATGCCCAGAAAACACATTTACAACCACCACACAGACTTAAAAAGATGTTCAATAAGGTAAAAAAATGTTGCTTAGTCCTACTTTAAAGACAAGCATTGATGTAAGAAGAAGCAGAGAGGTGCAGGATTCCCATCATAATAAGACTCATCTGATAATATAGAGCTCAAACCTAAATGTTATAAGATTATTATATTCTTCTTAAATGTAAGGAATTTATGTTATAGGTATAATGTATGAGAACTATAATATTGTAAGTAAGCCTGCAGCCTCCTGCTGAGAACATTAAAGGTCCCATATTCTGCAAAATCGACTTTTCAGAGGTTTTAACCTTCCTACAGTGCTATTTGGGCCTCGTATGTGTGCCCCAAGTGGTTTTTTTGGTTGATTGATTCCCGCATGCTTTCTCTAGAGAACTGTCTTTTTCGTCCCCCTCGGCTGAGCAGGCAGACGGGGGCTCCTCACTAAAATGACGTGGCTTCACTAGGATGACGTGGCACTCAAGCCACTGCTCCGGGAAGCGTGCAGCAGCACTGTAAACAAGCCCCTCTGGCGCTACCGTAACCGCGTGTTTCGCATCACTTTGCTTTGAATGCTACTTCTTTAGTTCCAGTGCTGCTACTGCTAACACAACGGGTCGTAACTAGCCATGTCGTCTTTCAGAAAATCTGTGTTCGGTTGTAAATGTGTCTCTAGACTATTTTATTTGCCGAGAGATGAAACAGTACGAGGAAAGTGGATGAACAGAACTATTAAATCTTCATTGTTCACTTCAAAATATTGTGTTTAATTTATTTTTGAACCAGTTCAACGACAAATAGTCCAACTGTGTAACATAATGGCTTACATACTGTAAGGTACGGTAAGAAAAGTATAAGCCATACCCATATACATCTGAGTTATCATCTGTTTTCCCCCAGTTTGCAACTCTAATTCATGACACAATACACACATTTGCCTTTTTCTCGACAGCATACGTTCTTCGTTTCTGTGGCCATAGTCCTACAACTCCGGCAAGTACACCTAAAACGAATAAAAACAGCTTATGCTAATGCTACACAGTAATTACACGATAGATACGACAGATAGAAGAGTTAGCTTGTTATTTACCAAACGGCAACGTCCGTCCGTACTGCGTCCACGTCAAACTCCAGGTCAGATCCAGGACATAGGACTCTGCACAACGCACCGTCATGACGGATAAAATGTTTATTCCAGTGTTCGTGTATCGCTGTTTACCGGAGCATGCGGCACACGCCCACCGTCTCCGCTCTAGGCTACGTCATGGGGTGGGCGGGGGAGGCAGATGGCTCTCTGTTCGGGGGGGTCGAATCTCAGACTAAGCCGTTTGCTTTTGCAAGGAGTGGGACCAGACCAAAAAATGGGTGTTTTGGGAAACTGTTATGTTATGGATATTGCACAACGCAAAATTTTATCAACAAGCCCTTAGGATAGGATGTAATGGGGAAAATAGCAGAATATGGGTCCTTTAAATGTCAGCAAAATAGCTCCAAAAAGCTCCAGAATGCTCCAGAGTCCCCTAAACCCCCTCTTCAATTCAGAACTGTATCAGGCAGTTCTACAGCCAGCTAACAACAGGACTCACAGGGCTAACATAATAACAATAGATTTGTTTCAGGTGAAACTAAGCAGGGTAAACAAATAGTTAAACAAAGACAGGCCTTTATCAGAGACTCCTCCCTGTGGGCAGGGCTTTCACAGATCTGAGTAGCATATAATCAGTGCGTAGACCAGCTCTACTAATTGAGAATGACTTTCAGATGGAAGTCAAAACGGCTTGATTTTCAAATCTGTCGAGATGACGACCTCTGAAATCTTTTATATGATGGAACACTGATGATGGAAGAATGAGGGATTACACCGACTAAGCAGTTCTATGTCAAAACAATTTGGGAACGTTTGTGTGATAATTTGATAGCATTTTAAATGGTACTGTGAATGAATGAATTTCTCAAAAAGCACAATATAAAAACTTATGTGGTAATTGAATGAATCACCAGAATTGCACTTTTCACTTTTTTATTATGCGACTGCATCTAGTGTTTGGCACAAAACAACTTTGTGATAGATATGTTTAATGCCATGCTGTCTCCATAAAAAAACAAGCAGATGAAAAACCCTTACACAGTGCACATGTTTAGCCTAAATAATAATAACAACAAAAACAACAACAACAAATATAATCATAACAGTAAAATATAGCACTTTTCTGGACACTCGATGCTTCACATTGCTTTATTCATTCACTCCACACTCGGTGGTAGCAAGCTACTATTGTAGCCACAAGCCAGGCTGCCAATCTGCACCATTGGCCCCTCCGATCACTACCAACCATTCACACACACACCACTCTTTTACTAGGCAATGTGGGTGTCTTACCTAAAGACACAATGACATTTCCTCCTCCAGCCGCCCCACTGTGGCACCTGGTGTTCCAACTGTCTCCCATCCAAGTACTGACCAGGCCATGACCTGCTTAGCTTCCAAGAACTGATGGGATTGGGCATTGGCACGTAAGTATGGCCAAAATATTTTACTTTAGCTTTCAGTTTGCATTCGAAGGGTGGTAGCTCTATCTTCCCTTTTAACATGACCAGTTGAGATTGCAAATGGATGGATGGAGAGGAGCCTGAGTGAAGTGCTGCATGGTTAATATGCAGAGGGTAGTTAGAACTGATCCCTGACTCCTGCAGCTGTTAATCAAAGATACAGTTCTTTTTATTTGCTCATGTTGAAGTGCACAGCCTCCCCTCTCATCCTGTTAAAAGGGTTTCACTGTTGAATCATCAATGCCATACCCAGTGAAGAGGGAAAGACAAAGCTATTTCAGTTGGAGCCATGCTTACTTGATGGAAAATTGTCTTTCAATAAAATCCTTTATTGATGACACTGAGAACTTAAACCATGTATTTAGTTGCAAAATACTGATACTACACGAAACTGATTTGAGAAAGGAAAATCTTAAACATGGTTTGAGAGTGGAAAATATTGAATCTTAAAGCCTAATTTTCAGATTTTTCTAAATTTGATTTTTCCGTCAAGAAAACTGAAATTTGAGTTTCAGTATTAGTAGTCTGCCTTCTCCAGTTCATATTAAATTATAAAACTGAAAATGCCCCCAAACCACCCCTAATGGACATATCAATGCATCTTTTGTGAGAAAAAGCCTTGACCTGGCAAGAAATTAGATTTTTCACCAGGAAAATACTGAAAAGTAGCTCAAATTTGACTACATTTTAAAATGCTAAAATTTGGCTGAAAAGAGCCCCAAACCAGCCCAGGTAGGCATATCAGTGCATATTTTGTCAGAAAAAGCCTCAATTTGGCCAAAACCTGACATGGCAAAAATCAGATTTTTCACCATGTTCGGACCTGAAATTTGGCCCAAATTTGATGAAAGTTTTAAAAAGCCAAAAACTGGCTCGAAATACCCATAAACAGCCCCAAACCACCCCATCGGTGCATAATTCATGAGTAAAAGTCTTGTTTTGGCCAAAACCTGACTTGGCCAAGAATCAAATTTTTAACCAGGAAAATTCTGAAATTTGGCTCATCCATCCACCCATCTTCTTCCGCTTATCCGGATAAGCGGAAGAAATTTGACAAAAATTTGAAAATGCTAAAAACTGGCTGAAAATGCCCCCAGAGAGCCCCAAACCACCCCATGTGAACATATGAGAGGAAGTTAAAAGCAGACATAGGTCACAGGTGGTAGAAATATATGGATTTATTGACAAAAAAATGAATTTAGGAGAGATCCCAGGCAGTAACCAGAGTGGACTGGACAAGTATCAGGAGTGGGACTGGAGGTTGCAGAATGGAGATCTGGAGCAGACAGGACAGGTGAGTACACAAAAAAATCTTCAGGCTGTAGGTAAGTACCGAAAAAGAGAAAGATGTAGCACTAACTGAAGGTAGCATTACGATCTGGCACCGAGGATCTGCCTGGAGAGGCCTGTGTAGCCAATTGATTGAGTAAATGCAGCTGAGCCAAAGCTGATGAGGCTCCTGCACACCTGTCCCCACTGTGAGAACAAGAAGGGGAGGACACAGAGGAGGCAGGCTCTGCAGGAGTAGGAGCATAGAACTATAATTAAAACTAGAAGATGAACCCAAAATGGCGCCCTGTTTATCTCTATGGCGTGTGACCCCAAAAAAGTTCTTTACTGCCTGATACAGAGGCCATCTTTGTGTTATGGAGTCTGACATCTTTGCTTTAGGGCACCACGTGACGACAATCCCCCGTGATGCTTTGAGCGACGCAAGCGACCACGCAGCTTGCATGTTTTGGTGTTAACGTTAGCTTCTGTGATTGTAATTGTATTCTTCATGTTAGATCACACATGAAAGTGTCTGAAATGAAATAAAATACAACTTACAGGTATCGTTAGTCTAGCCATGTCCACGTGCTTCTGTTTGTCATGTCCAACGTGCTCATTCACGTGGCTCACACGTGTTTGCCGTGACGTCACTTAATATAAAAAATGTAATTTCAGCGATTTTAGAAATGGTAGAAAAGAAAATTTCCTTCTGTTTTATTTAAATACTGATAATAATTAAGTACTGTCTGCAATTGTAATGTGCAATTTTAGAAAAAGGCTGGGCCGCAGTACCTCACACGGCCACTAATAAATCTGGGACACGGGCATGCCGGGGCGTGCCTTATCCAATTAATTTAATACATCCATGAGTAGGAAGGGAAGGCTGAGGTGCTGGAGGAGGTGGGATTATCAGTGCTTATTTTGTGAGAAAATTTGCCTAATTTCGGTAAAACCTGACATGTCCACAATACTTATTTTTTCATGAAAAAAAAATGAAATTTGGTTACATTCATTCATTCATTCATTCATGAATTCATGAATTCATGAAATTTGGTTACAATTTCAAGTATTAAAAAAAAAAAAAGAAATGTTCAAAACTGGCTTTTAAGGCTCCCAGACAGCCCCAAACCATCCCAAGTGGACAAATCAGTGCTTATGTAGGGAGAAAAAGGCTTGTTTTGCCCAAAATTTGCAAGGTCCCAAAGTCGAATTTTTTTGTAAGGTCTGGACCTGTCGTCTAGCTCAAATTTCACCAAAAATGCTCCAAACTGGCTTTAAATGCCCCCAAACATCCCCTAACCATCCCGGGCGGACAAATCAGCGCTTATTTTGTGAGAAAAAGCCTCTTTTCGGCCGAAATCTGCAAGGTCCCAAAATCCAACTTTTCTTAAGGTCCAGACCTGTCGTTTGGCTCAAATTTCAACAAATTTTAAAAATGCTCCAAACTGGCTTTAAATGCCCCCAAACAGCCCCAAACCATCCCGCGCGGACAAATCAGCGCTTATTTTGTGAGAAAAAGCCTATTTTCGGCCGAAATCTGCAAGGTCCCAAAAGCACTGATTTGTCTGCCTGGGATGGTTTGGGGGTATTTGAAGCCAGTTTGGAGCATTTTTCAATTTTGGTGAAATTTGAGCCAAACATAAGGTCCAGACCTTACGAAAAATTGGATTTTGGGACCTTGCAGATCCCTGGGCTGGTGTGGGCTTGCTCATAGCCCCACAGCTCAGCCGTCACGGGTTGGAGTTTACCCCGGTGAATGAGACGGTCACGTCCCTGCGCCTCTCACAGGTCTCTCACTGCTGTGGCGTCCTATGGGCCGAACAGCAGTGCAGAGTATCAGGCCTTCTTGGAGTGCCTGGGAGGGGTGCTGTACAGTGCACCGACCGGGTATGCTGTTGTTCTATTGGAGGACTTCAACACCCACGTGTCCAACAACAGTGACAACTGGAGAGGGGTAATCGGGAGGAAAGCCCCCCCTGGTCTGAACCCGAATGGTGTTCAGGTATTGAACTTCTGTGCTAGTCACAGCTTGTCCAAGTCATGGTCACAGTGCCTGTCGTGGCGGCAATTCCCGAACCCGATGGTGGACGCCGGGGAGCTGTTGACCTCCACTGGGGATGTTGTCGGACAGTGGAAGAAATACTTTGAGGATCTCAATCCCATTGTCATGTCTTCCAAGGAGGAAGCAGAGACTGGGGACTCGGAGGGGGACTAATCCATCACCCAAGCCGAAGTCACCAAGGTTGTTGGCAAACTCCTTGGTGGCAAGGCTCCGGTGGTGGATGAGAGCCGACCTGATTATCTTAAGTCTCTGGACGTTATGGGACTGTCTTGGCTGACATGTCTCTGCAACCCTCTGGACTGGCAGACCAGGGTGGTGGTCCCTCTGTATAAGAAGGGGGACCGGAGGGTGTGTTCCAATCATAGGGGATCACACTTTTCAGCCTCTCCGGTAAGGTTTATTCCTGGGTACTGGAGAGGAGAATCTTTCCGATCGTCAAACCTCAGATTCAGGAGGAGCAGTGTGGTTTTTGTCCCGGGCGTGGAAGACTGGACCAGCTTTATACTCTCCATCAGGGTCTCGAGGGTTCATGGGAGTTTGCACAACCAGTCCGCGACCGTGTGCCCCGGGGCGCCTTGTGGGGGGTACTCCGGGAGTATGGGGTCCGGGGCCCTTTGCTAAGGGCTGTCTGGTCTCTGTATGACCGGAGCAGGAGATGTGTTCGCATTGCCGGCAGTAAGTCAGACCTGTTCCGGTGCATGTTGGACTCTGCCAGGGCTGCTCTTTTTCACTGGTACTGTTCATAATTTTTATGGACAGAATTTCTAGGTGCAGTCAGGGCGTGGAGGGTGTCCGGTTTGGGAACGACAAGATGTCATCTCTGCTGTTTGGAGATGATGTCAAATCAAATCAAATCGATTTATTTTTATAATGCCCAAAATCACAACAACAGTTTCCTCGATGGGCCACGATGTCGTCCTGATGGCTTCTTCAAACCAGGACCTGCAGCATGCACTGGGACGGTTTGCAGCCGAATGTGAAGCAGCTGGGATGAGAATCAGCACCTCCAAATCCGAGGCCATGGTTCTCGACCGGAAAAGGGTGGCTCCTCCTTTCCGGGTGGGTGGAGAGTCCTTGCCTCAAGTGGAGAAGTTCAAGTATCTCGGGGTCTTGTTCACAAGTGAGGGAAGGAGCGTGAGACTGACAGGTGGATCGGTGCAGCATCTGCTGTGATGCGGGCGCAGTATCGGACCGTTGTGGTAATGAAAGAGCTGAGTCAAAAGACAAAGCTCTCGCTTTCCGGTCAATCTATGTTCCTACCCTCACCTATGGTCATGAGCTTTGGTTTAAGACCGAAAGGACAAGATCGCTGACACAAGCGGTCAAAATGAACTTCCTCCTTCCGGGTGACTCCTTTAGAGATAGGGTGAGGAGCTCAGTCACATGGGAGGAGCTCGGAGTAGAACCGCTGCTCCTTAATGTCAAGAGAAGCCAGTTGAGGTGGCTCGGGCATCTGTTCTGGATGCCTCCTGGAAGAAGTTGTTCTGGTTATGTCTCAACGGGAGGTGGCCCCAGGGAAGACCCAGGACCCACTGGAGGGTCTCTGGGCTGGCCTGGGAAGGCCTCAGGATCCCCCCAGAGGAGCTGGAGGAAGTGTCTGGGGTGTGGGAAGTCTGGGAGCCCCTGCTTAGAATGGCTGCCCCCGCGACCCAGTTCTGGATAAGTGGAAGAAGACGACGATGTCAGGTCTGGAAGTCAGTTTTGGCAAAATAATAATTTAATTTAAATAATTTTCTCACATAACTGATATGAACTGAACTCATATGTCCATCTGGGGTTGTTTGGAAATGCCCCCAAAAGCCCTGAACCTTACATGGGCATGTCATTTATTATCTTGAGAAACTTTTCCTCTCATCCCTTTTAAAATTTGGGAGGGCTTGATAATGCTACACTGTAAATTGTAATTTTGCCTTTTAATTATGTTAATATTAAACATTGAGTTAAGTTGACAGCTTTTTGCAAAACTGTTGGTATAATTCATGTTTTTTAATTGAGTAAACTCTTAATTACACAAAATGGATAAACATAAAACTACCATTTAAGTGAAAATTGTAACGCTAATTGACTTGACTACGTTGGTCATAAGTTTACATTTGTGGGCGTGTACTTTGCAAATTGATGCGTCATTACGTCTGCGTGACTCTTACCAAAATGCATTCTGGGTGAAGTTTTGAATTCGCGCGGGTGGACCAGACGGTGGACGACGTTTTTTCTCTTAGTTTTCTAACTTTTTGCGTGTTTTCCTGGTAAGTAAACTCTTCACATTTTGTACAGAAATTAAATCATTTTCTTAGAATGTAGTTGCAGATTATTTCACATTAACCGTGTAATCAATGACTGCTTGTTCACTTTTTTATTGCGTGTTGCATGTTGGCCGTGACATGTCGAGGCATGTACTTGAAAACGTGAGGTCTTTTAATAAAGTTTCTTCCATTTTGTTAACAGTACAGAGGTTTTATATGTGATTTAGGCTGGAAAATGGGTCTTGGTCAAGTTATGTGTGTGGTTAGTGGGAAAAGCGTTTAAGCCCAAGTTAATGCACACCAAGCGATGACGACTAGCGAGAGACGAGTTTTTTGTTTGTGCGCGGACAAGGAGCTAACGCAGGAGAGGGGCAGTTGCTTTCTCTTCCTGCTGTAGTTTTCGTAGCCCTCCAGGTTCTAGTGGTGCCTCTGTCACAGAGCTGAGATCTGTCTATAATCATCGTAGATATTCAAAAAGCGTTTTTCCAATTGCGGCGCGGGGTCGAGCACAGGCGCGCGCCCGTTCTGTGCTCGCTCGCCGCGCGCGGCAGAGCGTCCCGGTGAGCGTTGGCTTATGTCATATTTACCTTGGATGCATTAATTTATATAACCTTATGGTCTGAGAGAAAACACCGTATTTTGTAAAACATTTACCTTATGTAAGACATTTATACAGCGGTAGCCAATATGCTTTTGTGCATTTTTTTTCCGTCCTTTTGGTGGTTTTGTCCGCTCAAAATCGCTCACGCTTTTTTCTCCGTCCTCTGCCTCTACCTGCCGAGAGCAAGGCTACGCGGAGCGCTGCGCGGCCCGTTTATCCATTCAGTGGGTTTACCGGAGTGGTTAAGGTGTGACGAGATTGCAAAGAGGAGTGGTTGGCTGGAGGGCGGGAGAGAGGGGGAGAAACGAACGCGGTGACGTTCGTGCACCCCGTGAGTGTTACCGCTTGTGACCATGCGCCTCACCTAAGAATTGGACGCTGTTCTGTGTTCATTAACGGTGCCAAATCAATGGCAAGGTGTACATGTCCTCATAATTATTGCCGTGATATTTTTTTAGTTTTGTTCTGATTACACTTAGCAAACCTTTTTCTTTTTTTCTGTGGAGACGTCAAGCCCAAAGGTGGGTTAGTTACTTATAATATCCAGCAATAATGTTCATGCTCTAAAATTGAATGTCAAATTGATAAATTGTTAAGGAATACTGGTAGTATTTTGGTCATTAATGTTAATTTTATTCAGCATGCATGAACATACTTTAAACAATCTATTATCAAATCAAGATTTAACAGTAATTGTGTGTATCCCTTTCTATTTTTAGGTCTCGGCCTAAGTTCCCATCGTTTAAGCCCTTTCATGAGGTGGAAATGTAAGTTATGCACTTTCTTCTGTGGAAGTCGGACCAGAATAATTGAACATTACAAAGACAGTCACAGACATTATGGACAAAACTGCCCACTGCCCTGCATTTATACAGACTGTGCACAATACTTCAGATCCAGGAAATCATTTCAGTCACATTTGAGAGATCATGGTGTTGTTGAAAAGCCTACTACTGGACTTGTTGGTTTTAAACTAAAATGTATATTGTGCGACTTTAACGAACCTGTCGGCCTAAAGCAGTATATCACTCATCTTGGCAAGCACCTGAGGAAGGGGGAGACTGCTACTTGTCCGTTTGATCTGTGCAATTTCAAATCACATGTGTACTCCAGCTTTACATCACACAAATGTCGTTATCACTCAAAGTGTACTGTTAAAAATTTAAAGCCTGAGCTTGTAATTCAGGAAACTGAAGTTGAAGAATGTCCTCTTGATTTGCAATTGGATCCTGTTGAAAATGAGTTCCAGTTCCAGGATGTTTGTGACAATGAAACCCACACTGATGTCACTGTAAAAAGAAAAATTGAGGAAAGATTGGCTTCTTTACTACTTCGCATGCAAGCTGTTTTACATGTTTCCCAGTTTGCTACCCAAGAAATTATTAATGAAATTCTTGAAATAGGAGATTTGATTGAGGACCTAAATGCTCATACTGTAAAAAATGTTCTAAGGGAACACAGCTGTAATGTAGATGATGAAACTGTATCTCTTGTTGTTGATGCATTGCATGAACTGAGACCCCTTTGCTCAATTTCAGAAAAGGGTTCTCTTGGATCGGTGCAAAAAAGACTTTCATATTTTAAACAAAACTTTTCTTTCATTGAGCCAATTGAATATGTTTTAGACTTGCATTCTAAGAAAACATTTACATATGTATCAATTTTAAAAACTCTGCAAGGTTTGTTAAATAGAGCAGAATTCACTGATAGAGTTGGTGAACCAAACACTAATCCCAAACCTAACTGCTATTCCAGTGTGTTTGATGGGTCACATTTCAAAGACAACCCACTTTTTTCTGGTGAAGAGCAAAGCATTTCTTTGGGTCTATATATTGATGACTTTGAGATCTGCAACCCTTTAGGTACATCTAGAAAAAAACATAAAATTTGTGCAATATACTGGGTGGTTGCAAATCTACCTCTCAAATTCAGATCATCATTGTCAAGCATTTACCTTGCTCTTTTGTGTAGAAGTGTAGATGTCAGAACCTTTGGTTATGAAGCAATTGTAGATCCATTATTAAGAGATCTCAAACTTCTCGAAACTCAAGGTGTTTATGTGTCTAAGTGGGGAGCTTGTATAAAAGGAACAGTTTTGTTTGTGTCTTCTGACAATTTAGGAGCACATTCACTTGCTGGTTTTCAGGAGTCATTTAATGTTGATAAATTCTGTCGTTTTTGCACTGCCAGTCGTTCTGATATACAGCGTTATTCTGTGCAAAGTGGCCGTTTTCCCCTGAGAACCAAAGAATCTTACAATGCTAATATTTCCACGCTTGGAGAGAATGAGAACTTAACAAGTGCAGATGGAGTTAAAAGTGACTGTTTACTGAACAAACTCTCATTCTTCCATTGCATTACAGGATTCCCCCCTGACCTTTTACATGACCTCCTAGAAGGTATTGTTCCGTTTGAACTCTGTTTGTGTTTGAAAAAACTTATCCGAAAAAAGTACTTTACGCTACAATATTTGAATAATGTCATACAACGGTTTCCTTACAAATGTTCGGACAGAGTAAATCGTCCACAAAAGCTCCCAGAGAAAATACTTGTTAGTGAAACCATCGGAGGAAACGGGCATGAAAATTGGACCTTTTTAAGACTTCTACCCCTTTTTGTTGCTGATGTGCCTGAGGACGAGGATGTTTGGTGTGTAATCCTTGAACTCAAAGACATTGTTGAATTGCTGGCTTCTTCCACCTTCACAGAAGAAAGCCTTTGTTACTTGGAGTCAAAAATAAGAAGCCACAGGAATCTTTTACAGACAGCATTTCCTGAAGTGAAACTTAAACCCAAACATCACTACTTAGAACATTATGCCTGGATCATTCGCTGCTTTGGACCTCTTGTAGAGTTTTGGACTATACGGTTCGAAGCCAAACATAGCTTTTTCAAGAAGGTTGTTCGGGATGTAAATAATTTCAAAAACATTTTGTTAACGTTGTCAGTTCGACACCAACTTATGCTGGCGTACTACCTGGAAACACCAAACTTGTTTAAACCGTCAGTGGAATTAAAACGATCATCAAATATTTCTGTGGACATGCTAACATCATCTGTGAAGCAAGTGATTCTAAGCAAATTTTCTGTGAGAAGCATTACATTGGCCTCAACAGCATACATGCATGGAACAATGTACTCTGATGAAATGTTTGTCTCTTATGGAAATACCAGTGGACTGCCAGATTTTTGTAAAATTGTACACGTGTTGCTGGTATGCAACAAGCCATTCTTTGTTCTTGAACCTTTCACAGCCCTTTTCTTGGACCATCTGAGGTGCTACGAAGTCTACAAGAAGGATCGTGTTCAACTGGTGGTAGCTGAGGTAGATGAGTTGAACCACTACAGTCCATTAGCCGCATACTCTGTACAAGGAAGACTCCTGATCTCACCCAAGGCCTTTCTTTTACATACTTAAGGTATGAATACAAAGAACAAGACACTTTTAGAAGGAGTGATATACAGAAGCAGTTAAAGTTAATTGTATACAAATACTCTAATCTATGCTTTCACAACTAGAATCGAGAGAGGACAGCATAATATAATTTCATCTTCTGAAAATTATTTTTTTTGCTGTTTATCTGCAGTGTCCTGCCTTATTTGCATGAGTGTGGTGGGGGATGTTACTTTATTAAAAGTATAATATTGTACTATAAAATGATTAATGACTGACAATTTACAAAAAATGTAAACTGATGATGATTTAAATGCATTTGAACATTTTCTACTGGTGACAATTCCACTAGAATTTTCAATAATTCCAGTGGAATTGTCATTAGTATAATTAGTATAAATCAGATAAAACAATTTACCTTTTGGGTCATTACATGGTTAAATACAATATATCCTTTCCCACCATCTGGATGTATGTCGTCAAGAATACTGACACAATCAAAACCAATGGCTTCACACTCAGTTTTATTAAAATGGAAAACTTCATACATTATATCTAATTCCATACATTTTCTACAAAAACGATTTCAGCATGTTTTTCTGAATGTCCAGAACATTTTTCAAACATCAAAGAATCGCACTCAATTTATCTTCTTAATTTATGAGCTGTTTTTTGTATGTGCAAAATTTAACTATACATTGTAATCTAATGCTGTAATTTACATTTTTAGGATCATGCTTCTCCGGATCATCCTGGGTGATGACAACATAAGGAAGCTCACTTTGGATCCCTTACCAACTACTGTTGATGAACTCATGACTTTCTTAAAGACACAATTTGGAATCAGCGGGGAAATTGTAATCCAGTATCAAGACCCTGAATTTGGCATGGAACTTTGCAACCTCAATACCATGTCAGACCTTCCTAAAGCCAAAGCAACTCTGAAGGTGCTCACAAAAGCTACAGAGTCGTATCACACAGATTCCACCCTTGACACAGCAAGTTTATCATCATCCTGTGAAGAGTCTCCCAGTAGTAGTCAGACTCGTCAGTTGCCCAATCCATTTCCAATTCCGACTTTTGCTTATGATGTGGAGTTGAGGTTGAGGTCAGCCAATGAAGCATTTGCAAAGACCGGAGAAGTATTTGAGACGCCCAAGGAGATGAAATCAGATATGCTGGATAAATTATCTGACGCCATTTTTGTTTACACTCGATACCCATCTCGAGAAGAGATTGATGCAGTGGCTCAAGCACTTGTTGTCAAGCATCCCTGCTTGAAAGATCCAGGATCTGTATTTGGTTGGTACAGCTGGAAGTTTAGTTTAAAGTTCAAAGTTCAAAACTTAAGACAAAAGCTGCGACAAGCTGGATGCCCTGAGCTGTCTCTGAACAAGAGGTCCTCCAGTCCAACAAAATCCAAAAAAATCAAGAAAGCTAAAAAGTCAGAGGTTAATTTCTTGCCAGGATATCCAGAGGGGAGGAATGAAAATGACCTTGAAATGGAAAGATTAGCCCTGCTCAATGAGGTGAAAAAAAGAAACATTGACTGGAAGATGGTCAGTAAAATGATGGAAAACACCTTCTCACTGCGGAGAAAAGAAATTGTCAAAGATGAACCACTTGTGGCATGTGTTCAGGAAAGATGGCCTGCCTTGTTCTTTGTGCAACAGGTGAGATTTTGTTAAACTGAAAATTTGCTGTATTAATTATATTCTGAGTTGTACTTAAACCACTTTTTTCTATTGTTCTCATTCCTCTATCCCCTTTATTAGATTGAATTGGAATTTGCACGTCTCACATCGGTCAACTTGAAGGAATCCTTCCTCTCTGGACTTGACCAGTACCTTGACCGTTTCCTGGAGCTGTTCAAAGCAAAGAGTGGCAAACCAGGGCTTTCCAGTCTCCTAAAACAGCTTGATGTAAGTGATGTTATTTCTTGTTCCTTATTCCTATTAGATTATATTAAGAATTTTGAAAGTTTTATGAATTGCACATAGCTACCTAAATTTTAGATTTAGTACTGTGCTTAGTGTTGATACTAAAATGTCAATGATAATTCAATTCAATAAATTTTTCTAACTCCCAAAATCACAACAGCAGTTGCTTCGATGGAAGACAATGAAATAGTCATTGATTAAAAGTTCAAAGGAATTTAGCAAATGGATAACTGTCCCAGAGCATGCAGATAATAAAAAAATGCTCTTATTTAGGTCAGGGGTTAAACTAGACTCATCTTTTCCACAAACAATATTAGTACTTTTGCTAAAACTCAATATCATTCTAAAACTGTTCTGGAAGGGCCCATTTTCGTTCTGTTTCTTTTTCTTTTTTTTTTCTTTTAAATCGATGCTTAAGTATCTAGTTTCAATACTTTTACTTTCATTAATCTATATTATATACTGGTTTGACTTTCTGAAAATAGAAGGAATATTAAAAAAGAAATATTGAGGGTTTTAATGATGATCTAATTTTGAGATGTACTTAGCTTGTGCCCCCCAAAAGTCTAGGTCAAACCTGCACGTATGTACATGGCGATGACTTTGTTTTGTTTTTCTTTGTTTTGAGAACTCCATCCATAAGAAGAGGTCAATTCTTCTGCTTGGTCTTCCACATTACCTCAAAGATTATTCTTCTGCGTTTGCCAAGACTGTAGAGGTAAGGACAATAATTGAGCCCAAATTAAGGGCTATTCTACTTTAGTCCTTGGTGTTGACTAGTTGTCAAAATATTAATAATACACAATATGAATGAGTCATAAGCAGCGTCAAGAAGTCCAGTTTACATGTAAAGTCTATGTGGATACGTGTCCAGGCCCTCAAGTGTTTTTGTGGTGCGTTTATTTTAATATTTATTCAGTCTTAGAAGGTGATGTGTTACCAGTATCCAGTTGAAGCTTACCAAATTACTAAATCCCAAAAGTCTAAATTGCACAATTCTAGACTTTGGTCTTGCCATGGTCCCTGTTGATGGTAGTCTGTGTTCTGTATTTAGAGCACTGACATGGGTTTCATGGTTTGGGCCTTGGTCTTTTTTTGTTGTTGTACTTTGGCCTGGAGTCTGGACTATGGTAATTAAGCTTCCTGTTGGTCAGATTCTGTAAAATCACTGTCCCTAGTGTAGTGCTAAGTGTAACTGAACTCCTATCAAAAGCATAGGAACTGGTAACCCTAATGTGAAGTTGCATGTTGAACATGTTAATGTATTGTTTTACAGGTGACTGATGACGAGCAAACCATCACCAAAGGAATGAAGGTTGGTCTGCTCATAGTCAGAGATGGGGAGGACTTCATTGATGCGTCCGTTGTGCTCGAAGAAGCTGTGGTTCTTACCGAACTAAAGGACATTCCGACAGCTGTGGCCATGCTCATGGGGCTCCTTTACTGTTTGAACATAGACTACCCCAAAGAGCTCAGGTACACCTTTGAAGTGATCCAGAAAGTCTTCATGAACATTGGTGGTGGGCAATGTTCCTCTCTTGTACATGGTCTGAGGAACAGACTACTGCGAAGGAAAATGTAACTCCTCACTTTTCTACTTTTTTTGGCTGGTCCATTGTTCTTTCTTTCGTTCAGTGTACATTTTTATTACATAAGTCCAGAAAATTGTTCAGTTGGCACTATGGTTCTATTAATCTGCTAAATGGCTAACAGTATTTTATATACTGCCATAATGTTCAATATTGCAGATATATTTTGAGACTCAATGTTCAGGTAAAATGTTCAAGGTAGTATTTTTTTTCCCTTATGTGAAAGATGAGCAGGATAGTAGAAAGTTGAAATAATTAACACATTGTAACTATTACTAAGGAATTTCATTCGGTTTTAAATTGCATCTCGAGATGTTGATTTAGCAAAGGGTGTACTTGGATTTTCATCCTTAAATTACTTTATTTGTGAGACCGTTTCAATATTGTTGTAAAACATTACTTCCTAATTTGATTAGACTATAATGTGAGAATGAGAATTGTGTAT
The DNA here is from genome assembly GCA_019453435.1 of Rhinogobius similis. Taxonomy (NCBI): domain Eukaryota; kingdom Metazoa; phylum Chordata; class Actinopteri; order Gobiiformes; family Gobiidae; genus Rhinogobius; species Rhinogobius similis. The sequence goes on along the minus strand of CM033627.1, from coordinate 23,765,193 downwards.
TTGACTTGAACTGGAAGTGATTTAAACATGTAGGATAAGACTCCTTTAAACATGCCTGGGCAAGTTGAGAACAACTCCAATGAAGAAAAAAAAACTGTTAAATGCAATTATTAAACATTTAATAAAAATATCCTTGTCAATAGCTTTTGTTTTCTTTATTTTAATCTAACATTGCATTTAAAACCCTTGTTCTGTTAAGACAAACTAATTTGACCAGTTGTATTAATTAAAGATTACCCATTGTGCCAATTAGATCAAATCAATTAAATCAATTAATGTTCATTTGTTCCAATTGATGCAGGTAATTGAGATGAATAGGATTTCCAAATCAAAACCACTGGACTAAGCTATTCTGTTAACACAGGACTTTAAATCTACTGAATTATAGGATGTAATTGAATTAATTTAAACGAGCATTTCATAATAACGACTGATGGAAGTTAAATAAATGAGCAACAGTAATTCAACTGCACTGCACGCTTGTAATGGTGTTGATATAAAATTTTGAGGCAGCCCTAGGAATTGTTTTTTTGAGTTGAAATGACAAGTTTCAGTTTACAGTGTGACTAATCCATTCAATGGCTCTTTTCTTCTATACAAAAGAATGGAGCATCCTTGAGTTCTAAACACAACCCTTTTACATTTACAGGTAATCACTTTAATTCAAAATTTTCAAATTTTCTTTAGCGGCTGTTTCAGAGATTGGAAATCATTCTTGACAAAATGGCCCTTAGGTGACTCTGAACAGTGGAAATAAATTGATGTTTTGACACGCTATACCCAACAAGATCATTTATCTAAGACTGATCTTGGTTAACATTTCTTTCCAGATAACCCATCCTCTATTATATTTAATAAAGAATTTAATCATTAACGCTACCACAATGTATTCCAGAAATGTATTTCATTTCATTTCATTTTTGTTTTGTTTATTACAGGCAATGTTTCTGCTTGTTGTTTCCAATGGCATTTATTTAGAAATGTAAAATGTGTAAAGTTTAGATGAACTTAGTAAGACATCAACATAAATTCGACATAAGATGATTGCACATGGCTTGATTGTTGTGGCATAGAGAGAATTCTTGAAAATGCTCCATGGCCAGAACAGAAGTGACGCGCTTAAATTTATATTACGCATATAGACTTAAATGTCCACCAAGCAACAAAAGAACCTTTTCAGGTAACTAAATTAGATTAGAAATATCACTCCGCAAAGCATTTCATACATTTTGGACACATAGGTACACAGTTCTATGGGATTTATGGGTAAGAGAGAATACATATTCAATGAGATGGGAATGAATAGGATATCATCTCTTAAGAGTGGCATGTGATGCGGTGATGTGCCAGGCAGCAAAGTATCATTTGTGACTGTTTCACTGTTAATAAGCAACAGCATTGTCCACAAATGTGAATGTGGTTTGGTGTAGAAATGGGAATTGGAGTCGCCTGGAACAGATTCACTTATTTTTCAATTTGTTCCCTCCAGCAGTTGTGACAATTGATGTTGATTGTACTAGGTTTAGGTGGGGCTGGTGTGTGTTGAGGTGAAACAAAGAGCTTGTGCTCTACTCTTGATAATACTCACCAGGAGAATGATCTCAGTGCACTGGCTGTAGTTTCCCCGAGGGGCCCAGGTCCCATTGGACTGACACTCTCTGTAGACCTGGTCTGAAACCCACAGAGGTCAGAGGTCACACAAACTTATATTACATCCGGGATTAAAGCTAAAAAAAAAGGCATAATGAAATGGTGTTAGGGTCAGTCTAGTCAATCTGATTAACCAGACCAAACATTTTGACTGAGCTATCATTCAGTTAGGAGGTGGCCAGGTTCCAAATATATTTCCATACAGTGAAAATACAAGCTGTATCTAGGCTTACCAGAACGTCACAAGAAGATTGGCCCTAATTCATTGTGGTGCTTTGCTGCTGTGTGAGTCTTTGGTACAAACCAGTGGTGTTGTAGTGAATCCCATTGAACTGTTCCGGACAGGGCCTGGAGACCACTTCACCAGCTGCACTGCGGGGCCAGCAGGTTCCTATCCCATCCACTGACAGGTCGCAATAAAGACCTATTCAGAAAACGGAGTATGTGCCATTTTGCATAGATTGATGTGGGTCCAACATTTGCACCTCATGTACAATATTTTTGTATCTCATATTTCTGTATCTCTTGGACTTTTTCACTTATGCACTCACACATGCACGCACGCACACACGCACGCACGCACGCACGCGCGCACACACACACACACACACACACACACACGAGCCAACGTAGTCAACGACAAAAAATCTGTAACAATCCCACAATAGGTATTGATTCCTATGGTTACAATGAAATTATCTTTCCTAATCACACAAAACAGCATGTTCCACATTGCACAAAGGGTTGTCCATCTTCTCAAGTCTGCCCTGCTCAAACTGCCATTGTGTAGACTTCATCATTGAATTTGTTCAATGGACATTCTAATTTACAGGAGCTCAAATGAAGGTGACTAGGGCTGAAGTTGGCGATAAGAGAATACAATAAAATGTCTTCTACCTGATGTGTTGGTGAAGGTGAGCGTCAAGTTGAACACCATTGTCCTCACTGCAAACACAGACACAGTCAGTCCACAGAGAGACACCTAACAGACAGATCCTGTCATTACATGTGATCTGTCATCTGTCATCTGATGTCATGTTACTAAATACTTTCTTGTTTAAACCTTGTATCAAATAATATCTGTTAGTTTCAGAGTGATGTAAACTGTGTTTCTTGTCATAGAAATGTCATTTCTCAGAATCATAACATTAAATTAATGTGCAAAAAGAAGTTTAAAACAGGAAGAAGACATGTGACTGAAAGCCACAAACAAGGCTGGTACTACTGTATTAACATGCAAGGAATATATTGAGATTTCACTACATTGTTGCAGACATTATTTCAAAAACATTTTATCAGAAAATAAATTTATGACTCACTAACTGAATACATTTTCTGTCTGGTATACAGGGATTTACACAAGTCAATTTGCATAAACTGTGAACAATGTGATGTGCTTTGATAATGGAAATTGCCCCAGGACACAAAGTGATGTTAGTTTTGGTTTATTTGTTTACAAAAAAAAAACAAAAAAATAAATAAAATAAACATTGACCTACACAAAAGAGGAAAGATGCTTGTACCAGGCTATAGAAAAGTTGCTAATGTCTGATAACTTTTGGAAATATAGAAAGAAAAGTAGGCTAGTATCTGTAGATGCACCAGCACCATGTTTTGAGTAGATTGTTCTCTACCACTGACTTCTTCTCTTAAACGAGTAGTGTACTTCTAACTGTGAATGAAACAAACAAACAAAAATCCAGAGAGACTAAGTCTGTGAGCAGCACTAACTCCTAACTGAACAGCACTAACTTTGAAAAAGTAATTAGTTACAGATTACTAATTACTTTCAAAACATTTAAGTAGTTACAATACTTAGTTACTCAAGAAAGTAACTAAGTTACTTTAGCATTACTTTATTTGTAATAGTGCATCAATTAATCAAATATGCGGTTTTAGATTTTATTAATGAAAATTAAACAGAGGAAACAACAAATAAGTTGATGGAATTCAAAACGCTGCTATGAGCTGCTGATCTCTGACTCTGAGGCGTTTTTCTGAAAGTAGAACTCATGTCTATTGGTTTTTCACTTTGAGAACATTCAACCTGCTTCTTGTTCAGGCAGATTCCTGCAGAAGAACATTGCATTCTCTTCCTCAGTAATGTTGTTTGTGTTGAAAGTAACTAACTGAGTATTTTGTTAGTAACTGTAATTTAATTACAAGTATTTTCAAAGTAATGCGTTACTCTACTAAAGTACTAAAATTGTAATTTAATTACAGTAAGTAAAAGTAAAGTAAGTTAGTTACACCCAACACTGGTAACCATTGACCACTTGTTAACAGTTTGAGCTCCTCAGCTTCCTGTGCTTGGGTGCTTGGGTGAAATGTGACACTTGATACCTTTGTTGTCTCTGTTCCCTTCTAGGCCAGTTAACAAAAGGTCCCATTTTGTCTCCTCACTCGGGAGACATCACCTCTATTCTACTTTCATTTCCTGGAGGCATTAGTTTGTATTATAGTGCACTTCCTACCTTCTCTGATAACCTGGTTTTCACTGGCCATCAGCCCTTCGTGTACCGGGACACCATAACTCTATATAAGTTGTGTGTTTGATTGTTGGGTGAGCATTTTGCTCCGTCGGTCGCTGTAATTGGGACAGAACATCTGTCTGGGAAAGTATTCTTTGATGCATCATAGAATAAACAGAATCCACCAGGCAGCGGTCTTTTTTATTTTTCTATTTTTCCCTGGGACCCACGATGTAAAATACACAACAGTGCAAACACAATTTCACTGTCTGTGGCTCATTATTTAACATGTAGTAAGTGAGGTGTTTGGTGGAGTAGTAAAATTAAGATGCATTCATTAATTAACGGAGCAGCTTGTGTATGCAACAAATTATTGGCACAGAGACTAAGTCATGATTCACTCAAAATAAAGAGCCCTTTGAGTGACAGCTGCTGTGTATTATACATAAGTTTGTACTTGGCTGGCTGAATATGATTTCTTTTTCCAACAGTTTCTATTAATTACAAACTTCTTCACTTGAAAGTCAAAAGATTTGAGCATTTGGCCCATTCTTCATCTGCTGTTAAAAGCAGTGAGGACTGTTGTGCCAGAGGGGAACAAGAACCTATGAACGAAACCCAAACACTGAGAGAATGGCCAATTCCACTTAATGACCACAACAACACATTCATCTCTCTTGATATTTTACCATCACAGTGTGAAAGTAAATTGAAATATTCTAAGAAACCGCATATCACTGGCACTGACAGCAACAACCGGGTCACCATAAAGCATTTGTTTTATCTGCTGTTCTGCACTTTAGCTGCAGGCACAACAAACATAATGTAGTGTAATGTAGTGCATGCTGTATATGAAAGAGTGGAGAGAGAGGACCTGTGAGGTTGGAGGCCATCAGGAGAAGGGTCTCACAGCTGAAGTCCAGACAAGACGCTCCCCCCAGAGAGAGCACCAGGAGGAGGAGAGGGGCCTGCACACAGAGCACAGTTAGGACAAGACTACAGCGACGTGAGATCAGCATGTATGTGGAAAGACACATATCTCACCCACATCAAACTGGCTCTACGCACTGTTTAAGCTGCTGTAGACTTCTGGCGTGCCAGAAGAGGTTGAACAAGTCTGAGTCTGGAGTCTAATTAAAGCTGGGGTACCTGACTTTTTTACAAAAAATTGTAAATTCTTGTTTACCCTGAAAGAGTATTGTAAAAGCAGGCTTTTTGGCAAAACTGAGACTGCTGCACGTTCTATGCAAGCATGTAATAATAAATTATTTGATTTCTCGCCAAGTAGTACTAAGAGGTCCTCTAACTGGCTGTTCTTGGGTGGTCCATCCCAGTTTCATTTCACTGTATGAAAAAAGCTATTCTAAAACTGTGCACATGCATACATTTAATGTGTGTGGTTATTAACAAGATTTAAATGTACCTCCGTTTTAAAATTATAACCAACCAGCTAATATTTCTATTTTGTTATTTAATATTATATTTCATTCAAATTTGTGATACTTAAACATAAATAAATACATTTCAAGACATGACAAGATGTGTTTCATCTAATCTCACCACTATTTCTAGCTAGTTCTAGATTTATTTTACTGTTTCAAGAACGACTGCTTTTGTAAAGTAGGCAGCTAGATAACAACCTGGTTTAACTGTCCCAGGACTGCCCCATAAAGTATGTCCTGGTTTCACACAAATGTATGCAATTTTTGTACTGTTATTAGCCTTTAAACATGCTCTTGAGTACCTTAAATTTTCCATCTCATGTTTTGAAACAAAAAATGTTATTATGGACTACAGAAACAAGTTTCCTGACACTTACTGAGTGTATGCAGCCAGTGGATGGTGCTTAGCACGTACACAATTGTAGTTATGTTTTCACTTTAAGACTGCATGGCATGTGATGATCAAGCCAGTTGTAGTGGTAATTGTGTTTAGACAGCAGGCAGCAGAACGAGTCTGGTGATCGAGAGAGTTCAGCAGGAAGTGCTTTTGACGGTTGGAGGGGAGAGGATTTTCAAATCAGCGTTCCTCAAAATAGCGTGAATTCAGCTAAATGCAACTCCAGTTATGCTTTTGATGACAGAACATTGTTGAACATGGTTGAAAGCTCAAAAAGCTCACTGTAGCATAATATGTCTCTTTTAAAGTCACTGAAGCTTCACATTGGCACATATAGTTCATGTAAGTATACATGAAGATCGGGGACAATTTTACAATTGTGTGTCAGTCAGAAGCACTTAGTCAACACTATATTTACATAAGCCCCCCACCCCCACCCCCTCACAGAAAAGCGGCTGGATGTGTGTTGCAGAGAGGAGCAGCTGAGCAGGCATCTGGCATCTGGCATCTGGCCTCAGCACATCTGACACATCTATGAGCATAGATGCCCTCCTTTAAACGGCAGAGAAGAGGAACAGCACCTGCTCAATGTCAAAATAGTGTCTTATCTCACAGTCAATTACTTGTTTATAGAACACCCGCAAACTCAATCCCAAACCCTTAAAACACCTGGATCCTCTGACAAGAAGTTCAGGAAGTTTCAGACATTATTTTCTCAGATTTTCAAGAAAACAAGAACTGTCAGTGACAGTCAAGTAACCAGCTACATTAAGAGTGATTAGTGCTATGTTAGTGTCATGGAAGGCTCATTTCAAACAGAGCTAGACCAGTGTTTGGTTGTTGGATCAGGGCATTTTAGAGTATGAGAACACGCCAAACAGTGAGTACTATGGATCTGGGCACATTAATAAGGGCCATGGCCTTTAGTTAAACACATCACAACATCTGATTTGGTTTGTTAGATTAACTGAGGCAGTAGATAGCAGTGAATCAGAACCCGCCCTTAGGCGATATGCTCCCTGCCCGATGAGTACTCAAACCGAACACTGTCCTGTGGGATGAATGGATATGTAAATGTGGGGCGTGCACACAGATCTACAGCTGTGCTTTCCTTGTTAACAAGCAGGCAAATGAGCATCCGCCTTAGCTCATGGTGATTGAAGTGACCAGGTGCTAGCTTCAAAGTACTAAGTACAAAGTACAAATTAATAAAGAAAAAATATTTAATATTTAAAAATAGTGTCTTGCTTCTGAGTCCTGACAGTATAGTATACTTTGTCAGTATTATAATAACAATACATTTGGGATATATTGTGCCTGTCATAGAGGAGAGGGTAGGAAATATCTCCCTTATATCACTGTTGAGACAAGGCTGAAAGTTAATTAACCACCTGGGGAACTATATTTCAAAGAATGTATAGTCATCGATCTTTACTTAAGCCTTTGTGCCAGTGTAATCTAAATGCACTGGGCTTTCGCGCTGTTCTATCACAACACATGTTCAACAAATCTGAACGTAACACCAATCAATATTTCAGATCAGCAATCCACACCGACCAGAAAGGTGCAGAGCTCAGCCTCGCTAAAGCAGGTACACTGTGACTGCACCATCTGCGACACAAAATAAGACTATTTGGTTAAAACTTAAATACAGAGTAATAAAACAAGAAAACAAAAATCCTCTCAATAAGACCCTAAGATGTCATTAAACTTACTTTCTTATTATCTACTATGACTATACATTTGTGCCCTGTATAAATAACTACCATCACAGATATATAGTTGAAAGGCAGCTGCAGCAGTTTATTGATCACCTCTGTTAAAAGGCTTGTCCAGGCTCAAATATCACCCTTGTCAATGCTAGAAAATAAAAAACAACAATAACATTTATCTAAATGTGAACTCCAATCCTGAGCAAATTTAATAGGCACTTTAAGTTGTCAGAAAATGCGGTATATATATATATATATATATATATATATATATATATACTATATATATATATATATATATATATATATATATATATATATATATATATATATATATATATATATATATATATATATATATATATATATATATATATATATATATATACATATATATATATATATATATACAAATATATATATATGTATATATATATATATACACATATATATATGTATATATATATATACACATATATATGTATATATATATATATTTACATTAAGATTCTGCCAGACTGCCTTGTAGAAAAATATAACACGATTATTAGAATTTGTGGTTGCATTATAGTCCAAACTTCAAAAATGTCACCTGACCTTTAATATTAGTGATGCGCAAATCAAATCTGAGTGTAAAATGTAAAGATGCCCGGCCTTTCATTGAGCTGCTGTAGTATTCCACAGCCCACAGCTACTGAATTTGAACATTAAACAGATTAACGAGTCATAATTGCGCCTATTATTTCCGTCACACTTCCATTGCACAAAACAAACACGATACATACAGCTTTCCAAGTCTCCAAAACACAAACACATTTTCAGCAAACAGAATCATTATTATGGATGAGCAAATGATGGACATAAAACTGACTGGACACCAACTGGTCAAAAATATACAACCCTTTGCAGCATTCCCAGAGGAGGTCCCAGATGTGGCTGACTAGAAATAGGCCCAGATGTGCATCACTGTGATTGTGTCCCATTGGACTGTGAGTGAAAGCTGCTGCCACCTGATTGGCCAGTACAGTCTCACTTCTTTGTGAAGAAGAACAGAACCTTTAAAGTGAGGAGGTCAGCCCACAAGCAGCTGTCCTATCATGCTCCCTTTAGAGGACTTTGTGCAGTTATAATAAGGGCACACAAGGTCACGCAAAATATCAGGTAGTAATGAAGCATGCTAATGAAATGGTCTAAAATAAATGATTAGGTTTTATGTATCCAGTGTTTTAATTATTTTATTATTATATATTCATCATAAAGTAAAGTATACAAAAAATGAATAAAAAGCTGCAGAGAGAAGAGCGTTATCTACCCCTTTTTACAGATTTAAAACATGATATAATACATTCCATTTAAGTCACTCCTTATTCAGCATTTACATTTTATGAAACTCATTGTAAACAGCTCTCTGCCCTTTTATCTTCAGAAACCTCATTTTCTTTTTCATACTCACTCAATGTAGTGGTATTTTTCTTAAATGCCATTATTGTTGTTCTTGATTCTTTGATTTCTTTATCCAGATTATTCCATAAATGAACTCCTTTCACAGCAATGCTTCATTCCATTTCTTTGATTCTGAAAATGGGTTTTTTGAAAATGTCTGTTCTTTTAGATTGTAGTGAAAGAAAGAAAGAAAGAAAACAAATTGCATGTTTAAGGTAACAGTTTGCTTCATTTATTAAGTCAGCAATAAAATGCACTTCAACCTTAACAAATCATGGTTATGCACTAGATGGATTATTGCTCAACTTTAAGCAAAAAAGTATATTGTGAATATACTCTGAAGTACAGTTTATTCACCCACATCTGCAATTAAGAATGAGTTAATGATTCATATAATAGTTGATGTCAGTGAGCATTTTGTCTGACTCAGAGTCTGAAACACGCATTTGTGAGATTTGATTGGTACAAATCAAGCGCTAGCTGTAAAATTGTTACAAAAACGTGCACGTACTATTTTGGTAATGTGCCACTGGAAATCCTTGCCATGTTGATTCATACATATTCGAATACAAATGCAAATACATTTTAAGTAATTATCAACAATCCAATACATGTTGTTAGGCATAATGTTCTGAATCATCCCAGAATAGCAGACAATGACACAATGTCTACTGCCAACCATTAGCTTTGCATCAGAGACTTCACACAAATACAGAAGATTCAAAATGCACCATGTTTACAGCAATAAGCTTGAATTCTATGGATTTTAGCAAAATGTTTAATTCACAGACATGTAATTTATACTTCAAAAACACTCTACTTCTTTAAAACTAGGCCAACAACGCCTGCTCCAAAGGCTTTCAGCTTGATGGAAGACTGAGGAGACACAGGGAATAGGGAAGACTTAAGTCACAAACTTGCCATTGTCCTGCTTTATTTTTCTGGCCCCGCTGTAGTTAAGTCATGGAGATAATACAATATTCATCAGCTTTGAAAGATCTAGAGCAACAGCTGAACAGAAAGAAATGTAAAGGAATCCAAAAATGCACAACAATGACATAAAACTATATAGGTAAATATAGCTGGCAATATTGACAAAAATCAGTATCATTATCTTTTTTTTATTATTACTTCGATGACACACTTTCGATGATATCATAACAACAGCCTAACCTGCTAAGTTTTGAGGTTTTTTTATGGCGAAAATGAATGAGAAACTGACTCCTGTAGCCTCGGGTTGGGCTGATACTGATGAACTCCATATAACAGTGTAATAACATTGTAACTTGTTTCAGCAGTTAATATAAATGCATTTCCCCTGGGTGCTGCTCTAGGGATGACTAAGTATAAGCGCCATGATGCATTAGGAGGTTCGCTCTGGAGGAGAACCGGTAATTGGCATCACGGCAACTACTTTATGCTGAAAACACAGCAATTTGAGATGCAGAAGTTAAGCGTCATCCACGACTCCCACACACGCTGCCACTCAATCTGCTGCACTGTAAGGCCCACTCCTGACATGGATGAATGAACTTAAAGTCTATATGACAGGTTCTCAACATTTTCTAATTGTGATTTAGTTTGGTGGGAGGGCACTTGTGGCAATTATTTATTATAGTTTTACATCTGTGAAGTTGCAGTTTGTGTTTAAATAAAAGTTTAAATAAAAGTTTAAAATTACAGGAAGCTAAGTTATAAAACGAAATCCCTCCACCTATGTCATCAAAAAGGGACACACCATTTTAAACACAGAGACAATTTCTAAACAACTGATGCAGTTTTTTGACAGTTTAAATGATTATTCAGCAAAATAAAGATATTATTATTTTTCAGATCAGAACCATTGAGTAACCCATATGGATTTTGGCCTTTATTTTCAAAATGGTTGCTAGCGGTTGTGGAATTACCTCTAACTGTGTCTCATGTCCAACCAGGAGGTACCATTTTAAACATTACAAAAACTGTTAAACTGGGGACAATTAGGCAAAAATATAATCATGTTCACGTCGCTTTAATGAAATGTATAGTCTCACCTGTCAGATAGACTTTAATTAATTTAATTTAATTTAATTTAATAAATTTACCCTCTCTCTTCCATGTGTGAACACAAGGCAGGGGAAAGTCGGTGCAATTATATTTTGGAGAAATCTCACATATATTTGGAATGATGACTGACCTTGTCTAGACACATATTATGGTTTTATGATTTATATCAGATTAGATCATACTTTTGTGATGCATCAGAAATCTGCCAAGATGTGACTGTGATGCCTTGGTTGAAGAATGAATTGTGTCACGAAAAGTAAACGGACTGTAAAGTTTAATATAAAAGTGCATACTATAACTATCTCCTTATAACCTTGTTTATAAGATTACACTATGCATTTTTTTCTTATTATTCTATCAATGTTATTATACTTTTGTAGATTTTACACAGGACTCTAAGCTGGACTCTTGGTCACTTTGGGCCATTTTTGCTTTGTCTCAGATAGTACATGTTAAGAACCATACTGTGACTTTCTTGCAGATTGTTTATTTAGACACTTAATGAGGAGGTGATGAAGAGGAGGTGCGGACAGACAGGAAGTGAGGCACAACGCCCACAGGACACTTCACTAATCCCTCAGAGTCTGATCTGCTCTCCTTCACACTCTCTCCTGCACTTCCACCACTTTCTCATTTTATAAATAATGCAATTCATAAATGCATTGTGTTTCAGTCTGGTTTCTATTTGTCCTTAAAGAGGACATATTATACAAAATCAACTTTAATGAGCTTTTAACCTCGGTACTACAGTGTTTCCCGCATCATCAATTCCTTGCATCTTTGAGTAATCCTGTATTGTCCTGCAAAATGAGGCTTGAGTGTTTTGAAAATATTTGTTTTCACCTGCCCCCTATACCCGCCCACATCCCTCTACTTAGGAACGGAATTTTAAAAAAAAAAAAAAAAAAGCACTCTGAGTACAAGTACAAGCATTTGACTGAATTGCTATGGTATCTGATGAGTATGGTTTATTTATAAAGGGATCCAGTGAAAAAAAAATCACCATTTATGTTGGTAAAAACACAAACACACTCATGAACTTAAAGATTCAAAAGGAGATACGTTGAATGTGGACTCATAGATCATTCAATTTGTGTCACTATCTGAATCAAAGAATTGTTCAGCATTCTGATTAAAGGGAATATTTGGGAATGTGTCATCAAGTTGCAAACAATGCTATGATGACGTCAGTGAGTCATTTATTACTAAGAGAGACGCAGCAGTTAAATTCACTTGTATTGTGATTGTGCAATATCAAGTACACTTGTTTAAACGTCACGTCATGATCATATAAATAAGTTGTGGGGGATATTTTATAACTTAAGTAAATGTAAATATGTTGGGGTTTACATATATATAGTTATTTTAATACCTTTAGTCTTATTTTTATCTTTTTTTTAACCTCTATTTTCTTGTGCTGGTCGGTTGTTTGTCTGTAATGAAAAGAGGGAGGAACAAAAGTAATTCTGATGTATTAATTCACAGCACATTATTCTGACAAAATAGATCTCTTCAGCTCGTTGATTGCTGGCACTTAACATGGTGCATTCATTCCACAATGATTGTTGTTGTGTTGCGAAAATTGTAAGCAATGGTGAAGATGTTGTTCTTTAGCAACCAAGTTAGAAAGGATTAATAGAAATCCTTTTTAACTGTGTGTGAGAGAGAGAACTACATTTTGAACAAAAATAAAACAAAACACTACTCAAGGATGTTTGTGATAAGAGAAAACACTGTAGAAAGGCTGTTAATAAATCTCTATCAGGAATGTAGACTCTTTTCGGTCCGTCCAATTTTCCCTCCACCCCCAGAACCTCCCACTGGCTGTGTTTCAGATTTGACTCAGAGCAGTTTCAGAACGAATTGGAGATCTTCCAAGACAACGCCATGCTTAGCTAAATATAGCACCAATACACAACACATTCAAAAACACACATTCACACATACCCACAGCAGTAAGACAATCCTGCGCATCTGCCCACCAGTGGACAGTGCTCAAGGACATGAACTGAAGACCACAGCATAGCCAGTCAAGTCGAAGCTCAGTGGACCAAAAACATTTCTCACTTAAAACTACAATCCATTTTGCCTCTCAAGAAAAAGGAACAAAATTATTACAACCAAGACAAAAATTATTTTAACTAAACTTTACTTCTAAGACTAGACTTCTAAGTAAATCATAGCTACTTTTTCTGAAAATACAGACTGACTGCACAAAGTGAGAAATCAATGTATGCATTATGAAAAAAATAAACAACAGGCTGATGTTAAACGCAAATAACAGAAAAACACTAGATTAGCGCATTTTTCATATTGTTGTCACACATAGGTGTAAATGTCTGGCTGGTAGATACAAAAAATCCTTTCATATCCACTGAATAAGGATATTGATGCTGCTGTTATAGCGTAGCATATACTCAAGCAAACAGTAATGGCCACCAGACGAAAAGTAACAGCAATCACAGACAACGAAACTGCTTCAGTGGTATGGTCAATCTATTATATGCTTACAATCATTTGTGTATTCTATCATGCACATTATAAGAAAATGCATCAATTTGGTGAATGGAAAAAACATAAAAACTATTGCAAAACAGCTTGAGTAAGCCCTTTACTGAATAAATGAACATAAAGTTATCTAAACTTTACAACATGCTCTTATCATCCAATAGTCAAGGGAGGTTAAACTTTCACAAGACCTGGAAAAAAAATCTCCTCTTCAATTTTAAATACAAATATTATCAATTTTTTGTGAGAAGTAAAAAAAAATAAAAATAAAATAAAATATACAACAAAAAACTTTTATTTCCTTCAACAGAAAATGTACCAAACCTGAAACGAGCTAACAATACATTATGTACTTACTGTATTGGGGCTTTTGTATACTGGTAATGTATGCCAAGTGATAAAGTAAACAAACGAATTATATCGCACTTACTAACTACCAACAAATTAAACAACCAAATTAAACAGCCAAATTTCACAGCATACTCTCTGACGTGTTTAGGGTAATTTAATGTGTGAGAATGCAGGTGGATACGCCTTACTAATTATTGTGTTTCAAGAACTTAAGTGCAAACAGTTTTAATAAAAGTACTTACATTTACAGTTCTATTTATTGTGACATTTTGAATATGCAACAGTACCTTTACAAATTTAGACAAATTCAACTATAGCCATGGCCTTTGCCCTCAGGTGTATGCTGACCCCTTCTATTTGTATTGTTGCAAAACGAATGCAGTTATGAATGACAGAGAAAAACTTACTATATTAGTAATGCAATTCTCAAGAAGCAAACCCGCACTACCTCCCAGAGACCTCCCACACACACCTGCCTCACTGGCTCCATCTCTGCCTTTCATTCATCCCACGCCGTTCTGATCCCAAAGTCACTGGTGGTCCCGCTGCTAGTCCTGGTCCTCATCATGAAGCTCCAGGTCTGTGAGGGGCACCGGCAGAGCGTTGGGACCACAATTGGAACACTGCAGGGCGGACTCGCGGCAGCAGACAGGCAGACTGGGTGCGTGCTATTCCTCCTGAAAACTGCAGAAGCAGTACAGAGGAAAGAGACACACACCGCTCGCGTGCAGCCGGCCGAAGGAAAGGAGGGGCCATGGGACAGCCAATCAGAGCACCTACACAGGGAGAAATAGACAAGTGCAGAGATTCCTGTACAGCTCCAGCAATCCCAATATAGTAACTGTCAGCTCATGTTGTTTATTTATGCACTTAGTGTGAAGATGTAAATTACATTCAAAGAATAAATTTTAGATGTGTTACCTTGAAATACTGTGGTGGAAAGCTTGTTTACTTTCTACTTTATTCTTATTACTGAACAGTTTTTTCTCCATTGGTAAGTGTATGTAATGCATTGGCTTAACCTCCTACATAAACTAATAATTATAATTTGTATCTATTTAAGTGGTTTATTTCTGTGTTAGAAACAGTTCAGGTGGAAAGAGTCCACTTCTATCAGACAGCAATTACATCTGCTTTTGAAAAGAAATGTTGTAAACAATGCAGTTGAACTTGTTGGTTCACTTTCTTTGCCAGTGGGAGCCTCAGGGAAATATGCATTTATGTAGACAACTTAATACGTATGAAAAATGTACCAATGTATTCTGACACAGCCTGACTCCTGACTGTGGAGCCATGTGAATAATCTGACATCGCTGGTCGTGCTGCCCACAAGTGGAGGTGTGCAGTCTCACCTGTCAGTTTCAGGCAGTTTCATTACTTGGTTACCAGAATGTGAGAAACAGACCAATGCAGTCTTCAGCAGGCAGATATGTGGGAGTAAGATGCTGGAAGAGACATAAAAATTCATCAGTGACACAATCAGGAAAGGACCGTGCAAAAATAGAAACTCCAGTGTCCTGACTGGTCATCATTACATGAACACTTCATTGGTTCTCCAGGAACGGACCAATAAATCTGGAGCTTGACCTTTTTCATCATGTGCAGAGTATGAAACAGACTCCAGGAGACTGCCTCTCCCATCACCCTCTGACAAGAGGAGCAGGGGTGGAATAAGCGTTCAGAGTTCAGACACGTAAAGTACACAAATAGATGACTAATGTTCCAGTGGGACACAGAGGTGAGCTCCTTGTGTGTATACTTCATGTCTTCGAAGACAAAGTCAACAACTTCAACAGAATACATCCATACATAGAAACTACAAGGGAAATTATAAGAAGAAGCCCATGCAGTACAGAAACAGTTGTACATCATTGTTCACACTAGGGATGTATCTATAACCGAAATACCATGATAATGTCTTAATGTTGTGGACTGTCAATGATATCAAATAGAAGTGTCTACAGCTGAACTAGATAATGATCCTTTTCTCCAATTCAGTGTAGACAACATAAGAACTGTTATTAATAGTGTTTGTACCTTAATTCTTTGGAATAAGAATAAGAAAGAAACCAAAAGTTTCTTAAGGCAATTCAAACAGAAAAAGTAGCATATCTACAATTCTGTTTGACAATATTGCAATAAATAGGCCCATCATACTGTGAAATGAATAATGTGATAATATCGGACTGTGAGATTTTCACATCGCTATCTAGCTGTCTATCTCTTGTTCACACAGCACTACCTTTTCACTTTGTTGTATTACATTTTCTGACCTTTTTTTTTTTTTTTTTTTAAGATAAGATTACATTTCTTTCTCCAGTAAGCAATCAGGAAATTGCATAGTTGCAGCAGGCAAGTACAAGACAAGCAACAGTAATAGAATGAAGTGGGTTAATACATATTTTAAAGATGATGTTTAAATAAGGTTAATATGATCTAATATTATAGATTAAATAATGTATTTTGTGGTTTTATTTTACTGGGAGTGTGGAACAAAGTGTAATGACAGCACTCCTCTGGCAGACTGTTAACCTCCTGTAAAACATTTCCCTAAACAGCTCAGGTTAGCATCTTCATTCCCATATTGCATGTTTTATAATCTTGTAAGGGCAGAGTGATATGCACAGACACAATAGTACCACCCAAAGCACTATAACTCGACACAACTTCATTAGCTTTATGAACTTGTTCATTAGGTCTCTTTGAATCACATTACCTTGGCTTTCACAGACAGGTGACTTCCTCAACACAGCTCTCAGAAGGGATGTAACTTCTATGCATTTTCTTTGGCATGTGCAATAAATATAAATCTGTAAAACAAATCAATATGTTCAGAGTCAATAAAACATTTACAGACATTTAAAGACATTTTATCGTTAACTTTGAGCCTATCGTGTAATTCTGAGGTGACAGAAGAAGGCAGGCGTGGGATTCCACTAAATACAAATTGGAATTTTGGAAAATAAACTGTATTTATTGGATTAATCACATTAGGAACAAAAAATGTACAAAAATACAAACATTTGCACATAATTTAGCCAACAACCTAATATATGCAATGAAGTGAATGCCTCAAAAAAGTCTGCATAATCACAAAAAGTATCAGCCTACACTCTAAAAATGTGAAAGCCCATGAACTCCTTTGACTAAAATGATTCAGAAGTAAACTAGCCAATCTATTAAAGGACAACTAATCCCACTCAACTCATGGGCGCCAAAAATAGCCTGTGTGACTTGAGGAGCAAAGGTCAAAGCATTTTTGGGGAGAGTGAAGTTATTTGAGGGGAAGGGAAAAGGAAATTTTCAGGAAGTTAGCCTAATAAAAAGGAATTTAGGCTAAACTATACACTCGCCAATATCAAGACCAGGGCTAGGCCAAAAAATATTAACGCTCAGCAGACAAGAGTTTTTTGAAAGTGGTAGGATATGGACTTCAGGGGAATTGGAATATGATCAATGTGAAAATAAAAGCCAGGTCAAGAGTGTTTGCAAAAAGGTTAAACCAAACTTGAGCTGTTTGTTTTGTATCAGAAGGGAGCCAGCTGCACTGTTATATCTCCACGCTCATATTCTCACATCTCTCTTATTGTCACACCTCATGGTCACAAACCTTGCCCTCAACACTTAAGCCAGTCCTATCATTGTACAAGCTGGCAATTAAGGGATTTGACAGAAAACCTGAGGTGGCATCACTGTGATATAATTCAAAAACATTATCTTTTCACATTGAAAAATTTTGCTAATTTAGTACATTGAAATTGTTTTTTAAATGTTTGATAATTCATGTGTCACCACTGTTTTCTGGACTGGCTGTGAGGCGGCAGAGCTCTGTCAGACCAAACACCAGAGCTTCTGTCAGTGGAGACTGTATAGTTCCAAAGTTCACAACATCTTTTGGACAGTCCAGTTTTTCCTATAATGGACCCAAACTGTGGATCTCTCTTCCCACTGACCTAAAATTGCAAACTGAGCCAAACATTTTTAAACGTCTGAAACTGTGGCTGAAATCATTGAGTTAAATTTTAGTTGTTATTATTAATAATATTGTATTTGCTAATTTGTATTGTTTTTACATGACTTTCTCTAAAAAGCCTCCTATATGGACAGGTGTTGAAAATGAGCACTTGAAACAATGTTTGTCCAATGTAAATGCTATGTCCATATCAAATAAATAAATAATTAAATAATTAAATAAATAATAGCTAGTAGTTAGGTTTCTGTTTACATTGTTAAATAGCCCCCTCTTAAGGCCATGCAGGATACTGTGGGTTTTACGCCAAAACAAATCCTAACAGAGACACTGTTCATTAAAAGATGGCTACTTTTTAATTTTAGAAAAATTGATCAACTGTTCTCCCTATTTGAATAGTCTAAATGATTTTGTGAGTTAGCCTATTATATAATCACGGTGGACAACAAGAAAGCAAACGCTATGTGGCTGTAGGTCTACAGGAAAAGAAATAGAGCATTCATTCATTCATTCATTCATTCATTTTCTACCGCTTATTCCCGTTAGGGGTCGCGGGTGACTGGAGCCTATCCCAGTGACTTTGGGCCTTAAATAGAGCATAAAGACGGCAATTGATTTTAATTATAGGGTTAGTTCGTGTTTTTAATGTAAACAACCACTGGTGGCTTTTATTTCTATTTTAAACAATAATCATTGTTTCTCCTCATATGGTTGTCATGGTAATCTCCACTCCCGGTCTCCCTGGCAACAGTCTTCTCTCTCTCGCTGTCTCTCTCTCCTCCGTCCTGTCAGTCAGCTGACGGTCGGGACTTCCGGTCCGTGTATGAGCTCAGACATCGGGGCAGATGTAAACAGACCTTTGCTTTATGGTGCATGTTTCTCCCCTTTCCTCTCTTCTGTTCCTCCTTGTCTTCTTTCCCCGGTCCCTGGCGCGCGCCCCTACGGTAGCGCGCACCTCTGCGGCACTTCGCAAGTGCTCAGCTTGGTTCGTATTTATTTATTTTTTTTAATTGTAGGATGTTATTTTCTTCCTCCATCACTCTTATTCCCACCCCTCCTCACTCTGCCGCATTTGGAGCGATGTGCGTACCTGCATATGTCTCTATTTTGATCGACATGCAGTGAGATTTTCCTTCGTTTTCTTTTTGTCTCCTCCTGGTCACCTGTCAAGCCGAAGCTTTTACGTGTTTGTTTGTTCTCAAGCACTGGGGTATTTTTAGAGGACTCATCAGTTTTTTCCTCTGTCCTCATTTGTTCTGCTATTCGTAATATTCGTACTCATTTCCCGCGTTTTGTACCCATTCTCCTTTTCTATATGTACCATCTAAAGACGTGTTCGGTTCGCTTCGTCCTTTTCCGTCCGTTTCCGCTCGTTTCTTTCGTCCTTCCTTCTCTCTCCTTTCCTTTCTCGTCCGTGTTATATATCTAATGATGGTCCAAAAGTCGCGGAACGGCGGCGTGTTTCCCGCATCACAGAGCGACCAGAAGAAGCTCAAAGTGGGGTTCGTGGGCCTGGAGGGGGCCGTGGCGGAGACGAGCCGGGACGGGGCCCTCCTCATCACAGGTGCGTGACTGACGCATCAGAGCTCAATAATGTACTCTTTCAGGCTAGATGATCATCAGAAAAGTTTACTGTCAACGTCTTTGTTACTTTTGTTACTAGGAATAACTGCATTGTTACATCATTATTATTTTAATAAATCCAATTGATTTATTAACATTTAGGAATACAAAGACTCTGCAGTTTTGATACAACAGTAGTAGTAGCTATCCAGTATTAGAATGGCATTTGTGATATGTGCACTATCACTCACAAGAGATTTACTCTCTGTTCCTTTTTTAAGGGTAGGCTACTTCAGGGAAACGCCCACGTCATAACAATACTATATACTATAGCATTTAATGGTGCTTTTTAAAAAACTCAAAGATGCATTTGTTGAATATAACAAAAACACACAACAACATGTAATTTATGTTATTGCAGTAACTTCTTGCTGGTTGGAAACTGATCAAACAGTGTAGTATAGGCTACATTTTGTGTTTTATGCGTTCAGGTGTGGAGGAGGGCCCCCGACGACAGCGCACCAGTGTGTCTGGAGGGAAGAAACCAGTGAAACGTAATGCCATCTACAGGCGTCTGCAGAACTTTCTCTACAACGTTTTAGAACGGCCTCGAGGATGGGCATTCATCTATCACGCATATGTGTAAGAGCATTTAAAGATAAATCAAACAAGTCCAATTCAATCAAAATAGATTTCATCAGACAGACCAATGAGGTACATTGGCTTAAACTCTGGTGCAAATATCTATTTTGTTCTGGATAAAAAAATATATAGAAAAGTTGAAGCCATGTGCTAGGATTACGAGGTCCAGACCTTGGCCGTAGACTGAATACTCTTCTATGATGTTGATATTTGTCGCTGCAGTTAAGCAGCATTTGTTGCCTTTTACGGGTGAGTTTGTGAGAGAGCACAATAGCAATGCACAATAAGAGACTACAGTTGTCACAAGTTTGAGCGATGTCCAACCTAACCTCTGAGGACACGGCTCAAATTCTGCTGAAGCCACTCAACAGCAGGACAAACTGGTCGGGACAAACCATCTTTATTTGCGTCTCCCTTTTGAAAAGTACAAGAAACTCAGTGACACTGGTGCATAAGTAAAATAACCTACTTGTATCAATTATATCAGTATATATAATATTTAATTCTAACTCAGCCCTCTAAGCTTGATTTTCTGACTCTGACTCTAGAATACATGCAGACTTCTGGGAAAACCAGGTGCCACATTGGCAGCAGTGGCTTCAGTGGAACTGTGTCCCTGTGCAATGTGGAGTGAGTGTTGGTGTTGGTCCTAGGGGCTGAAGGCGTAGATTGGCAGCCTTGCCTCCACCAGTTTACAACAAGGCAGCTGTTGCTACAATACACTATCGAGTCTTGAAGGCACTTGATAAATCCAGTGCATTGTTATTTATTGTTATTACTTTGTACTGTGTTGTTGGCAGATTTCTGCTGGTCTTCTCCTGTCTTGTACTGTCAGTTTTCTCCACCATCAAAGAATATGAGAAGAGCTCAGAGGATGCTCTATACCTCCTGGTAGGTTTTCTATTTTTATTTTTCTATCAGCAATGCAAATATGAGTAGATCAAGCTATCTGTCCTGCTCCTGACGTCAGTTTGGTTACCTGTGGTGACTAATCCATCATGATGGCATTTTTAGTCAGTTAAGAAGTATAGGCAGATAGGATGCATTTGGTAATAGAGAGATTTTCTTTGTGTGTCTTCTGACAGGAAGTGGTGACCATAGTGGTGTTTGGAGTAGAGTACATGGTGAGGATCTGGGCCGCAGGATGCTGCTGTCGGTATAGAGGCTGGAGAGGTCGTCTCAAGTTTGCCAGGAAACCCTTCTGTGTCATTGGTGATTTGAAAATATCTCAATTTTATTTTAAGAGCAGCGCTACAGTTATGAGATGAATAAAAACAGATGTGTGCAGAGGTAGGGGCTATGAGGCATGCTCATCGAAAGCCAATTCATAATGAAAGTAAAGCTATTGATGTTAGATATTCTGCTTCATAAGGAACATCAGACTTTTAACAGACACTTCTGTCCATTCCTCCAGACATTATGGTTCTGATTGCTTCTGTGTCGGTGCTGGCAGCGGGGACACAGGGAAATGTCTTTGCCACATCAGCCATTCGCTCACTCCGGTTCCTCCAGATCCTGAGGATGATCAGAATGGACCGGCGTGGAGGCACCTGGAAACTTCTGGGCTCAGTGGTTTATGCTCACAGCAAGGTCAGCTACCTGTTTTTGAGTCTAGCTGGCTGCTGGAGACACAACCTTGAATTAATGCATTTGTGAATTTATAGTTGCATCCACATCAACATATTAATCACAATCTTGCAAACATAAGCAAAAACACTGCTGTTATGTTTTTTTTTAATAGAGGCAAATGTTATAATAAAACATTTGTGGTATAATTGGCACTCTGTCACAGTAAACAAACAAACTAACCGACTACTCGTTTAGATTAAATTATATAGGTCAAATTAGCTGTGAGAAAGCTTATGTGGGATGTAGTTGCTGAGGCAATACTGCACCAGAACTGGTCCTTTATGATTTTGTTTGTCCCAGTCATGTTAGAATTTGTGGCTGAACACTCTGGAGATCAGTGAGTGCACTGTCACCGTGAGGAACGATAAACAGTGCCCAGGTGTATTTATAGATGCTGATTCTGAGAGGTGAAGAAAGATCAATATTTGTGATCAATTACAGATCAGGTGACATCCGCTGACAAGAAATGGACTAGAGGCATGCATAGTCTGTTTCTTGTGTATCACCCTCTGGTCGACCTCTTGGTCATCTATATGTTTTGCTCCATTGTGAGGATACAGTGATGTTCACCCACCAAGTGCAGGGCCACGGGGTCCAAGGACATACAGATGTGGAGCCTTTGCCTACTAGTACTACAACCCCCAACAGTATATTAAGCTGGTGACATATGTTGGACTGAAGGGAAAACCTGCTCTTTGTGGCAGCTACAAATGAATTAGCTGAAGAAAAAAATGGCTAAAACTGAAGAAAAAAAAGAAAGATTTGTTTTTTAAACTTAATAATAATAATTTTATTATTAACTATAATTTACATAAAACATATTATCTTACAGTACACTGTTTACAATCGCAAAACAACAATTGTTTTACAATCCTGGTGCATGCAGGAGCTGATAACTGCGTGGTACATCGGCTTCTTGTGTCTGATCCTGGCTAGTTTCCTGGTTTACCTGGCTGAGAAGGAGGACAACGAGCAGTTTGAGACATATGCTGATGCTCTCTGGTGGGGACTGGTCAGTACCACTGTTTAGTTGTCGTCTACCAAGTCATTTACCTTGAATATAAATTAAGTAAATAACGCATTGCTTGTTTTGTTCAGATCACCCTGACAACTATCGGTTATGGTGACAAGTTTCCTATCACATGGAATGGCCGTCTCCTGGCTGCTACTTTTACTTTGATAGGAGTGTCTTTCTTTGCCCTGCCCGCTGTGAGTTCACCATCCATTCAGTCAATTTGACCATGTTCATGGTCAAGTACAACTGTATACAGCTTCCAACTATTTAACATTATTTTGCATCGTATTCTGTGCCCAAAGTAAGATGACTAACAGAACGCCTGTCTCTAGGGCATTCTCGGCTCTGGTTTTGCCCTGAAAGTCCAGGAGCAGCATCGACAGAAACACTTTGAGAAACGTAGGAACCCTGCTGCTGGACTAATACAGGTACAGACACACAGTTGGTGTCTTCCCACAGAGGCCTCAAGAAACATCATCAAGGCATTTCTTTCCTTGTTATGACAACCATCCTTATGGTTGCTTTTTTGTAAATCACCTCCTGCTTAAGTATAAAAACATGCACAGGTATGCATTATGCACTATGCCGTTGGATTGATTCTTGGCTTGATTTTGATATACAGGCAGCATGGAGGGTTTATGCCACCAACCTGACCCGGACTGATCTCAACTCCACTTGGGACTACTATGAAAGAACCACTGTCCCAATGTACAGGTAGCATTCATTTAATTGCACAAGCTCTGTCCACATGAAAAGAGAACCTGGCTATGCTAGAAAAAAGCGTTCTCCATATTTCCATAATTTTAATGTTTGTGTATGCCCAGGTTGATTCCTCCCTTGAACCAATTGGATCTACTGAGAAACCTGAAGAACAAGTCTGGTCTTTCATTCAGGTTTGAGCCAGTTTTAGTTTGTACATATCTGTAACCTCCATGTAAAGAATTGCATAGTAATCTTATCACTACACTAGACAATGATTTGTCTGGTTGTCTCTTGTGTCCACATATTCACTATCTGCAAAGACTTTATTTATTTATTTATTTATTTATCACTATTTAAAATTAGACATTTAGGATATACTGTAAAACTGTTCATTTGCCAATCATTGTAAACTGTCCCAGTCTGCAGCAACCTAAATATTGTACCATATTTAACTGGATGTATTATACAACCCAGATGGACCGAACACAGTAAAGAGGACAAAATATAAATAGTTTTATTTTAAGTTAATCTTAATTTTGATGAAAAAATTACAGTGAAATAAGAGGGGGGGTGTTAAATTGGGCCAGTAGTTACATGGAAAATAGAGAACAATTTGTATAGTTTGCTGGCAACACTGCAAAAAGTCAAAATTGATTGAATGTGGAATTCCCTAAGGTTCCATTCTTGGGCCTAAACTTTTCATTTTATATATTAAAGATTTATGTTCAGTATGATGAATACTGCAGTCTGTGCTATTCGCCGACCACACCATTTTTTTTTCTGTCAGGCGACAATACAAACAAATTGTACAAACAAAGACAACGGAAAAAGACATGGCAAAAATAAAAATAAAAAATTGATGAAAACAAATTGTCTTTAAATGTAAACAAAACAAAAGCATACATTTCCAGTTGTCCTTAAATGGAATATATATTGGAATTGTATCCGAGATAAAATTCTTGGGTGTGACACTGCATGAGAAATTAATCTGGAAATCTAACGTGAGCAACAAAACGAAGGAAAATAAGCAACAATATATCAGTGTTACATAAAGTTAAGCATTTTATTAACTACAATGCCTTAAGGTCACTATACTGTTCATTAATTTAGCCTTATTTTAGTTATTGGGGAAACACATACATTAATACTATTAAACCACTGATTATACTACAAAAAAAGCAGTAAGAGTTATTCCTTAAGTCCATTCAAGAGAGCATACCAACCAATTGTTTATTAAATCAAATTTATTGAAATTAGAAGATCTTATAAAATCATAAACTCTTATGGTGATATATAAAGTACAAAATTTGCTGTTGCCATCAGCTATACAAACTTTGTTTTCTTTTCGATCTGACCAAAACAGCAGGCAGAAGCTCCTCTTCTCTCTTCCCTTTGTCAGAACAACACAGAAACAAATGGGAATATCTGTGGCTGGAGTAAAACTCTAGAATTCCCTGGACTATCATTTAAAAACCTCCTCAAATGTCTGTAAGTTTAAGAAACAATTTAAAGCCACATTAATAAAATCACCTGAACTAAATAATAAAATAGCAGCAAAAAAGTGTTGCAACTTACTGTAAAAACAAACTTATAAAAAAATGTGTTCTAAGACCATCTTGTATTTCTGTTGTATGATGTTTTAGAAAGGGGCAGATACTTTTTCTTCTTTCTGCTCCTTTTTGATTGTGGTGGTGCATTTTTGTTGGTTTTAATGTGTTACATGTGTGTACAATTGAAATGAACAATAATAATAAAAAAAAAACTTTAAAAATAACAAAAACAAAAAGGTGGACCTGGTGAGTCTGCCAAACAGAACAAAAAGATGCAGCACCAGGCCAACATCGCACAGGGCCAGGGAAGTACCAACGTCACTAACTGAAAGGCAAAACTGAAACTTCCCAAACTACCTGAGCAAACAAAAGGGCGAAAATGGAACCACAGGTCCCACCAGATCAAAACAAAAGGCTAGTAGCCAGCGTGGTGTGGCCTGCACTGTGCAGCAGCCAGAGCGCAAAGTGACGGAAGAGATGGGGCACAGCGAGACTGAGAGAGTGTGCTACAGCCATAAACCCACAAATATACATTAAAACGTGGAGAAATGCGCCAAAGGTGCGCCAGCACCTAACAGATGTTATTATAAATATTTAATGTAAGCTTTCTTTACATCTTGTTCTGTAGGTTCACACTTCTCCCCTGAGAGAGTAGAGAGTACCTAAACCCATTTAATTACATCTCTTATGGTGTGCGAGAAGGGGTTTTATGAATCACTGTGGACCGGAAACACAAATCAATGACCACTTAATGTCCAGTAGTGTAGCTCTTTGTTGCTTATTCAATCACATCTGTCTTTGCTTTCTAGGAAGGACGTCCAACCTGAGCCGTCTCCAAGGTCAAACAAAAATCTTTTGGTTTAATATTCATTTATTAGATAGTGACTACTGTAAAGGGTAACATTTAAGGGGAATACATATTACACACAAAGTATATGAGCAGGATACTTATCAGAGAGCTGTTTTTTTAATCTGCAGTCAGAAAGTGAGTTTAAAGGAGAGAGTCTTCTCTTCTCCCCGAAGCTCTGGAACCAAAGGGAAAGGCTCTCCTCAACATGGTAAGTGAGAAAAATTACATGTTTACATACTTTTGTGAACATAAAGACACGAGTATAATATAAATATTTGACATTCACACAACTCAATCAGTGCCATTTGATCAAACACTTTCATGCAAACAAAGACATTTGTTTTACCCGACTGCTTGCTCAATTTTTAAATGCTTATATTGTTTACTTATAATGTAAAGCAAAGTGCTGTTTTATGTTAATCATATTGAATTATATAACAACACATTTCAGTTGACAATATGAACTGGGTTGCTACTCAGACCTAAACGGCTCATGTTTGTGGCCTTGAGTCTGGACTTGAAGACTGTAACAAAGTCTAGTTTGTGGACCTTAGTGATCTGGTTGAATGGGAAGTCTCAGGGAGGTCTGACAATAAAGATGATTTCTTTCATTCTGGTCATAGTCCTGCCCACAGTGGGCCCAGGAGTGGGTCCTGATGGCCATGCGGTCTGTCCCGTTCTGGACCCCAACCTAGATGACAGTCCTAGTAAAGTTCCTAAGAGCTGGAGCTTTGGGGAGCGCAGCCGGACCAGGCAGGCCTTCAGAATCCGGGGGGCAGCCTCCAGGCAGAACTCAGAAGGTGGGAGGGGCTTATGCCAGTCAATCACACTTCCTTTTGTACTCTTGCATTAAATATGCAAATCTGTGATGATTAACAAGAGGAACTGTGTTTATTGTTGAAGTCAGACACTGCATGAGTGTGCTGTGCAGACCACATCCATTTTGTGTAATGTTTTCAGTGATTGTGTGTTATAATATTTTTATTGTCTTGTGAGCTGTTGTGGTTATGTTGTCCCACTATTCGTCCCCGTCATTGACTTAGTCTTACAAACAGTGTTCTCTCCGTGTTCACTCAAATGATCAGAATATGTATGGAAAATAAATTAATAAGGTGAAGAAAGACAAAAAAGAGAAAGAGGTAGAGGACGGCAAATGTGGACAGATTGTGTATGTGTATGCCAAGATAGATGAGGAGAATACAAAAAAGTCAGCAAAGATTCCAATGTTATGTTTTACTGCTGTTCTTTTGTAGCTTCTACGTTCTATTGCTCCTTGTTGTATTAGTGCTTTTGCTGTGTTTGGATGTGTCTCTCTCTCTGCTTACTTCAAAGACATGTCTTGTTTCAGTATCCGTTGCTTGCGTTTTGTACCCCGAATTTATCTTTTTCAGTTGCTAAAATATGTTTATTTTTTATTTTTTATATGAGCTCAGAAAAGGCTAAAAATATAGACATGACAATATAGAATTGTCATGCCAAACCTGATTGTGGAAGCTTGGATAACTAGGTAAGTTAGATTTTCTGAGCATAAGCTGCAGAAGTCCTGACAGTCCCTTTTTGTCCTCCTCTGCTTCCCATAGTGCTCATAGAGATGCAGGATGAAGAGTTCAGACAGAAGAGCTCGCCAGGTTAGAACACACACATCAGCAATACACTTCTTAGACCAAACCTGTTTAGAGACTGGGCCAGAAGGAGGACAAATAGTCTCTAGTTTCTTGTCAATCTTTTACATTGGCAAATTTTGGCAATGTAAAGACATCCCTCCTTTTTTTTGTTCTTTTCATTTTTATTTGTTTGTCTGAATGTATTTATAATGTTACACAGGTTAAAGTGTCACAGTCTCATGGCTAAAAATGTTTCAACAAAAGTCCAGATGCACACACGGTCCATAACTATCCATCCTAAATGAATCACTGGTATTGGATTACTTGGTTGATAACTTTTACTGCACCTTGTTAATCGGTTCATTGTGCATAGTTCCATAGTTCCATGTCTTCACTGACATAATGTAGAGTACATCACCGTACATGTATCCACGTCGACCAGCAGGACTGCTCGTATGTCTGTCAAATAATACCAAGTTGTTTATTGTTGGCAGAGGCCAGTCTACCTGGGGAGGACATGGCGGATGATAATAAAAGCTGCCACTGTGAGTTTGTCCCTCAAGACCTGACTCCGGGGTTAAAGGCCACTATCAGAGCTATTTGGTACAGTTCTCACTCTTTTTTTTTTTTTGTGGAACTCCCAGCAGCATTATGCATTATGTTTTCTCATGCTAACTTCCCATTGTGTTTTTGACTGCACAATAATCATCACACATTGTTTTTCTTGTTTTTTTATATATATAGATATATATTTTTCAATCTTTGTCATACTCAGCTTTGTTTGCCTTTTTCTGCTCATTTAAATCACTTTATTTATGCTCACTCAGGGCCAAAGGTCAGAGGTCACAGGTCAGCGTGTGCAGTGGCATCCATTTTCTGTTGTTTCACTACTTTCAGTTGTTGGTAAGACATTTTGTCGCTTGTTTTGGATTCACAGCTGTTCAGTCTCAGACCCCAAAGTGTAAAGCAGGACTTTAAATCTGCTGGGACCTGACACTGAAGTGTATTTTACTTTTAGTTGGCAATTTTTATTTATTTATTATGGAAATTCACTGTAACTGTCATGAACATTTCTTCTGCAGGTCTGTCATTCATCTGTCATTTTTCTTCAGCTTCGTATACGTTTTGCAATGGGTTTAAAACTTTATCATGTATTTTGTAACTCTTGTAACTCTATTTGTAACTCATATAAACTGTATTATTTATAAGATATTTATAATTAATTTACGATTTAAGAGTGATTGATAAATACAGTATGGCAAAACCAGCCATGAGGAATGCTCTGTGCCTGTGCACTCTTTATGTGCTGGAGTGGGATAATGTGAGGAAATAAGAACAACTAAGTTTCAAAATGTAATATTTATCCACAGCATCATGCGCTTCTTGGTTTCCAAGAGAAAATTTAAAGAAAGTCTACGGCCGTATGATGTGATGGATGTGATTGAACAGTACTCTGCTGGACACTTGGACATGCTGGCCCGCATCAAGAACCTCCAGTCCAGGTAAGATTTAAGTTCAAAGCAGGAACATGTTATGTAAGTCTTTACATTCACATACATGGGATGTCTGACATTTAGAGTGGACCAAATAGTGGGGCGGGGCACACCCATCACAGACAAGGATCGACCCAAACCAAATGAAGAGATGCCAGATGACCCTAGCATGATGGGACGTCTGGGGAAGGTGGAAAAACAGGTGATACTAACATAAAGCTCAGTTAGGTCAGCTTTTACACGTGTTTTTATGATAATAGATACCTTTTACTGCTTAAATGGATTATGATCCAGGTTCTGTCGATGGAACGGAAGCTAGACTTTCTGGTGAATATCTACATCCAGAGAATGGGGATTCCCCAGTCTGAGACAGATGCCTACTTCAGATCTAAAGAGCCAGACCCAGCGCCTCCGTACCACAGTCCTGTGGGCCATTTGGAGAAGAGCCAATCTGTGCCAAAGATTCTCCAGTATGTACCCCAAGCTTCTTTTAACATCTGTATTCTTCGAGTGTCCACTTTGTAGAACTATGGATGGAGAATAAACTTTTAATAAACATCAACAAATATTTTCAATTGTGTAATTGTATAAAAACTAGTGTTGGATTCTGACTGCTAATAGTCTGATCAAGTTTGTGCTGTCTTTCAGGGTGATTCCAGGTGAAAGTGTGTCATCTTCGCGATATGTTTCAAAAATGGTCCGTTCTAGCAGCTCCACAGCTCATCGCAGCTGCCCAGCACCCTCTTGCCCACCCTCTACATCTTGGCAGCCAATCAGCAGCCATCTACAGCACGCGCCACCCCCTTGGCCACGCAGCCATGGTAACACTCCAAGCCCAAGTGACTCGCTGGTGAGGCTTCCTCCGCCTCCTGCAAACACAGGATCTCGAACACACCGTGACCGCAGCGAGAGAGGCGGCGTCAGCGGTGATGAGCAGAAACCTGACAGCGAATCATCTGTATCTATTCCCTCTGTGGATCACGAGGAACTGGAGCACTCTTTCAGTGGCTTCTCCATCTCCCCTTCACGGCCGCGTTGCGCCACTGTCCGGCCCTACATCGCAGAGGCTGAGTCTGACTCTGAGTCTGAACTGTGCCCTGCCTCCAGGCCCTCTGAAGGAAGACGAGTGGATAAGGAGCGACTGGCGGATGAGACCAGAACACACTGAACAAGTGACGTACTCCAATCTAATGTAGCAAACAACATTCTGGATTTAATCCCTCTGACAAAGGACAGAGGGGTTTTTAAAAGTGCCACTTTTAAGGCTTTATTTATTGCACTCCAGTCCTCCCTCTGAATCCTGCAATTTGGATTTTTTTCTGTTGGAAGTACCGTATTTTAGTATTTGGACAAAAACCTGCAGAGTTTCTGCCAAATGTTTCTTACACACTACAAAAACAAACAAACCCTTTTAAACGTATGTATAAAGAAACACCAGTTACTGTTGACAGAAGACTGCTGACTGTCAGAATGGATCTGCTGTCCCAGAACAGCAATTATGGCTGTCATTTCAACTATTCACTATTTATTCTTATTTAAAGTTGTTGAAACATATAGATTTTATTATTATAACCTCTGACAAGACATCTTTTCTTAATTTTCACTAGCTAGCATCATGGTATCTGGAAATATAATAACTCTCTGTTGGGGGGATTTCACTGAAGATTTATATAAATTCAACTGAACTATAAAACACAATATTACAACCCTCTTGAGTTGGCTGTGAAGTTATCCTGTTCCCAGACAGCATGTGCTGAAGGCCTCTGTATTAACTCAATTTAAGCATACAATCCAAAAGCTTATGTGTTTAAACTAAAATGTTACATGTAAATTGTCTCCACTAAAGTGCGAGTTGACAATGTAGAAAAAATAATGAAATGATCAGTATTATTATTCAGCATTTATCTCTTATAGAATGAATATAGCATAGACTTATACTGGCAGAAAATGTAATTTAATACAGCACAGCACAAGATATCATGTGATAAATATTCCGATGCTTACAAAAATTGGAGCAATCAAAGAGCACTGACCTGTTGTCAGTTACACACTCCCATTGTAGTCCAGCAGTGAACTTTCAAAGCAGATCATCAAAATCCCTGATCTAAGCAAGCACCATGTGTTAATTATAAGGTGAAGAGGTGCACAGTGTCCCCACATTTAAGATAGAACAGATTTTGAGCAACACTATTAATATGCATAAAATACACTCACCGCATTTTAGCAGGTACAAAAAATAATAATAATTCCATGAGAAGTCTGTGATCCTATCTGTGGACATGATGAACCTCCGATTATATTTGGAAAATTCATCCTGTCTTCTTTTATTTATTATCTTGTGAATTTCTTCTAACAAAACAGTTGTAAAAAAGCTAAGAGCTCATTTACCTGACATGTTTTGGCGGAGGACTTCCGCCATGTGCCTCTTATCAGATGTTGTTCCCAGGGGTGGTCAGCTTGACAGATCTATCAAACTGACCACACCCGCGTGGTGGTCTCTGGACCCAGTGAGTCCATGTGTGAGCCAAAGTGTCTCTGTTGATGGTCGGTGTAGCTCATAGCTTTTTTACAACTGTCTTATTAGAAGAAATCCACAAGTTAATGAACCTCCGATTGTTAAAAGAATAAAGCATAGTTAATTTTGCTGGTTGTTGACTAGTTTGAGCAGTCTTTATTCCTGGCCGACACCAACTCTGGTAAACAGCGTGCAACACTGTTTGCATCTTCATCAGGTCAAGAACTTCCTTATAGACTTATCACTGCCTGGTGGATGCTCAGTGTTCACAGATCCACCACTCTAATGTAACACAGCTACATAAAAGTAAATAAAATAATGTAAGGGAAGAATCTAAACCAAAGCTCTTTTTTACTGTCCAAAAAAGTCACTTTGTTGTGCAAGAACCAGTTATGGTTTGATATGTCCCATTTTGATCATTGTATTAATTCACATTACTTGTAATGGCATATATAGTCAAGTTTACATTAAAAGTTCAACCCTTACGGTTTGTGGTTTGTGCAGATTTCTGTAAGAGGTGCTGGGGACATCTCGTTCTTTCTTGGCCACAGAAGTTTTGATTTGACCAAAGTAAATTGTCTCTTAATTAACCTTTTTAAAGACCAGCTAAGAGTCTTGTTCTCATTTACAACAGCCCCCTGTGACATAAATTTTAAGGCAGAAGGTGCAAGACATAAAAGAGACATTCAATAAAATAAAAGAAGGAATAAAAAATCAATTATACTCTGTATGTTTACCATAAAAATGCACTATGTAATTTTTCTGTTGGGGTCTGTGCACCTGCTTTCCTCCATGGAGTTTGCTTTGCCTGGAATATTCCACACCATGGCATGAAACTGTCTTTGATCATTTGTATTTTTATAGCAAAATCAAAACAGGAACTATTTTGAAACATAACATTATTACTGAGTGCCTCACTGGAAATTTGGCCTGTAACTTGACATGATGGCATCACATTCTTGTTGCTCTGAGGATAGATGCCATACTATGAAACATCTCAGGCAGAGCACTAAGATCTCCATGGAGACAATCAGGTCCAGAAAAGTTACATAGTGCACCTTTAAGTGACAACAAAAATACTGTTAGGTTATAATTGGCACTTCAGTCATTCATAGGAGTTGGTGATCCATTTAAAATAACCCCAAATCTGACATGTTTGATAAAAAGTCACCTTGAACTATGTATTTTGAAAGCTCACCCAAACCCTACTCTGAAAAGTAACTAAAATACTGTAGCCTTAACACATATAAACTTCCAAGTCTCCTTTTATGACAGCAGAGGGCAGCACCATATCAAAAAAACAATTACAAACCACTCAAAAAGAAGTTGTACAGATGTCCTGCTCTTCCAGGCTCATTCCCTGATTTGTTCACCAAATAAATAAACACAGATTGGATTCCACCTGTTGCTTTATTGTTCTGCTGTCATATATATATATATATATACACATACATACATACACATACATATATATATATATATAGTTGTTGTATAGTTGTTTTTCTTTTTGATAAATTACAGTATCATAGTATATGAACATTTAAAACCAATGGCAGTTTGAGATTTTTTGCCAACAAAAGATTGGTTATCTAATACAGGGGTTTCCAAAATTTTCTGGCCGGGACCCCCAAAATAGCCATGCAACCAACTCGGGACCCCCAGAGTGAAATGACAATGACAGTAGCAATAATTTATTTTATAATTTATTTTATAATTTTTATTTATTTAAGTGTCAAAACATGTTAAATCAGGTTTAATATTGGTTATTTGAATAGTTTATTATCTTATTGGATCCTCTTTCACTTAAAGATACTGTTTTTAATTAAAAAATAGAGCATATACATGTTCATATTAATTAAAATGACATCTTGAAATCATCTCGCGACCCCCAGCTCACCCCTTGCGACCCCCCGAGGGGTCCCGACCCCCACTTTGGGAACCACTGATCTAATACACTCATACACATTCAGTGAAAAGAATATTAATGTTAAAAATATATAAGAAATAGGGCTAAGTCTTAATAATACAGTATGACTCAACTCCACATTTATTTAGTACTCTTACCAACCTCTTACCAATTTGCCAATGAATCTAAAACATATTTACATCTTAGAACAAAATTAAATATCAATATGCTTTTTAAGGGGTTAAGGGGTTTATAAAAATTTACCATGTACTTCAAGATAATGCTGACAAACCTTATGTTGAATGGAATGAAGTATCTGGGGCCCCTACTTTTTATGGTGACTGCATATTGCTGACACAGGCACACTCAGAGCTCCAGTGACAGACGAAAGTGCTGTACTCGTTGGGCCAATTCTTGTGCAAACTCTTGGGCCTCATGCAGTGCCTGCCGGTCAGGGAAATGCTCTACAGCCTTTTTGGTGGCCACAGCCAGTTGCTTGAGCAGCGTACACAGGTAGTTACTCTTACACAGGAGGCCCCGGCGAGATTCTCCAGGCTGCACCTCTCTGTACAGCGTGTTGACCAGTCTCTGTCCCACCATGATCACCAGCTTGCTCTGGGAGATAAACTTCTCTGGGGGTTGGCCATCCTGGAGGCTGCACACAAATCCTCCAATAGCCTTCTGTAAAGCCCCAAAGTAGAGCCTGCAGTGCTCTGAGAGGGAAACAGGTCGCTGCTCCTCTGTCTCATCTGGAGCCTCTGACAAAGTGAGTTTCGTAACATTCTAAGAATACAAGAAATAATTCTAATGTAGTTTAATGTAAGATATGACAACTTTACAAAAATGCTCACAAACCATTAGCTTTTCATGAAAGCCAGAGCTCATACTCTACCTTATTTGAGACCATTTATCAATCATTTAAAAATATCTACATAACCTCTCAATTGATTTTGGAACTCACCAATACATTGTTTGATGACATTGTGGCTTTTTCCTTAGGATATTCCTCCGTTTGTTTGTTTTCAAAATCAGTCTTTGTCTAAATAAAGAAGAGTGGAAACTACTGTTAGTACTGTACACGTCACATACAAAAATATTACAATAGCAGCCTGTAATCACCTGTAACTCAACATAGTCATCCTCCCCCTCATTCACATCCTGGTCATGGGTCTCTGGGCCCTTGGGTGGGCTGGATACACCACTGTGGAAGAGCTCTGACTCTTTTAGTGGAGGCTTAAACAGGAGCTTTGCATTGGCATTAATCATAGACACAAGGCGCTTCAAGTCTTCAGGAATAGTCCGTGCCACCATAACAAATCTCTCCAGTTGGTCTGGTGTTTGTGGTTGGCCTGCCTCTTGACTCAACAGGTCTAAAGTCCAGCCAGCCGCATTTAGAGCACTCACTGTCTGCTGAAGGACAACCCCTGAGTCCTCTACAACGCACAGCTGTTTGTAGAGTCTGGCTTGCAGGTTAGCATCAGTTAATCTGCGAGCATTGCCTTTAATGTCCAGAGCATAGTTCAGAAAGCTGTTCAGTGAGGATGTGACTCCTATAGCTGCTTTCTTGATCTCCTCTAAGTGTTTCTCCATATGGTTCTTGCTCCTCCAGCCACTGCTGACAAATTTCATGACCTGGGGCACTGCTTTGCAAACTCCATCCTGGAGCTCCAAAAGTCTTGGACAGACTTCATTCTGCCGTAGAAGCACCTCTCGTAGAGGTTCTGGAGAAGATGACGATAAGGCTAGGGAGTCACAAGAGCTGCTAGAGGAGCTGGAAGCTGTACTAATTCGTTGATTGTCTGTTGATGAAATGTCCAAACTTTCATAGTGATCATTCTCATCAAGTGACACTGACCCAAGATTACCTGAACTATTGCTCAATGACGGACAAGCCTTTTTTCGATATAGTGCTATCTTGGTAGTTTCGGGAGGTTCAACCCTACATTCTAGAGGAATATGATCTTCTGATGGAAGATCATATACTGATTCTCGCTCAGTATTTTCTTGTCTTGAAGAAATTGGAATTCTTGGTGGTAAAGTTGGAGGACTGTCAAGGGCTTTGGGCTTTGGAACATTGTACAACAGAGGGGATTTTTGGATCATTTGGATAGGATTTGTCCGTGTCGGAATTTTGTTGTACAGATGCTGTTCACACATACTAGGTCTTGGGGGAGTAACCGCCAAACAGATTTGTGGAGGACTTTGTCGGTTGGGACTGATAGGAACATCATAGATCCACTCAGGTTTATGGAGAATAGGTAGCGTGCTGTAGCCACTGATGGTTTTATTTTGCGTGTCTGTGGTACAGGGGATGGGAATATCATAGTTGGGATCCTGTACCGAATTGGGTGGAATATCATAAATCTGTGAAAAGACAAACAAGGTGAGTACAAGCTAGTTTGTTTGGTGTATTTGAGCATGTTTTTGAGCATATAACATCACTGGGCTTTTGACTTCGAGGGTTAGCCACAAGTGTTTACCCCCTGATAATAAGACTGTCAGTCATAATTTCCTCTCTGAAATGTGGTTATCTCTTCTCTTATGTTTCTTTTTTCTTTTTTAACCCTGCAAATCCAGTATACCATTTTTCAAGACTAAGATGTATTTATTCAATGGACAAAGTGATTACAATTAACATCTTCACTTTTTAAAATGTATTCAGCAGTAATGAAACCACCACAAAGGGTAGGTCTATTTATTATTAGAATGGCATTCGTGGTGTCTTGTGATGTCACAGTGCACACGTATGCATGAGTATATAGATGACGACGTGTATATAGATGACAACGTGTATATAGATTGATGACAGATGATGCCTTTTTTGGTTTACTACTATTTCTGTCCATCCAGACCAGTACAAAATTACACTGGGTTGTGACTATGGTTGGATTATTGTAGCAGAAGAGAAATGTGTTATGTTGTAAATTTTAAATTGTGGATAAAACGTTATACTGTATTACACATAAATGCTAAAAACAAGCACTAACATATTGTTCATTAACTTACTATACACTTACACAAGATTTTTTCGATCTTTCACGTTCAAAATCCAGAGGTGTGTCAAATCTTTTATGCATTTCTGATACTGGAATAAGTGAGAGTTTGCGGTATGACAACCGTGGAGTAGTCATTGCCTACAAAAAGAAGAGCATATTTGAGTAAGTATACCAGTTTAATAGTGACCAGCGTCATTGAACTTTACAGATGCTTACAGGAAAGAGGGACCCTCGTCTTCCTTGGATTGGGACATCGTAAAGCTCCCCTCGGTGCAAGGCAGCCATGTTGAAAGACTACAAGCAAAGCATTTCATGTAATTTCTTAAAATTCTCCTTCAACTCTTTTCATCAAAGCATAATATACTTTTCTGACCTGTACCTAGGACATTTATGGGGACAGTGTTCTCTCTGAAGTTTGCTATAACCTGGAGGACCCCACTACACATGACCAATTAACACAGCTTTATAATCAAAACCATGCTCGTGGAGTCCAAGGGTAACTCCTAATGGGAAAGGCTACAAGAGAGGGAGTTGGCCCCCTGGTGAGCAACAGGGGAAATGGTGCCCATGTGAGTATAGTCTACTTCACTTTGTGTGACAGGCCTACACACTGTATTCCTTTAGTGGGTTGCTGTTTGCAGTAAAAAGTGTCTGAAGTTTGTCTCTGTGTGCATTTTACAGCCTCATAAAGCTCCCGTGCTGCATGCCTGTCCCGCTGAAGAGGAACCTGCTCACATCTGTAAGTGCTTTGACAGCAGGGGGCCACCGTGCTGCTTTTCTGGACGGTGTACCTAAATAAGAATTAACACTTGCCAGACTATATTTGACTATACATCTTTGTGGGTTTTCAATCTAAAATAAACCTCATCATCATAGTCTTGCCGAGCACATTTGTCTAAAAAAAATTGCTGCTGTTCATGTTTTGCTTAGTTGACCGATGGCAGAACAATAGTTGGCTTAATGCCATGTAAGATCATAAACAGCAAATCTGAAAAGTTGGAAGAGGGAAAAAAACAGCAATGCACATGTTTTGAAAACTAAACAAAGTGTGTCTTACAAACTCATTAAGGCAAAATTGAGGAAATAGCTAAACACATGTAAACCTCTCTGATGGCACTGGCTGAGGCGAATATGATGCACAGTTCTGCAACAAAACTTAACAAATCTACTTGAGGAAAAAATTAATTTGTGGATCAGTAAATTTATCTATTCCATGGAAACAAAAAAATTCAGAAAATACACACCTATCTGCATTTATTATAAATCTCATGGTGCGTTTGTTTGTGTAAGATTATGCAGATTACATGGCAGAAGATTCAGATTGAATGGTAGTCTGTATATTTTAATGAAAGTGTTAAAAATTATTAAAAAAATAAATAAATCAATAAAAAAAACAATAAATAAACAATCCAAAGCTTTTTCTTACCTTGCTGCACTCCTTTTCTTCAGTGGTCTGTTCAAATGCCGATAGCTTGGGACTCGGGGTCGCTGGCAGAGGAATGGATGGAACCTTGTAGAGTAGTTCTGACCGTTCTTCATTGTTAGGTGTTGTTACAGTTGGGGTCTGGTAGATGTTGTGCAGACTGTTGGTGGTGGTGCGCTGGGTTGATGATGGTGTTTTGTCCTGCATAGGGCGGAGGGTGGCAGTGGGACGCCCAGTGGTCTGAGGCAGGAGGCGCAGGCGGTTTGCAGGGACTAGACCTTGTCGTCCGTACAACGAGCACATCCACCAACCACTGGTATCCTCCACGCTCTGCTCCATCACCGTGAGGATGTCCCCCTTCCTGAAGGCCAACTCATCAGGACACTCTGCAGTGTTGTCGTACAGCGCTTTGGCCAGGGTCATCTGGGGCAAAATAAGAACATACAATTCAATAAAGTCAAGGGTGAAACAAAGAATAGCAAGACTGAATTGAGGCTAGGGCTGCACAAGTAATCGAAATCAAAATTGCAATTTGAATGACTGCAATCCAATCAATTGCAATCACAGTACGATCAATTTGTACAGGTCTAATTGATACAAAACAAAAAACTACTACAAGTACTAAAGTTTAAGTTATGCCATTTTTATTTAGTTAAATGCAGTCCATCAAATTAACTGATACAATTGCTGTTCAAATGCAATTGATGAAAAACACATTTTTTGACATGCAC
Source organism: Rhinogobius similis (assembly GCA_019453435.1). Taxonomy (NCBI): domain Eukaryota; kingdom Metazoa; phylum Chordata; class Actinopteri; order Gobiiformes; family Gobiidae; genus Rhinogobius; species Rhinogobius similis. The sequence continues at coordinate 23,726,584 of CM033627.1, read as the reverse complement.
AAACTACCATTTTCAACGTTGCAATTCAAAAAAGCACACATGTCTGTCATACACATCTGAATATCCTTTTCAAATTTTTGATGACAAAAATTGTATTTATTTAAAATGTATAACTAAAACCAAATCAAAAGTACAATGACAAATTAGGATAGAAAGACGCTTATTGATCTCACTTCCTGACACTAACACTTGACTTTATTTTCTCTGGCTAAATCTTCTCACTATTTAAAAAAAAAATCATTATTATTAAAAATTTCCACCTATTGATGTTTGATTGTTCTATTAAATTTGACTTGTAGCCTATGTTTCCTTATTCTACTTGTGTTTCTATCATTATCACTACAAACCTACACTCAGAGGTATTAAGTGGTTTTGCTTTGGGTTAAATCCTATGTTTGAATAAACAGAATAGCTAATAATGGACTACAATGGAAGCGTCCTACTCAACCACAGCAACGGATTCATGAGATGACTAACTGTTCTTTTGAGTCATTCTGTGGTCTGTTCCTCTCACTGCTGAAAGTACAACAGGATATAATTTTGTTATTGTATGCATGTTAAATTCTCTGTAAACAGTTTTTAAAAGACAACATTATACATTGACATCTTAAATCAAGCAGTGTCTTTCTAATAATATGACAAATAACTATGAAAAGATCACCTATTAGTCCTATCAGCAATTCCTATTTTTCTACAAATCCGGTGATTTGTAATGCACTCATTACAAGTATCGTAAGGCAGTAAACATTAGACGTCCGTGGCCTCAGCTGGGGTGTGTTTGGGTGTATTTATGTAACAAAGGGACCATTGACCATCAGAGGACCACACGCTCAGCACCTGTTGTGGCACAGGCCTGTGCTATAACACACACTCCCTGACTAATCCTGAACTCATGCACCCAAGGGCTCAGATCAGCTGCACTAGGACTGCTCTCCCTCTGAAATGCAGCACTTGATGACACTTCACCATCTCTGCGGCCGACCACAGCAGAGAACTTTGGAACAGTGCTGGCAGCTTGTCTCTGCTGTGAGATGAAGGGAGACTGGTGGCTGCCACATGCTTGTGCAGGCAGCTGCCTCTGCAATGCTTTGACTGCACAGCTGTGTCCTCAGCACATCCACTCTTCAGAGATGATCTGTAATAACAAGATTTTGACTGCAACATGAATTTGTGTCTCTTTTTTAATTGATCAAACATAAACTACACATTTTTATTGTCATTTAATTGCTGCTTATAAATTGATTTAATTATTTGAATTTTACATTATATTTTTAAGCTAAAACATCAATCTACATATCTGAGATAAAACAGGCTATACCACATTTCACACAGAAAAAAGGCCCTTGGAGAATCTACTATTTGGGAGCATGCCCCCTGCAATGTTTTATCTGGTTAATAATCTGTCAGTGAAGCAGTGCATTCCATTGCAATATTCCTAATCCTAAAAAAGCAATTTGTCACTAATGAAAAAAAAAAAGTGAGTGACCAAAATCTGGAGCTGTGGATTTCATCAGGACTTTCTCTGACATTTGACCTTCAAGAGCCATGGCCTGACCCCAGTGTGGGGTCAAAGCATCATACAGTCATTGTCAAGCACATGCCAGAACTGAAGCTAATCTGCACCACACAGCCATCACTGAACACGGCCGAGGTTCCCAGGCCCTTGGGATGACACACTGAGGTGCTGTTTTTGTGTTCAGTCAGGAAATCAGTCTATAAATAAGAAAGATTCAACATTCCCACAGTGGGTGAGGAAACATAGTCACACAAGAGTACAGTTATATGGAAAAGAAAAATAAAATTCTCATAAGATCTACAGGGAATTCTATGTTATAAACAAACAAATAAACAAATAAATAAATAAAATTGCTCGACAAGTCACAATGGTGAAGCCTAAAACAAAGTAAAATAAATCTGGTCTGTGTCTGGTCTGTGTGCATTCTTTTATAAGATCACATATGATGTGATAAGCGAGCAGTAAAAAGCGCAAGTAAACTGTAAACAAATATTGAGAAAATTAAATTGACAGTGACACTGACAACACATAACTGCCCTGCTGGCATTTCCTGTCTCTGTCATCTGAGGACTATTTCCCAATCTACAGACTTCGAAAGAGAAGTTTTGAGGGAGGAGTCAGAAAAGCTTGATTTTGGAACATGCAATTATTAAACGTAAATAGGATGTACTTTTGAAGTTAGGGACAGAAGCCCGCCAATCTAAAGGTTGATGGTTTGATCCCAACTCGGATGTAGTAAGAATAATAAGCAACTTTGAGCAGTGCACTAAAGACAAACTGACCTTGAATAAGAAAATAATTCTGTGAAACAATCCCTTTAATGATTAACCTTTCACTAAAATACTTCACAACTTTAAAAAAAATACTCTAATGATCAGTATAAAAATATTTAATTCCAGTTTCCAGTCACAATTATTACCTTTTCTGTTCTTTTCGTCTAGCTTACTTCAGCCAAGATGATACCTTATCCAGATCTTCTCCTAATTGCTCATGAGACTGGAGAAAACATAAGGAGTTTGAGACAATTCCTCAGCCCAGCTCAGCCCAGCTCTCAGTTCAACCCCGAAACCCCCTCAAAACTCAAATCAAAGTCCCAAATACAAACTCAGTAATTAGGAGTGCCACCGTTAAAAATTGGTTGCAGCATGCTTGATGCGAGCGGAGGTGAGAGGAACATTGGTGGTGAAGGCGACCTACTACTGTCTAGAACTGTCCATTTTTGTAATCTTCCCTTGCCGTCCATCCCCAAAGGTTCTCAGTTGGATTTAGATCAGGAGAACATGCAGCATAGTCCAAAATAATGAAGTTATTATCCTGGAAGTCCTCCGGCTCAGTACTGGTGTAAGTTTTTTGGGTCTTCCACTTGACTTTTTTGTTCCGTGACCCTCAGAATCTTTTAAGAAATTCCAAATTATTGTCTTACTGCGTGCCACCAAAAAGAGGAAGTTTTTTTGCCTTTGCCATCAGAACATCATGACAGTGTGAATACCTGACAGAAAATGGCACTGAATCTCCATTTTTGCACAGATTTGGGCTTTTAAAGGCATGTGGTCCTTGATCACCTGCACAGCCTATTTCAATTTAACTGTTATTTTCAATTAAATGTTTACTCAAACATTTTGTTTTCATCTCACTCCCATTTGAAGCACTGCTTGGAACCTTGTTGAGATCCAACCATGCAAAATGTGACTTTTGCCATTTATTTAACTCGTCTAAACTTTTGATCGGGACAGTAGATGGCAGAATAACTACAAAGGCGGATCAAGGTCCTTCATAAGGTGCTTCAGTGTTTATGAGAACTATTGAATTATTTCTTCCCCACGTGAATGCTGGTGAAGAAATTAACTTTGTGGTGGAGTTTCTGATACAATTCACATTCCTTTTGCTTTTTCAAAGCAGTGAATCATAGACCATTCTTATGACAGAAGCCACACAAGTCTTTTTGTTTTTAGTTGATTGATGAGTCACTGTAAATTTCCTTGTTAGGCAACAATTTTAGAGGTTCAACCACAGTATTAAAAGGTTTTACACACATTAAGAAAGGGTATTTGGTTATTTTCAGAGGAAATCATGTTACTTAAAATATATGCAATGTTTACAATTTGTTAATGGCACAATTCAAATTACGATCTCAAATTGATTGACATTAATCTTGCAGAATTATGTCAAGTGTAATGTCAGTTAAATAACATAAATCATTCTAACACTAGGACCAAGGTCATGAGGGCCTAGTATGCAGTGCATTGCTTAACCACATACTCTTTGATAATGCATGGAGGCACACTTACGTTTTTGACACTTTTCCGGTGTGGTCTTCAGGCTTTGTTTCTGGTTGTGGTTCTACTTCACAGAAACATCTGCTCCCTGCCCACAACTGGTACTGCTATTGTCATATGGATGCACCAGTGAGCCAGAGAAGTGGGTTAAATGTAATAATCTTCCAGCAACCAATGTTATTCAATTTCAATATGAATATAAATAAATACATCAATCTTACAGATGCTTAATAGAAAGTATAGCCTAAAGTACAATTCCCTGATAAATAAAGGCATGCATAGTGGAAGAGAGATTGCTTAAAGTAGCAATTAGTCATTGTTACGGCCCCAGGCCTACAGATCCTGCCTCCTTTTGTGTTTTTGAATATTGTGTTTTGTGAGAGTCCTATGTGCTGGAGGGAGTTCGGAGGTACATCCAGGATCGTGGTTGGCTGCAGCAGACTGGTCCCTGATTGGTGCCACCTGAAAACACCTGGCCAATCCCGTGGCTCCACATCAGCCCCGCCCAGTATTTAAGGACTCACTCCACACCTGTTCGGGGCTGCTGGCCTGTGTGGCCAGTATGCCATTTTGTATCAGGGCTGCAGTGGCAGCGCCTGCAATTTGTCCTACGTGTCAGGGCTGCAGTGGTAGCGCCTGCATGTAGTTGTAATTCAATGTACTCAGGACTGCAGTGGCAGTCACTGTATTTGTGTTGTGTGTATCTGGGCTGCAGTGGCAGTACCAGTACTTTGTTCTTTTGTGTTATTTGTTTTATGTTTCAGTTCTGTTACTTTACCCTTACTCCCCTGTTCATTAAATTGCATCTTTATTTAAACCTTTTCCCACCTTTGGTTTTTTGTTACCTCCCCTTCCCTAGCTGAGCTGGGTTGTAACAGTCATCATGAATTGTAAGAATTTCAAGAAATAAAAGAGGTGCTCATGCAATCTTTGCTTCTCATGGGAAACTGTCAGATGAGGCATTTCCTCCCTCGTGGCTCATCTGCTTTAAATAGACCTCATGATGAAATCCTGTCTCAAAACATACTTACACCAGTGCACTTGGACAAAGACAATAACGCAAACGTTTTTCTTCTAATTCAGATTCCTTACTTTCATTCCTTGTTTCAGTTTAATCACCACTAACATAAATCTTCACTCAGGATGGTTAGTGGAACAATGTGGAATTTACCTGTAAGCCTTTTGCTGCTGCTTTCTATATAATTAAGTTAATGATTATATAAAGCAGGCATGTCCAAACTCAGGCCCGGGGGTCAAATGCGGCCCTCAGACCAATTTTTCTTGGCCCTTAGGCTTCCTGGTGAACTGGCCCACATTGTCCTGATAAGTACTATTTACAGCACATTTCAGATTTTCTACAATTCCAACCTGAATAACTAACATTTTGGTGCAATACAGACCTGATATTAAGGCAATGAGACTGAATATAGATGTGGCGGCGCTTAAAACATCAGATAAATGCAGCTTTTTTTAACGTTTCGCGATTGATTTGTGGCCCTCCGCTTGGTCTATATTTCAATATGTGGCCTTCGATGGAAAAAGTTTGGACACCCCTGATATAAAGTATAGAAGCAGCACTGATAAAGTATGAGTGACACTCAATAATATCCCTCTGATAGTTTAGTTTAACTTTAAACTCAAACTCAGAAAAAACAAACATGGCCAAAATTTTGTCCAACAATTTTAGCCATTGCAATTAGTTTGAAGTGTGGAGAAGGTTTTGTCCACACAGTGTTAATGGCGTGAGCAGCTTATTTCTAAAGAGCAGTGTTAATGAGGCTCATAAAGTTCTGGTTCAGATCAGAGCTCTCCAGTTACAGCCATGCAAGGAACAGAGCTGACAGAGCAGGTACAAGGACAATGAAAGCAGCTTGTCAATTACGATCAAACTCCAATCATTTAATGAGCAAAACATAAGAAGAGGATATAGGCCCATAAGGATTCCTGAGTGAACATTAAGTTAAAAAATAAAGTAAAAAGTAAATAAATAATACATAATTTAAAAAAATACAATCTTTTGTCTGCCCTGCAAAGGTTTACAACATGCATGTTAGCAAAACAATTACTTATTAATTATTACTTACTTTTCAAATATATCAATAATCAGTGTCAAATTTTGAGTACTTATAATAAATAAATAATAAAGAGCCATCCATTTCCTGCATATTTTCCAAAGTGCATACAAAAATGATGACCTCACTTGGCTCGCAACACATTCTGTGACACGGGCAGACAAGCAGCTCTCATCACACCAGTCACCTCAGGGGGCTTAACAGCTCTGACAGAAAATCGACCAAATCAACACATTTACCCAAATATGAATGCTATTGATCCTACACCAAACACTGACCCACTTTGGACGTCCGAATGTGAGTTACATTATGACGGGCATTTATGTTATTGCATTGTTATTGCAAGCGCTTTGAGTGCCTGTTAGGCTCTGTAAATAAAAATCTGCATAAAAAAATCCTCATTGTTGCAGCAATTATCATTTAAAGCTCCTTAAAACAATTATAAAAAAACACCAGCAAAATAATATGAAATAAATAGTGCTGACCTCCACAGCTGGATAGAGTGGACATGAACAAGGAAATTCAGGAGTAAAAAAACTGCTACTCAAGTAAGAGTAACAGAAAGAATAAGTGTATGGAAATCTGATCTATAACTTGAACTTAATGAAACTGGAAAGACAAGCCCTTAGTAAATAACGTACAAAATCCGGTATTTTCAAATTAGAAAACAAATGTTCAACTCATTTAATATTGTCAACAACAACAAAAATGTCACATGTAAACATGCAAGTAAGGAAAGGAGGAATTCAGTACACATCAGAGTTGAATATGCTACACTCACCATGTTTGCACTCACAGAATTGAAGTTCAGTTCCTTCCCAGATGTTATAAAGTCCTACATAGTCATGTCAGCTCTAGTGTTAACTTCACTAAAGTGAGTCTGCTTCAAATGGTCTGTCGCGAAACAGCAGAAAGGGGCGGGACTACAAAACGCAGAGCTGCTTTACATTACTCTGATTGGCTCGCCACGTCTTCCAGGGAATTAAGTGTTTTTGCAATATTTCCTTTTTTCTGAGTAGGGCCAACTTCTAATAAACGGTGTGATTTAAAAGATAAAGTAAAGAAATATACAGAGGATGTGAAAAACAACAACAAAAACATAATTTAAAGCACATTTTTACAGCAGAGAATACAAAACATTCATTGTAATATATATTTTAGGAGAAAACTACGATTTTTTGTGTGTGCATAAATTAACAATATTATAAAGAACTGTTCAACTTCTTTTGAGTTGTAGTTATTGTGACTGCAGTGGATGGGGGTTGTCTGAGGCTCTGATTCTTGGGGCTGTAGTGGGTGTTGTCTGGACAACAGGGGCAGCGGTGGTCCCCAGGAGAGGCTGCAGTACTGTGGGAATGCACAGGGTGAAGGCATGCTGACCCACATGTTTGAGTTCACTCTGCAGACATGTTTGTGGTGTAATTACCCCATTTACTTGTGTTTTTGTCATTACTCAAAGATGAGTTCATATAGTGTCTTAGAAAAACAAGACTTTAAAGAGGCCATTACTTGTGTGCCAAGACAAGAAGTAAACATGTTGACTTTACTTTAGATTATGTTTACATTTGGTGTGTTCTCAAGTCCATAGTCCAATAGATCAGAAAGCAGAATGAACAGGGTTGACATTTGACATTTTAAAAAGTCAAAAGGGCTCTTCGTGGGTGCCATGGGTGCCATGGGTGTCATGTCATCCCATGTTGTTTAATATTAAAGTTACCATATCTTAGTGGCCAACGAATGCATAAAATACAACATTTTTTTGACAAAGTAATAGACTAAATAATACAATTTAGGAAAGAACAGTGATTTAATGGTAGCAACAGAATTAATGTGGGTGAAGTAGTAATGAACACACCCAATGAATTGACATGAAACCATTCAAAATTCCCCTCTAGATGTTTATTAAAAAATTACATCAAAAAGACATGGACAAAATATAAAAGTGAAACATTTACAGTCATCTGAAATCGCAAATTATGTTCTGTTTTTTTCCGTTTGGGGATTTTACATCAAAAAAAAATAAAACTATATCAGATTACGCAAAAGACTGACTGTTGAAAAAGTCCATTGAGACTGGGGCTCAGTCTGTAGTAGTGCGACGGTACCAGAAGCGTGCCCTGAAGTCGTCACTGCAAGTCATGAAGCCAGGGTTGGTTGGAGAGTGCACAATACAGCGCACTATGTTGTTGTGTCCCAGAGACAGCAGGTTCTTCCTCTCTGCAGTACGAGAGTCCCAGCAGCACAGGCTGATGGTGCGCTCGTCAGGCAACAGCACATAGTCCTCTGTGTGGTTGAACACTCCCTGAGTACGGTGCATCTGACGGCCACTCAACCCCGCACCTGCAAAACCACATGGACATTTTTGTTAACACGATTTTACATAATCATTAGGTCTGTCAGCTTCATAGAACTAGTAGAAAAGGTTTCAGGTTCCTATCCATTGAATAGAAGCCGAAACATCTCGATCTTCAAACAGCATCGAGATTACAACCCCTGAAACATTTTCTGCGATGGAACACGCCTGGACGAATGAGGGATCGATTCATAGAGCTAGATATACAAATATTTAAGATAAACGGCACCATCTGCAGACGGAAAAAAATAGGAAATTTATTAAATTCACATTTTGATTTAATGTGGTTTACATTGTATTATTCAGGACTATTTCCTTATATGTGAAAAACCCTCATGTTGTCAGAGGCCAAATTTATTTCTGTAGCACATTTACAAACAGATACACTGTCAGAAACACAATGCAGGTGGCATAAAGATATCTAGCTGAGCTTAAGTTAAAAGTCAGTACAAATAGATGAGTTTTTAGAAACAATTTGAAACTCTGAACAGAAGAAGAGGGTCTAATGTTCATAGGAGAGAGTTCCATAGTTTAGGACCGGCAACAGAATAAGCTCAGTTTCCTCTAGATTTTAGTCTAGACCTGGGGCAGTCCAGGAGCAGTTGGTCGGCCTTGGTGCTTAAATTTTAAACTGAATTCTGAAAACAACAGGTAACCGGTGGAGCAAGGACAGCACAGGGGTAATATGGTACCTGTGCCTCGTCCCAGTGAGCAGGCATGCTGCTGCATTTTGTACCAGCTGTAGTCTGCACATTGAAGACTTATGATGTTGTGGTCATTACAAAAACAAAAACAATGTTATACATACCGGTGTACTTGACCAGTGTCCGACCTGTGGATATCTCCCACAGCTTGACCACAGAGTCCTTGCCACTGGACAGGATGTACTTTGAGTTCTTGGAGAAGATGGCCGAGCAGACTTCAGCTCCATCGTGGGCCTTCTCAAAGGTGGTGACACAGCGGTTGGAGACGCCATCCCAAAGTTTGATGCTGCCATCTTTGCTGCAGGACACGTAGCTGTTGGCCGTGGGGTTGTAGCTGACACCGCTGATGGTGTCTGTGTGCTGGTCCAGAGGGTTACAGGACACAAAGCACTGGAATGTGTTGGAATCATACAGGCGGAGTGTGGGGTGCTGTGTTCCCACAAGCAGGAAGTCTCCAGAAGGATGAAAGGAGATTGCACGTAGCATTTCAGCTTCCTATGCCCAAGAGAAGAAGAGGACACCTAATGAACCTACTGGTTTACTTAACCATTTATTAATATTCTTGTGCTTGATGTAACAAAAACAGAAATAATCAAAGGATGAGAGTACCTGTACATATTTAAAGGCTCTTTTAGCTGAAGGTTTTGAATAGTCAAACAGTTTCAGGGTATAATCTCTTGATCCAGAAGCTAGGATTTGCTCCGTGGGATGAAAAGACAGGCACGTGACTTCATCCACGTGGTCGTACAGTGTCCGGATCACAGGGTGGTTCTCCATGTTCTGCTGGGCTGTTTCATTCATCATTATCTGACATGAAGGAAATAAAATTAAGTTTTAAACAGATATCATGTTAAGTACATCAACATCTCTGAATTTAATAATTAACCAAATATCAACCAGTAGAATACATATTTTGTAGAATAAAAATATTCAACATGGCATTTTAAGGATTCATTAATTTATATAAATAAGATGAATCAATCAGATGTTCATGGACTAGTTGTGCACATGTTTCAATGAAACTAGAAACTAAACCAGTGGAGATCTCATCCGATAGCAGTGCATTCTACAAAGGCCTTAAAAAAAACAACATACATGCACATGAGAATCCTACGACACTTTCTAACATTACATCATCTATTTTTAGCAACTGAAGAGCATCATTACAATTATTCACCTCTATGGGCATGGCACTTTTGGCCAGCATGCGTTCTGTGTCCAGGATCTTGATCGAGGCGTCTGCGGAGCCTGTAGCAATCAGCTGTCCATCACGGCTGTAGGTGGCCACTCGGCATGGCCCTTTGTGTGATGTGACATAACATGTCTCATACTCAGATGCCTCAGGAGACATGGTCTGCACATCTGCATCAAACTCCAGGTCAATGCCTACTCCCGGGGCCACCGTGTCTGATCGACCAATGGCGTACTGAACAGCGCTGTCATCATTCTCCAGCCCTGAGATAAAACAGAAAGATATTCCTTAACCATTTTTATTCGACAACTGTAATAAAGCTTACTGATTCTTCTGAATGCATCCAACTGTTGCATTCTCCCACCATTGTTAGAAGAAATATACCTCTTAAAGTCATGTGTTTTTCATTCACTCTTAATTCAAATTTCTCGTTTAATACATGGTAGTGTAGTAAGTTTAAGGAATTTTGCTTGTTAATATGTCAAGTTTTATGTTGCATTATGTAGAATACGCAATCCAATCAGCACACATTTTTCCAATGAACATCATACCCATTTTGGCCAGCTGCATGAGCTGCTCAGACGGAGACACCACGCTCTGGGGTTTGACCTCAGTGATGAGACTGTTGGCGATGTTGGTGTAGCCATCGTAGAGCAGCTGGCTTATTATCAGTCTGTACAGGTGTTGTCGGTCTTTCAGGGTGGGTTTGGGACGAAACATGCTTGGGACACAGAGGAATCACCAAGACTAAAAAGGCCGAATTGTCTGCGAAAATAAAGAAACAAACAAAAATAGCACGTTAGCACCCGCGATTCAACACTAAACAATCATAACAAGTAAATGCACAGTTGTAACGTTACGTTTACATGCATAATATTCTTCATATATACATACTAAACATACCTCGAAGTAAAATGAGCGCAAACCTAAGCTAATTGCAATGACGAATGAATGAAACTCATGCTAATCAAGTTAGCAATACGGTTACATGTAGCAACGAACTGTGCAATTTAAGACAATTTGCCATCTCAGGTATTGGCTGAAAAGTAAAGAAACCGCACACAAACCTTTACTGATTATGATTCACAGTGAAGCAGATGTAATATTGATTCTTGCAAGTGATAAAGCCTAAAGTTTTGGTGGCGCTCCCGGACGTCCACGCGCGTGACGTAAGACGCAATTTTACGTTCTACGTCACAAAACGGCATATAAAAAAAGAAAAGAAAGAAAGATATACACACACACACGCAAGCACACGCACGCACGAACACACACACACACACACACACACACACACACACACACACACACACACACACACACACACACACACACACGCACACATACAGATCAATAGATCAAATATTATTATTGGTGAATAAAACTTATGACTTCTAACTAAACGAACACAACAAAAAATGGTCAAATGTTGATCTTTGTGATTATTTCATAGGGATTTGGCTCTCTCAACAAATGCGCCACATTATGGTTTAAAGTCACAATCACATCTTTGGGGCTGTTGAATAATATGGGACCTCTTTAGCTTTCTATTCTGTTTCAACTATTTTGGTAAAATGTATTCACTTTTGTTTATTTATGGTGACAGACCTTTGTGCTTGTTCTTGTTAGACAGGCCTAGTATAAATAGATAACACAAATGTGGTACCTGTACGCCTTGGTCAGACATCTGCTAAATGGACCCATTTGGAACATGCAACATTTCTGCTGGAGTGCCCCCACCTTCCTTTGTCTGGAATATGCCACAATATGGCAATAAAGAAGCAGGTGACGCTACAAGGCCAAGTTATGGGTCAGACCTCTGGGGAGGCAAACCCACTCACAGTACGAATATATGTTTTTAAAGGTATTATAAACACACAAGATACAGTTAATACAATACAGCGCAGCATTTCAGACAAAGTAAAAATATATCAAGAGACAAGAAGGAGGTGGGCGTCTCACGAAAGGTAACATAACGGTGCACCTTTAAAGCAAGAGCAATTCATCTATGCCTCAGAAATCAGAACAAAGCCTACTACGTATATAAACATGTGAAGATGGGATCAGTATCTGGTGTTTTAGCACACCCACGCACAGTCTTGCACAGTCTTACAGCCACTACTTCCTGAAATGTGTGTCTTCAGTTCAAATATGCCCTAAATCATGTGCTATTCTTGCTTTCTCTTCAAGCACAACTCTTCAAGCACAGAGAACAGCCAACAAACATTAGGGTAGCAAGATGAAGACTTTAGTCTACTTTTCATCTCAAGAGAGTCACATCCGCGTTCAAGAAATATACAGGCCTACAGCCAGAGTTTGTGGTAAGATGGGACTATTGAAAAATATTTAAAGAACTGACTAATGCCAATTTTACTTCCGATTGTCTACATTCATGCGATAGTACATGTGGTTATTGTTGTTAAATTGTTTCCGTGATAAACTCATGAAATTGCTTTTGTCCTTCAACACAACAATGCAAGTGAAAAAAATGACTGCGAAGCAGTGTACTGTGATGGAAATGTGTGTGGTAGGAGGTGCCCTGTTGTCATGACGACACACACAGACAAAGCCGCTTGCTGTTGCTGTGGAGATGAGCGGAGTTAGACCAAAGGAATGATACATTGAGTTCAGTTTTGAAAATGCCCGTTGTTTATCATTGTCATTAATTTATATAATTCTTATAGATCATTGGTTTAAAACATGTTTTAAACACTGGCATATTGAAATTATATTGAAAGCATATTGAAAATATCAAAGTAGTGGGCCCCCTCCTTTTTTAGAGATAAATTCAGCAGGTTTTTCTGTGGAGACCTTTCTGCAACACATTGTGGAACCTGAAGATGCCTTGTAGGACATTTGATATTATTTTACATTTTATTAGTTCCTCCAAAAAAGTACTATCTTTTACAATTTGTGGCATTTTTGTAAATGAAATGTAAATGTAAAAATGAAACGTTTACATATATTTACATAGTATAAAATAAATTATAAATAAATAATTATAATTATTCATTATTATTAAACCCCCAATCGGACCCAAATAACTAAGTTCTGTTCTCACTCAGTATGCTGTGTTTAAAAAGTAGGGCACACAGGAAGTGATGGATTAACATGAATCAAATCATAATACTGTAAGAAAAACAAAACAAAATGTGAGCTGGTCCAGGTGTGCATTGATGAATGTGGGAAAGTAGGGTGCATGTGTGTTGCTGATAGAGTGAAAGCCCAAAGCCACTTCAGCAATAGCACTCTCTGCACGCTGCCCCCTGCACATGTGGGTGTATGAACACTGTGGGTGGAGGAAGGTGTGTGTATGTAACTGTAGCCCGGAACACAGAGGTGATTTACACACTGTGCAGAGCTGAACATTAAGTTCCAAACATATATATTTCATATTTAATTTCATTTCATATTTGTAAAATACAATATACAACAACATCCACACATAGCATAATGCATTGTGGTGTATTTTGAAAAATATGTCTGTGAAATACAATAAAATTGATAATGAGGAAAAAATGATTCATAAAATGCCAGCCTATATGGGAACATTCACAATGGTACACAAAGAATTAAGGGGAAATAGATAAAAACCTACATTGGCTTCCTACATTGACTTGTTGAAAACAAATGCTGGTGTCACAAAAAGTGCTCACTAAGTTCATGGAGAACAGAAAAGTAAGCCAGTAAGTAGTAAAGAAAAAAAATGCACTGTATAAAGTAAATACATGATGTTTCCATCATCATATTAGTAAAAATACAGTATTGTAATGTTCTGTTATACCACGTGCAGAGGTGTTTTGTGCAAAGCTCTATACATCTCTGAATTACTAATAATAGCACCTCTATTTCAATTTTATATTATGTCTCTTTCAGATCAGCATTGTCTTTACTTTTCATTCAATCCGTTCTATAATTTGACTCCGCAGGCTGTCATACACACACATTTCAGGCCCTTCCTGTGTTCTTTTTCATTGCTACTCATCACTGTGTTCAACTTGTTCTCCGGAAGTCTTTGTTTGATAACTAACCACCCACCAGGCAGTCAGGCAGCCAGGCAGCCGAGAGCCCAGCCTGCCTCTCTGCCTCCTCCTCTCTGCCTTGCAACCTTCTCTGTGCATCTTCCCTCACATTTGCATTTGTTCTCCTTCCTCATGTCGTGCCATAGAGCTGCAATCTGACTGAAGGGAGTGAGACGGCCTAGTAAGGGAATAAAACAGATGGCACTGTTACCGAACTGTGTGCTTGGGAATGGTTAAAAGGTAAGGAACAATTTAAACTTATTATTTTAGTTGATGTAATGTCAGTGTTGTGATATAGGTTGTCAAACTTTCCCCCAAAGCTCAAAACTGGTAACACCAGCTGACAGGTCTTTAAAAAAAGAAGAGTTATGAAACAGGTTACAGTTGTGATTTAAAAACCTTTAAACTTAACTAATATAATTAGAGTAGAAATACTGCCTTGATGGTCCTCAATTTTTGCATAGCACAAAGAACTGTGGCATATTTACATAGCCAAGAGGAAGTGAAAAAAACTTACACTGAGAGGGAACAATGGCTTAAAGGTAACTGCCTTATGATGTATAACAGAAAGTTGTATGCATTTATCAGTGATTCTACAGGTGGTGCAGGGAACACACATTAACCACACATGAAAGTCTAGCAGCAACCGGAAACATGCCACAAAATCACATGTTTTATTTCCACATCACACCACTGAACAGAATCTACAGCTCAAGGCTAAAACAGTATTATAACATCTTCTCATGAACACTTTGTAAACTAAAGACAACTTTATTTCTTGAATCATAGTAACTTTAGAGCAAACTATTGCGCCCTCATTCAGCAATATTTTTTCATGTCTATTTCTTAGACAATAAAAGTGTCAATGTAAAAGTCAATAGTCAAAGTCAATATAATTCTGTTTATTGTTACCATTGTAATATTTAGTACAATGGTAACTTTTAATAATAAGCTTTTGATTATTCCCATGATTATGAGAACTAAACCTGACTTCTAAATTCTTTAATCTAGTTCATGATGATTGGCATTTGTCGTCACTGAATGAGCTTCAAATTGCTATGCTCAAGATCTTTTATAACTTGTTCCCATTGTGTAATTTGAGAACATGGATAAGTAAAACATAAAATAAATCATATTATATTTATATTCGGTGCTGTTTTGGAGACAAACCATTACATTAAAACATTACATTATGAAACATAATATTTCCACAGAAATACCTTAACTGGACACTTGTAAATACTGATAAAGTCGTGGTCTGACACAAACTGTTTTTCTCCTCCAGGTAATTAGAGAGCAGGCTCTGGTACATCACGACAGCAGCCCTGTTACCATGGAGACTGGAAAGCCTGAATTGGCGAGTGCTGCTGCTCACATGAGCTCAGTGGTAGCGCAGACGGAGCGGAGGATGGAGATACAGGCCCCTCTGACGGCTGTGTACATCCACACAGTGCCTGCTCTTCCCTCTCACCCGCTCTCCCAGACTCCCCTTGCTGTAGCGGACCCCAGCGCTTTGCATCTGGCCATGCCACCGCTTTACTCCAAGGAGACGCTGCCTTTCCTAACGCTGCACATCGCAAGTGGGCTCCAGAGTGTGACAGCTTCCCCTCCTGCAGCAAAACCCAAATCAGCGGGAAAACACTTGTGTCCTCATTGTGGACGGGACTGTATGAAGCCCAGTGTGCTGGAGAAGCACCTCCGTTGCCATACAGGGGAGAGGCCGTATCCTTGCACAGTCTGTGGAGTGTCTTTCAAAACTCAAAGCAACCTCTACAAGCACAAGCGTACTCAGGCTCATGCAAGACTGTCATCTGAATCTGAGCAGAGCAGCATGGACAGTTTGTCCCGCTCAACAGAGACTGCCAGTTTATTTGTGGACGAGCGGAATGATGAGTTTATCGGAGTTGAGAGGGACGCCAATTTACCTTTTCCAACCACTGAAAAGACACCTGTTCTCACCCAAAGTTTGGAGATACAGGAAAAAAACTTGAATCCAAAGACACAAGAACAAGCTGTGTTTTCACAACCAGATGACAAACCAACCACTGAGCGCCCTCCTCAATCAAACCGCCATGTTGTGCTTCAGAGACAAGAGGCAACACTATTTTCCAAACAGTGGGAAAACTCTGTGTCTAATAGCAAATCCCAAAGCCACGAGAGCACTGACTCCGGCTTCAGCGAGAGCAGTGAGCACTACCCCAGCCCAGGGAGTCTACTGCCTGACTACAGCATGGAATCTCTGACCGAGACCACGGCAGAGCATGGTGAGGAGTCTACCAGCCAAAAAGAGAACCAGGATGATACAAATGCCATCAAAGAACAGGATAATAAGAGACTAGAGGAGCGCATAATCAAACTGATCTCACAGAATAGTGCAGTTGTGGAGGATAAACATCTGGAAAATGTCAGGCCTCGAAAGACTGCACTCTCAAAGCAAGGCAGCATTGACCTTCCTATGCCATACACTTACAAGGACTCTTTCCACTTTGACATGAGAATAAGTAAGATGTCAAATGCTCAAAGAAATAGGAGACCAGGTTTGTACAGTTCTGTTCCAACAGAGCAGTCTTCATCAGTGGAACATGCACCACTAACTCGAAGCAACTCATTGCCCTTCAGCGTGAACCTCCTGCAGACTGAACAGAGCAGTCCTACCTCCTCCTCCTATCACAGAGATTACACAACACTTTTCAGACGAGGAAGCTCAGGACAGATAAATTCAACAAGTTTCTCTGTAAAGTCTGTGAACATGCAGTCGTCCACCCACCGGCCATTGGTCCGCCAAGCGGCCGTAGACTGCAACCACGCAACAGACGCTCTCTGCAAGAACTCATCTGTAGAAGAGGCGTGCACTGGCAGTCTCTCATGCCATGATGATGATATTTGTGGAGATACAAGCAACAGAAAGCTCCGGAGGAAAAAGACACAGAAGTTTGCTTACAACAAGTGGTACATGTATGGAGGTGGAACGTTCAAGAAGTTGTACGAGATGGAGAGAGGTAGTGAGAACAAAGCTGCCAAGGGAGCAAAATCTTTACCTAATCCAGAGGTCATTCAGAGTCTACAAAAACGTTTGTCAGCGGGACACTGTGAAACAACTGTAGTATCAAGCCATAGCTTAGTCAGAAGTGCCACAGTGCACAATCTTGAAACATATCCTGCCCAAATTCAACTAATGCCAAGTGTAAGTTTTAATGCACAAACTAGTCCTATTTTAGCCTCACCCACAGCCCAGAGAATGCCACTTCGAAGAAATTTGTCTTTGTCAGTACTTCCATTGTCCTTTCTTTCTTTGGCACCAAACCTAAATTTGGATATAAATAAAAGAAATGAAGCAAGAAACTCAAATAGTCTTTGCTCTGTCACTCAAAGCCAAGTGAACATTCCCTCTGACAGAAAGAAACAAAGAACGGATGAGAAACTAAATTCCCAGGAAATGGAGACTGAACCAAACTGTCCTCAGCCGCAACACAGCAAAACAAACATTCAACCAAATTCTACTCAAGTGTCACTTTTTCCAACAAGTACAATCAATGTAAATGCACTACCAGTTACCAACTCACCAGCTCCATCTGTTTCCACTGCTGTTCAGAACAGTTTTATGCCCAAGTACCAGCTTAAGTTGCCTAACTTTCAAGAGTCCAATTCTTGTTCATCAATAAAGGTCGGATCTAAACTGACACAAATTGCCACTGCATCTATACCTGCATTGACTCTCACGACTACGGCCTCATACAAATCAGATTCTACAGTTTGGATTCAACCGAACAGTACATCCATTAATTGCAGTTCCCTGCAAAGCCAGTCAGTGCCATGTACTGCCAGTCATATCAGTGTTATTTCTCCACTGATTCACCAGTGTCCTGTGGCGGACACAAAAACCACCGCCAGTTTACGGAATTCCCACGCAGGGCAATTCAGTACAACAATACAGTCTTCCCCATTTGGAGTTGCAGTTCCAACAACTATGAAAAATAATAGTGTCTCATTCACCCCCATCCACAGGACACAATCGTCTCCTGCTGCTTTTGCACCAGTACAGCAGCATGAGGCATCACAAGAAAGTTCCCCATTATCTCTGCAAAACCAAACTGCATTCAAGCCTGACACAAACACCCCAGTTATACCTTGCCAACTTGTGCCTGGCCAGCAAACTGTTCCAAAAGTGTTCCATGTTCAAACACCAGATCTTCAAATATGCTTTCAAATGATATCTGACGAGCAGCTGGCCCTCATTGAACCACAGATTGAGAAGCAAACAGGTAGGCATTTGGCGACTGAGAACATGCCTGCTACAACAGAAGGTGTCAAAATCAGCACAACAGTGGAAAGTACCGATAAACAAACCGGCCATAGACCTCATATGTCAAACAAGGAAGCGGACACGCTAAACAAGGACCGTGCTAAGCCTTCAATATGTGATAAATCTGAAAAAGAACGACCAACTGTCCACATGAGTCAGACTATTGGTCAGCCTCCAGCCTTGTCCACACACCCACACATTTGCGGCCAAGTAAGCAAGGTCGGCAAGCATGGGACTTCTGAGGGGGGTGAGGTGTCAGCAATCACCTCCTTCAAAGACACCATCTTGGAAAAAAGCAACATTACACAAAAACCTCATCACTTGTCAGAGTTAGAGAAACACAGAGATGAGATGGTCTCACTTGTGTCTTGTACTCCCAGTCTAGAAAACAATAGAAGGACTAAGTGTGAGGAGACTCTTTCAAAGTGTTGTAATGAAGATATGTGTGTTAGAGAATCAGATAAAACAGTGACCAAAGAGAATCTTCAACTATCCATAGTTTCCCTCAGTCTATCTCAAACAAACTCAATCTCTGAAAAAGCGAAATTGTCTCATGGGTCGGGTCTGGCACCTGGAGCTGAGTTTGAACAGACTGCCTCTGTAACTTCAATGACCACAGAAGGAACCAAATCAGCAGCTGCTACAAATGTCCCAGACCTCTCTACAGGTAAATATATGTATATGTGTAATATGACTAAGATATGTATGACTGAGAGTGAGACTGCGACTTGTTCTGACATGTCATGTTTCTGTATTACATATGGATAAACACAAGGTGGCAGCAAGTAACTGTGTTTGGGCCACCTTTAGTTTAGATTAGAAGATGGTAAAGTAACCTAAACTGAATACAGCATTAGCATTTGATATGGCAATACGTCATTGCTGACCCATGTGTGCAAGGAATCAATATGTCTAATACACATGTTGTACACATGAGCACATGTATGTTATATGTTTCATATTGAAATGTATAATTTTCTACTTGTTGTATATCTGTTTTAAAAGGAGGCAATTGTATTTATATTTGCATATAGAGTTTGCCAGTTTTTTGCTAATAATACTAATGGTCCTGCACTCTGTTGGATTAGAACATACAATATAATAACATGCAATTAGATCTCAGACCTGTGGTAAGATAAGATAAGAGATCCTTTATTTGTCCCACAATGGGGAAATTCCAATGTTGCAACACACAGTTTAAAACAGGAATGAATGAAATAGGCACATGCAATAAAAATAGGATAAATAATGATCTGGTTGTAGCTGAGATACGGAGGGAACCAGTGTGCAATGGGCAGCCTGAGATCACAGTTGTTTTATCTTTCACAGCCCTCAACATGCTACTTCTATAGTCTGTGAAGGTGACGAATAGATTAAATAACACAATAAAAGGTCTCAGGGCTGACATGGGCTCAAACACTTTCCCCTCTGCAACGCTCAGAAAGTAAGAAAGTAAACACTTGAACTCTCCTCTAACACACTTGTGTAGGGACCATAAATGTATGTCTATCCTGAACAGGTGTGACTGCTTTTGCTTTGACTTGGAATATGACAAAGAATACTCATTTTACATTTAGCCACATAACAATTTACAGGCCAATAAATTATAATGTTGTTTCTACTTTTGTAAATGGTTTGACCCATGTCGTTCACTGCCCATGTCTATGATCTGAGACCTCTCAACTTGACAAGACTATATAGTTCAGGTTACTCACTTTCATGCCGGTTGTTTTGTGACAGTGGACTCTGCCTTGCCGATGAACATTTAAATGAGGCAGGGGGCAGTGCACAAACTGTGTATTCACTGGTTTATGTGAAACAAGGCAGTGTTGGTCAACCACATCTGGAGTCATTTTAAGTTAATTACATAAAGTAAAGTTACATTGCTGTGGCATAATGGCATGTGACTTTTGCAACTGATTTTGAGTTGTTCTCAACAGGGAGTAACGAGAGAGGCTCTCCTGTTGGAGGTGTGGAGCCACAGTCACACACTGGAGCCCCTGAGCAGCAGCAAGAGGGGCAACCTGAGCAGAGCCATGAGCCACCAGGCACAGACAGAGAGGGATTCACTTACATTCAGCTGGACACTCAGGTGAGCTTTGGAACTGTGATCTTCACATCATAAAGTGTAGGTGGCAAATCGTTGATGTTGTTCGTGTGTAAATTGTTAGTTCACCTAATCATAGATGGCCTGGGGCAGACTCACAGCATTGTGGCTCTCATTAGAAATATAAAATTATACTTACATGGCTCACATAGGTGCGGTGGGTGTTTTTTTAAGAAGAGCCAAAGTGTGCAAACTAATATATTTGACAAGTTGTGTTTAACTGTTAACACACAATTCCTTAAATCAAACTGAATACCCCAGGGCCTCACATTATTATATATTAATTTGACTATTGGGGCTTTTTGCAAAGATTCAATCAAATCTCTTGCTAACAGAGTAGCACTGACAGTGATACCTTTGTCATCAACCTTGCTGCTTGATGTGTTTCATATTTTGTGATGCAAACTGCTCTGTGCACTATCTTCAAAAACAGATGGGGTTATCATAAGTCAAATCTTACTGAACACATATTTTGGAGTGAAACACAATGTCTGATTGTTTCGGTCCTTCAGTAATGCTTTTTTTTTCAAAGCAGGTAGAAGAGGCCCCTGCCAGGGTGGATTCCTTTCCAAATGGCTGGCTATCAGGGCAGAAGCATCTTCAGCATCTTTCCCAGACACAATCAGGAATGTGTGGGTGCCCTCCACAGAGCACTGGCATAGACCCAAACCTACAGTCCAGCAGCATACCAGCAAATAATACCTTCTGCAATCTACCACCAACGTCGCTGGTGAAGACTGACTCCTATTTGCCATACAGCACAAGAACGGTTTCTTTTCTAAGTCAAGCAAATCCAAATAAAGGTCCCCTGTGTAAGACTGTTTCTGCAATGGAGGTAGGGTGTCAGGAAGCTGCACAGTTTCAACAGCAAGACCAAAGACAGGATTTTGGAGCTGACAATACCATGTTAAACTCTGGTACTCACATGATAACAGCCTATTTGTCTCAGAGCCATCCAAATGAACCAAGAGAAGCCTACCAGTCCCATACTTCTGTATATGTAAACACGTCAAACCAGACAAATGCAGTATTCTCTGAGCATATATGCCAGGACAAGCCACCATTGCCATGTGACAAGTTCCCTCTTTTGTTCGGTTACCCCCCGGCTGACCCTCTGAGTGGGGCAGTGAGGGTTGTGCAGAGTAGTGTGGAAGTGGAGGAGAGCAGCAGTGATGATGAAGGGAAGCTTATAATTGAACTGTAGGATGTGACAATCAAAAAGTTCCTATTTATTTATTTAAAGGCCCATGAGGCAGCTGGTTTGCATTCTGTACATCTTACATCTGAGGCTTGAACACTGGAAAACCCCAAAATAATGTTTCCTTTACAGAAAATGTGGAGCTTGATGCATTCCTCCAAAGAGGATGATATTTAATCGGAATATGTTTTTTGAAGAAGTGGTCTAAAAACTTTACTTTAACTAGCCCCTTTTCATGGGCATGTTGATAGTCAGTATTGTCCTATAAGGTTTAATGTTTGGCTTTAACTTGAATAGTGTTCTCTGCTCTTTTCATGCAATTCCGTTTGTACAGAGCAAGCACATTCAGTCAAATGTCAAAAATATTTTGACTATAAAAAGCTATTAGACTGTTTTGCATCATTGCTATTTTCCTCAATGTCAATTCCACTTTTGGGTCTTCTGTACTTAATAAACTCATTCTGATGAGATGTTTGTTTATTTAACAAATTAAAAATAACATGATAAATGATATGTTTTGTGCCAACAAATCACAAGCAACCCTTAGAACTTCTGTGTGTTACAATTTCAGAACATGGACATCCGTTGTACAGCAAAGTAAATACCTCCCACCAAAGGGGAACTTTTCTTGTGTGTAAGATCAAAACACGTGATTGACAGTGACACGCATATCAGATGTTAAACCCACCAGTTTACTGTGCAAATCCTTTGGGATATCAACTCCTGACAAAAAAGTGAGCATGCCTATGGTCTGTCTTTCTTCCCAGCACTAGATGTTTTCATTTATTTCCCATAGCCTACACTAAAACAACATCATATTTCCATTTGCCCTATTTGTAAAGTACATACGCATAATGCTTTTCAAACTGTTTTTAAATTTGTGTAGACTAACTTTGGGCCACTATTTTTTTCTTCTTTAATCCCCATTCTGTGAGATTAACATCAAGAAGATTTCAATGGCGTAATACTCACTGTTAATGTAAATCTGTCAGCACATACCCATACCATCTGACATCACTTAGATAATAATAATGCACTCCTGCTCACTTACCTCATACATATCCAAAAATAGTATTAAGGAAGAGTGCAAACTCTTGGACACACCTGTGAGACTGAGTCAGAAGACGCTGTCTAATCACTCCAACAAGCACCTCACAATGACTACAAGTGGGATGTAATGAGTTTCTTTTGTTGGGGTGAGTAGGTTTTTTCTCAATTGGTGTCCAGATTTGAGCTTTACTTAAAGTTTTGGGGCTCCAATTATCTTAACTTCAAATTATAAATCAGACGTTACGCCCACACAGTAACTCTTACCCAAATACTTTTTTACTCTTACTTGAGTAATTTCTTGAGTGTATTATTTTGACGTAACTTTACTCTTACTTGAGTACAATATTTGGATACTCTACCCACCTCAGATGTTCAGACAGTATACAGTCTCCAGAAACAGCAGCTGAAATGATATATGCTGTATGTGTGTGGCTCAGTCCTGTAGTAATTAAGTTAGAAAGAAAAGCCTTTGACAAAGAGAAGACTGTGTTTGTTCTTCAGCGGATTTCTCAAATTTGAAATTGACGGATGAGAAAATTGATACAAGGCTACATCTGTGTGAGCAACATGAATGAGTTGTAAATTTTTTTGCTGCAGTACAAGAGAGAGAGCTCATACATTGAGCAGCCATTGCAGAAGAACAGAATTCTTCTGTCATGGTCATGGACATTCAAATGGTCTGCTTTCAATACAATGTCTTTCATGTGGACATTTCACATACTTTACCTTTCAGGTCTGTACATTATCTAAGAAAATAAACCAATCTGACTATGTGTTTGCACATGATGTTGAATTTGAAAGCTAGAGCACCACTTTGCTACTGCTGGAACATGTGTTATTTATTATACTTGCATATACTAATATATGTCCATACCTGCTCTCTTTTCCCCTTAAGATATAGCATAAGTACTTCCTCTGTGCACCATGGGCTCTCAAGCTTTAACCTGATCTGTGCGGCTGGTGAGTTAATGCTCAGGCCTATCTGGGCTGAAGCACATGCATTCTAAAGTACATACATGCAACCTACATCACAGTGTGCAACATGTCATTGATTATTTGTGTCACTTTTATAATTACAAAAATAAGAAGAAAGCATTGGGTTGCAACAGCAACATCCAAAATGCACACATTATCCATCCCTCTAATATTCTAATAACAATAGCACTTACAGTACCGGACAGCTGCACAAACTATATATTATGTTGATGGATTTGAATCATTGGACGAATAAATCTGTAGTACATGATTGGCAGAGACTAGGATGTCTGCTTGGTTCTGAAGGTAACGTGAGAAGAAACATTATTCTAGCCACCCAGCCACACTGCAGAGCATTCCAGCAGTTCTTTGTCTAAACACCCCAGGCCTTCAGACCAAGACCCTTGTACAGACCAAATAAGCAGATGAATCCATTAGTTTAAATCTCACTCCTGACTGACAGCTCCTAATTAATATATGAGTATATCTCAAAAATCTGTGTAATAAGAGAATATAACAAGTCATATAGGCTAACACTAAGGAAAGTGAGAAGAAGATCAAAATATGGTCTAAAAGTATTTTATTGTAAAGTGTAAATCACACACTTTAACCAGTCATCTCTGAAAAGTCTACTACCATTACACTACTTGTGAGCAAATGGCAAGAAAGGCTGGCCAGAGTGCACCTCTGCATCACCATTGATAATGAGTGAGCCCAGGACAGGTTGGCAAAGAGGAAGCACTGAAAAGACCTTGGTATTTTTGCATATATCAGCACCAAGACCTACCCCATTATCCCCCGGTCCCTATTAGTTTGAGGAACCACCCTGTCCTCATCGCTCGTGTTCACACAGACCGTAAAACAGTGGACATCCAGAGCCCGCAATCCGCCATGATCCAAATAGGAAGTATCCATGGAAGCTGTTCTGGCTCCATCAAGCCGAGCTTCCAATCCCTTTCTATTGGGGCATTTACTCTGTAACTGCTTCTGTCAAGCTCAACATCTTGGAACTAAAATGTCCGTTTTGACACACTCTGCATGATCCCGGTGTTTTATTCCCGTTATGTTCTTTATAAATCACGTTAGTAACAATAATAACTGACCAAGGTACTTTCTTTTCCAGGGGTCGGTTTTTGCTTGCGTAAGCAACAGGTTTGACAGCTAGTGGCACACTTTGCTGCCGTCTCCTCCCGCCGAGCGGCGGAAACCATTAGCAACCTCGCTCCTGATTACTTCATGTGGTTGCCACGATACGTGCACTCGAATTTCCCAATATGGAGTCTGGCTCCACTTTAGCCGCCATAACCGCAATTAGCTTAATTTGGCCTGAGCCAAATGCTATGGGTGACATCACACTCCGATAGTCCACTGTTTTATGTGTTCTGTAACAATGGCTGAAAGTGGCTATAATTAACTAAAAATTTACTTTTTTCCTTTCAAGAGGAGTGGACTTAACATGAAACCCTGAAAAACACCATATTTAATCTAATAAAAAAAGCTCAAAACCAAAACAACAACAACAAAAACAACAACAAAAACATGTAAATTCAAATATATGGCACCACTACATTCTTCCATGTCCGACCCTGATCATTAGTAGTTTTATAGACCCTTTAAAATTTCATCTGAATGTTCAAATGTCCAAAACGGAGGCAAAATGAAGCTAACAATAAAGATGAAGTGATTAACTGATGACATCAGATCCAAATGCTAATGGTTTTAAGCATTTCTAACAACAAATGAAGCAGCTATTTTGAATTTCCAGGGTAGAAGAGTCAGTTAGTTTGCTTTTAAAAGATAACATATAAAGTGCAATTGAGCTTCACAAAAAGTATATTTTGTGGATTAAATTAAACAATTGTGAATAAGTATTTTGTCCAGTAAAACCTAAACATCTGAATTTTGTCTTCATCAAAAATGCAAATTGTCTGTCATAATCTCCTATTAAATAAACAAATGATGTAAAATACAACAGTGAACCGGACCTGTGACCTGTGAGTGGTTTTCACTTGACAAAAGCATCTTGATTTTTCATTTGTGATTGAAGTCATATTATATTCCACTTTACTTGTACCCCCATTTAAGGAATGTTTTTGATTTTTAAATGGTCTATTCCATTGTTATATCTATTCATAAAAAAACAGTTTGTGTCATTTGGCTGGCCACAACCAAATTCTTGTTTAGGGCCATGATATGTATAGCATAAAGACAATCGCAGTGAACATAACTTTCTAATTAAATTTATACAAATAAAATATGATAATCCCTAGTTGTCACTCGGTCACATCATATTAGACTTAGGCTCGTGAATGTGCAATTACCCAGTGCAATTTCATCAAGTGTTAATATTTAGTTTACTTTACATAATGGCTCTATCATGTTTTGAAATAGAGGAATGAATCTTGAACGATTAAAGCATTCTTGGCCCTGGAGCACACACTTTTGACAGTTGACCAATGTCACCTGAAGTATTCGCCTTAACCTGAATACTCCATCCACCTGTCTCTCATCGGCCCCCTTTTTCCATTTGACCTGGACTCATCAAAACTTTCCCAAACCAAACACTGATAAATCAAAGGCCTCCCACTGCTTTTGAACATTTGAACGCCTTGTGCATCAGGGTCTAGATGTGCAGAGGTGAAGACAAACATGAGGAGGGAGTCAAAACTCTGCAGCACGGCAAGGACACAGAGCACAGTCGTCACTGTTTAGAATATTGACTATTCTTTATCTTCTTTATAGTACATGTGGATGCTTTAAGTGCTGCTAATTTTAATTTACAAATTACTTATTATTTTTGGTCAGCTCTACATATTTACCATAATCTAATCTAATAGAAGTCTGATTTATCAATAAATAAATATAAAAATACACATTACAAATAATGTGACTGTCTAAGTCACTCAGCTGCTCTGTGACAGATCCAGCTCAAAGCACCTCAAAAACACATGGAACCCTTGTACTTACTTTTCTTGGAAGAAACTGAAGCTCTCAGAAACATCAAAGAGTAAAATACCCATAGGAAAGTTGGTCAAATGGTCAAAGTTAGCTTGCTTCCTTTGGGAGCGTTATGCTATGCCCCCCCACCACCCTCACCCCCCACCCCCAAAGGAAGTCTGTTGAAACCTCCCCACATGGCAGCCTCATTTCATTCATTTGAGAGAGCCTGTTTTCTTCAGATCTCCTGCTGCTGTCTGCTGGTACCATTGGTTAGTTTGGTTGTTCAGGTATGCACAGGTCCATTTTTTTCTTTAGCATTCCATCACTGTTTACCCTAAAATGGCACAAACTAAAATGCATCTCTTTGTGCAAAGCTGGTATGGTTTAGGTTCATGTTTGCGGTCAAGGGGTGGCACATTTGGTGCCCTGTACAAAAGGCATTTTTATCATTGTTCGTGTTCCTCAGGATAACTAGCTGACATTATTTTGATGTTCTGTTTTGTTTGTTCTGTACAGTTCTGAATATTCATTTGTGATGTATTGAATCATGTTAGCAGGTTGCAGAAGGATTTGTGCACTTGACCTCGTGTGCTTTTTGTTTCAGTGACGCTAGGAGCCTCATTGGTTCAGTTTAGTGTCCACTGTGGTGTGCCTCGCCTTGTGCAGTCTGCTCACCACAGTTGGCCACAGTCAGCTCTTTTATGGTTAACTTTTTTGCCTTTTTTGCCCAATGTAATATTATATTTAGCAATTTGTAAAAATAAAAATGTCATCATTCCTGAGATCTTCTATTCATTCAATTCTATTCTATTTATTCATTTTCTACCACTTGTTCCCGTTCCCGGGGTGACTAGAGCCTATCCCAGTGACTTTGTGCCTTAGGCGGGGTACACCCTGGTCAGTCACCAACTGCAGCGTTAACACAGATACATGGACATGGACAGACAAACATTCACTCTCTCATTCATTCACTCAGGGTCATTTAGAGTTGCCAATTAACCTGAACACATCCCAGGCAACTTTAGCTATGGGACAATAATAATCAGTTACATAAATACATCAGTCATCATACAATCAGTTACATGAGTATCTATTTTGTATACAAATACACATATATACTGTATATATATATATGTGTGTGTGTGTGTGTGTGTGTGCGTGTACTTTGTAAAGTAAAGCAAAGTACTTAAATAGGTTGACTCATGTTACTTCAACAAAATACATTCTCTTACGTGTCAATCATGAACACTTCAAAAGAAAATTGACCTTCAAAATAAAAGTGTGATGCTTTGTAGAACTGCTTCATAATCATCTTTAAAGTGATTTTAAATGGCTCAAAGAGTTGGCTTTAGCAACAACAACCAATACAAATAAATCAAGAAATAAACACACTAAATAAATAAATATAAAAAATATAAACATAAAAAGCGGTTAGTTAGAACGGTGCAGCATAAACCTGTGGTTCAATCGGAGTGTTTCATCTGTGGTTGTCACAGTCATAGCAAGTTGGGCATGGGAAGCGTGTATTTGACTGCTCTTACTTTGAAATCATGTGAGGAAGGTGTAGCATATGAGTGGACTTGACACAAACCTGTGGCTCATAAGAATAGTGTGTGTGTAAGAGAGTCAGAGAGACTCCAGTCACACATCAGGATAGGCTCTGGGCTTTGTCACTGTCAACTGCGACGCACCTCACTCTCTTCACACATCCACTGTTGGACTCTTTTTCTCAGTACTTTTTGGTCATTTTGTTCCAAATTTTATTTAATTTTTGAGCAATTCCATGTGTGATGGCTGTGCCCTTGTTTGATACAGGAGCTTTGTTTGTTATTGTAGTGACAGCAACACTGGCAAATGGTAAGTATGCATGAATATTTTAAAGCTGTTGTGCGCTTTTAGTCTATAGTACTAGAAAATGTGTGTGTGTGTGTGTGTGTGTGTGTGTGTGTGTGTGTGTGTGTGTGTGTGTGTGTGTGTTTAATGCCATTAAATTAATATTGTGTTAATCAATTTAGATTTGATTACCATTTTAAATAACTGTTTTGATGTTTTGTTTTTAACTACAAGGCAATTAATAAGGCATCTTCATTAAACTATCGCTGATATGAGTACTTATTCATTTTTGTTAAATTTTTCACATGCAAAATGGTGAGGCTTGCCAAGTAATATTGTAACGAAAGATTGTTATGTCCCCAAATTTTCCACATAACTAATAATTGATTAATAAATAATAAATAAATAATTATTTGAGGGGTATTCCTCTTCTGATCCAAAAAAGTGCATTGTTATTAAAGGATATTTATTTATTTTACACTATTTTTAAAGTTGTTCTGCTGAAAATGTAATAAATTACAGGTGTAGTGGAACAGGTTTAAAAATTTGCTGTTATATGGTTATGCAGGGTTCTTGATGAATAGAGATGTAGTAGAGAGGAGAGATGTAAGCTCGCTGAGGCAGGACACACAAACCTCTGGACCACAAGGACCAATCCACAGGCGTGCCAAGAGGTGCACCTGCTACACCTACAAGGACAAGGAGTGTGTGTACTACTGCCACCTGGACATCATCTGGATTAACACGCCAGAGTGAGTCAAATTTAAGGTTTTAGCCAAAAACAAATCAGTTAAGCAGTATACAAAAACATGTTGCTAAGTCGTTGCTCCTGTATTTTGCATCTTCTTCTTAATTAGATTAGATTAGCCTTCACCGTCCCCGTAGGGAAATCTCCAGATCTTTACACTAGGCTTGGTGAAGACCGAAGCTGGCAGACTTAGCCTATGGTACATGCTATGGGTGATGGGGAAACTGGAGTACCCAGATCAAAGTTTAAGACCAGTTGAATACATGGTGGATCTTAACAAGCTTCCAGTATGCAACACGAAATGGGAGTGAGACAAAAAAAAAAAAACATTGAGTAAACAATTTACTGAAAACAAATATTAAAGTGAAATAGCAGCTGATCAAAAGTTTAGGACCACAACTCAAAAAAAACAAAACAAAAAAACAACAACAACTCCAAAACCCCCTCAAAACAGAAATCAAAATTCCAAACATGAACTCAGTAATGAGTAGCTCCACCTTTATTGTTGATTCATTTTTGAAGTGATCAACAATAAGTTATTTATTTATTTTTCTCACTTCCAGTTCTTTATATTTCTATTAAACTTTTGATTGGGACTGGCTCTTGACTCGTCCTGCGTAGTATATATACACTGGCCCCACTCCCTACTTGCAATTTCATGGTTATTGAATACATTATTGGATTTTATTTTATTATTTCTTTGTGTTTTAAATCATAACAAGTTATGTTTGGCTGTTTGACCAGTGATATATTGTAATGGTCCCAGGAGACCAACGGGGGTCACAGACATCGCTGTGAGGTTCTACTGGGATACAATGGGTGTAGTCATCACTCACTCTGTCCATTTCAAATGGATAAAAACCAAGAGCGAAGTCCAAGGGTCTAAGTTCAACTCTGACCTCAACTATATTTGCGATTAATTATGTATAATCTACCAGTATGGACTTAAAAATCGTGACTTGTTCTCAAATCAGACTTGAGCTCTGTAATTTAAGGCTTCATGTCCTTCCCCAGTCTTATCTCCTCATCCATTCACACTGCATTGTCCTGCCCCATAAAGCCTACAGGCCAAGAAAATCCTTAAAAAACCCACTAAAATTTGACTAGTTGGACATGGGTCATGCACAAGGGAATTGACCGAGGCTAAAGACTTGATATTCAGTTGTGACTGACCATCTGCTATACATTTTACTATGAGACCAAAATCAAGTTTCAAAGCCAGAAACAAAGCCAGACTGAACACAATGGAAACTTTAGAGTTCTTGAAGTTTTTATTTATTTTTTATTTTTTTCAAACAAGGTGAAGTGAGGTTGTTAACTGAAAGCAGTGCGTTAACCAGAACCTGAAAAACCAGAAAAAGGATGCTATTGACCTAATGGCTCTTGCAAATCAATATTTTTGGGGCCGACCACCGGCCTAAACACAATGAAGGAACATGCTTTGTTGAACACATTAAAGAGGTAGTAGCTTGAGTCCATCAGAAGGGGCGCGGCACTAAATCTGGATAAACAGCTATAGAAGTTTGTAGAAAACAGTTGAATAAAGAGCACTGCTAGATACAACTTTTCATCACTAAACTACACAGAGAGCTTGGTTTATATAAGACTTGATGTTTAGTTTGAAGAAAAATTAAACTTAATTAATCACAGTGTTTGCAATTAGCTAATTGTGTCCACATTTGTGATTGTGAGTATATCTTGCACCCCTGATAAACTGTATATTATAATAGGTGTAATAGTCTTGCATGTCTTTGCAGGCACACTGTTCCATATGGCATGTCCAGTTACCAGGGCTCCCCGAGGTTAAGGCGATCTGCGGGAGTCAGGAACAGGACAGGAGCTCAAGCTGAACGTTGTGTCTGCTTGCTGTCGTCCGACATGCACTGCAGCAGCTTCTGTATGACCAGGTAAGGTCTGTGTAGGATATAAATGTTCAAACTGGAGCCACAGACCACCAGGTGACAGTAGATGCAGTTTAGGTTGTTTAATTTGTTGTTGCCACTGATGACATGGCTCAAACATACATTGCACATGATTCCGTGGATTAATAATTTAAAATTATGTTTAGCATATAATTAAAATAGGATTAATAAACAGCGTCACTTGATAACATGATTTGGTAAAACATAAAGGATGACTTACATTTAT
Source organism: Rhinogobius similis (assembly GCA_019453435.1). Lineage (NCBI taxonomy): Eukaryota > Metazoa > Chordata > Actinopteri > Gobiiformes > Gobiidae > Rhinogobius > Rhinogobius similis. The sequence continues at coordinate 23,695,147 of CM033627.1, read as the reverse complement.
AATCAAACAAAAGACTCATGGACAACAACAGAAGAACAAATGCAACAGAAACAGGAAGGCCCATCAAGCCTCACTAGACTGGGTGTGGCTCCTTGCTCCTAGGTATCACCATTGCGTGGACAAAGGTGAAACTATGACTTTTTCGAAAATTCCCTGTGGTTTGTGATCATTTAAACTTGTCATCCATTGGAAAGCAAGTGTAACTAATTGCTTTGTATATTTGACTGACACTGGACGTTGTTTTTCTTCAGACAGAGTGGACCTCAGGGTGAGACAACAGCCCCTGCAGTGTCAGCCAAGATTCCACGAGTTCCCTATACTACACAAAGACACAGAAAGAAGTCTGGATCACAGGCCAGCAGTGGAGAGGCAAAATGACTCTGAGAAGCCTGAGCCCAAGGCACTGTGTGCAGGGACAGATCTGCAGGAGGAGGACAGGGCTGTGAGCTCTGGAGGTGTGTTTGTTCTGCTGCAATGGTGAGAAGTGGACAGAGAGTGGACCTAGGATGACTTGACCTGCCTGCATGAATCAGGCCCTCTGGAAGAGCAGCCCTTAGCTACTTTCATGAACACATCTTTCAAAGGTTAGCGGAGTTTAAATTATTGCTTCTAGTGCTGGGACAGCATCCTGATTCCTGCTACATCACATGGATTCTAAAAGGAAGCGAAAATTCAAGTCTGTTGAGAAAAAACTGTTGTAGTGGAAGGATTCTTTATTGAAAAGGACTTTATGGTCATTTACCAAGAGCAACAAGCTTTATTTATACTGTTGTTGACTGAATATATATATTTAATGCAATACACACAATATATATATATATATATATATATATATATATATATATTTTACCTAAATACTGTATTGATGATAGAAGTGTGTGACCACTGCCAAAGCCTTCTCCAGCACATCTAAAGATTCTGAATGGGGGTCAGATCTGGACTCTGTGGTGGTCAATCCATAGGTAAAAAATGTCTCATACTCCTGGTCCACACAGTCACAATGTGAGCCCCATGAATCCTGGCATTGTCATCTTGGATTCAGGGAAGAAGTAATCCATTGATGGAATAACCTGGTCGTTCTGGACGTTCAGGTCGTCCGCTGATCAGTCTCTGGGCACACGTCTTGCTGAATCTAGGTCTGACCAACTGCAGCTTCACAGGCTTCTACACACGATGGGTGCATCACTTCACCTGCCCCTCCAACCACAGAGAAATGAGAAGCCACTCACTTGTTGTGTGGCAGCTTGTGTGGCATCACCATGCAACAATTATCTAATAGGAGGCTCACACTTATTTGCTTGGTTGAATCCAGATGGCAATTTTATTTTTGGCCAGGCAGTCTAACATGATATTATGTGTAATAAGGCCTGCTATGACAAGAGGAGATGATTCCATGCTTTGTATTGTACATCCTTTATAAATACAGCACATGCTTTATTCTACTATAGTGTTTGTCTTGACGTGACTCAACACAACTTTATGCATAGTTCACTCACTCCACATTCAGCTCTGGTAAGATATTTCTTTGGCCACAGCTGCCCTGGGGTAGACTAGTGGATGCGAGTCTGCAAATCTGCAAGAGTCTGTGTGCATGGGAACAGCATGTGTTATGGACAGTTGAAAAGTGATCCAGCTGTGGCCCGAACCTGAACTCTGTGATGTAACTTTGCAGGTGAACAGGAAAAAAGAAACAGAAATGAGGATCAGAGATTTTAAAAGTGACAACTGGTCTTGTCTTATTTCTTTCTTTCGTCACTCATAAATCCAGAATATTATAGACAGACCTTTATCTTATTTGGATGGTCATGATTACAGGTAAACATTTGTATATATGCAATGGATTAAGGTTGCTGATGCTGACAAAAAACACAGAAAAGATTTAAGGGATGTTCTGGTCCATTTTCCGAGTAACACATCTGTTGACCGTTGACACTGGTGAAATATAGTGTGCTGGCTGTGGAACAGATGTAAAGGTCATGGTTGTGTGACGTACAGTCTTAAATGTAATCCATTCATTGCATAACAAGAACGGAGCATATTGACTTTATATACGTAAATTGTATTCATTTGGGACATATGATTTATTTCAGGTTTGACACTGCAAACAGAGAAGGAACTTATGGCTGACAATAAAAAATTCTTGAAAATTCACACTTAGCACTGGAATTGTTTCTATGCCTGGAGCCCCTCCCAGTGGGAGACTCCTGAAACCTGCCTGGCCGCAAGAGAGTTCAGTCGTCACCTCAACTCACCTCAGTGCTCTCCCCTCAGTGTGGAAGTGCAGAGGATGTGTAAAACTGGTGCTTTCTGAAATCAGTACATTGTTGGTAATTTAATGCATAAAAGTGAAATGTCTTTTTGTAAAACTTCCCTAGTGTAATAAGAAAGTATCCAGTATTATACCTCCATTTATTTTTATGTTAGTTGATGTCACTGCAGACATAATCTACATTTAATGAATGGCTCATCACAAAACTAAACTCACAAAAGCAGAACATGGACTATAAAGTAAATTTGTCTGATCTCCAGGTCAGGTTCTCTTTTTTGGTCAAAGTCTCGCAGCTTATTTGAATTCACACACATTACATTCATTCTTTAGTTCTTGGAAGCATCCATTCTTCTCCTTTGGTCTTGTTGCTCATAATTTCTGGTTTCCATTGGGCTTATGCCTGTGCCAACAAATCAGTGGTAAAATACAGTAGTGTGACCAAAAGTTTGCCTGTCAAGAAGCAACTCCCTAATATCCCCATAAACTAAAGTATAAAGATAGAGGACACAGGCATTTATTTAGCCCTGATCATATTCATTCAATTGCTTGTGTCAGATAGCATCACTACATTTTACAGGTTAATGATATTTAATACAGATGGGGACGGCTAAACTGAATATTATTCAAAGACAGTAGTCTAAAGTCTACAACATTCATGAATTAATATCTGGCTCTTGCTCGCAGCTGGGACTACACCATCATCATATTTTAGAATCTGAAAATCACCAATGATAATGCAGATGTGGAGTTTGCCCTCACAGCAGCATGGTTCCACAGAGGAAATCTGTCAAATGCAGAGAATAAATTTCCTCATCGGAACGTTAAAGTATAGCATAACCTTAAATCACTGACAACATTTGATAAATCACTCTGTCATTGTCTTGCTCCTTTGATGTTTTGAACTCATGTTCTTACTTCTATGTATTTATTTAACCGTTATTTTTATAATCTTTCTATAATATCTGACCCCTGCCCCAGGGTCAAAAAGGTTAAGAACCCTATCTATTCTGTCACTCATGTGGAATGCACATTGATCAAAATTAGATCCAAGCTTTGCTGTAAGAATCGAGCATATCCTGTTACAAACACAAATGCTGACAACCTTTTCTTGTTTAAATCTTCTGTTTGCAGTGCAATACTGGGTTAGAAAATGTATTTGAACATGAAAACATACGAACCATAGAGGGAGTTCTATTTCTGTCTATCTTGTGTGCGTCTGGTGAAGGATTCGTGCACATCAGCAGGTCTTTGACTGGAATAGCAAAGTGTTGCCCCAAGCTATAGTTTTACATCTTATTGAGCAGAACAGATTTTCTACACTTTTCTACGGCAACTGAAATCCATCCTCAATCCATTTAAGAACAGGATGTAATAATTCCAAATAAGTCAAAAGATAAATCTTTATATAATGAATAGTATAATAAGTAAAAAGTATGCTTATATTTCTGACTTGGGGACTTTGAAATTGACTCCAAAATAAATAAATAAAATTGACTATCGTGAAATATTTCTCATCTCTATAATGTAATTAGGAAAATGAATGAAAACTGTGTGGGGACACTGCAAGCATTTTTCCTAGAGTGAAGTGATTGCAGATGAGAGCTCAGCAGGAGGAGGAGGCCTGGCTCTCTTCTCCACCTGAATGGAAGCTTAGGTCAAGCCTAGAAGCTTGAAAAGAAATTGTTGTCACTATATGAAAAATGAATGGTTAGCATTGTTGTCTTCACCAATGACAATGGAGATCGCATGTTGGAAAATCTTGAGCACCTGGTTCCAACACCATCAGATTGACCCTACCACGTGGTGTTGTAGCAGAGGAACAACATCCAATCTCATTGTCCATATGGTCAGTGGGCATTGGAGAGTTGCAACAGACTGTTGTGTATACCGCAGTGCCGAACTATAGGACGGAACGACCATCATCTACTCGCAGCCACTTTTTGTCTGTGAGTCTGCCAACACATTTGTTATTGTCATGCCCACCAGTGACCTCCAGAAACATTCAAGCTCCTCATCCCTAAACACAAACATCTCTTTACAGCAGAAGTTGCAAATCAATGAACTGTTCTTGGCCAGAGTGAGATACAGATATACGGCATCCAACCCCTGATGGACCTTATCGCCCTCAACCGCCATGCCTTCAGATGGCTTGCTGTCACGGCCACTTGATGGCCAAGCAAAGAAAGTAAACGTAAGATTCTTGTTTAACATTTCCCCCGTGTGACGCTCATCCTGGTGCTCTGCTTTCTCCTGTGAACCTCTAACATAAAAAATGCAAATCCTTCAGATTGAGGACCAAGTTCGAGGATGTGGCAAAGACCTTTGGGCACTAGTGGAGGAATGCAGGTCAAATCATTTAGAAAGATATCAAAGTATACCTTAAGGTGAGACACTACATGTGAATAGGATACAATCTTAAATTTAAAGATCAATTTGAAACTTCCTCTGTAGTTTACTCACATAAATTTAAGAAAAAAAAAGTTTTTCATCATGCAATGTTTTATGTGTAAAAATGGCAAAAAAAATTGCACATATCTGAGACATATAAGCGATTTTAAATTTCTTGGTTCATTTTGTACACATATTAGTTACAAAAAACTTTACAGAGGGGATTTTGGATTTCTTGTTTAGTTTTTGAGTAAACTAGATTTGACTGAATTTATCCAAAAAATTCAAAATTTGCCAAATTTTTTTAACTTAAAACTTTAATAAATCAGTTTTAGAATTAGATATCTAAAAAATCCTTCTGTATGTTTTGTCAAAATCTTGTTGAGTCCAAGTTTGTAAAGTTTGGTGTGTGAAGGATCTACTTTAAGTGGTGATCCTTATGTCCCGAGGGGAGAAAAATGCATTTTAAGAAAACGGCCTTTGAAGTTACAATGTCCCAGAGAAATCTATGGATGAAGTGGATTAAACGAAATAATAAAACATCTTTTAGAGCAGACTGAACACGTTTGTTGTTTCAGAGTCCTTTCTGTTAAATAGTGTACTTGTATAACATTGTTTGTGAGCAGAGCGTCCCAGCTGACTGTTGACACAAACACTCAGGTGCAGCTGACTAATCATTACTGCTGGCTGGACTCCAGCTCAGTCTTAACATTTTGTGACTCAATAGCACTTGCTGCAGTGAATGTTGTTTTCCTGCTGAGCAAACGAGCAGAGCTTTATGGGATGTGCACAGGGACCAGGGTTTAAGCCTTGCTCCTCTTTATTGATGGACACGTTTATGCTGAGTGATAATGTTGGAATGAACAGGCTTTCCAGTAATGCCCTTATTTCTTTGAAGTGAAATTAAAAGATGTGATTCATCACATTTACCATCATGTTCAGTGTCCAGATGGATTTGCTTTACTAGAAAAAAAAACAAACTATATACACTAATTTGTGTTTGCAACTCACTTATGGACCTGTAGCAAAAGCTCACACTATAAACTCTGCCTGCTCATCCTATCCTCACTCATCACTCATCACCTCATGGTCAAGCTGCTGGCCTGCATGCCCATCACCACTTAGCACCAGCATTCAGCTGACACTCTGATCTCTGTCCTTCAGGTCAGCTGTTCAGCTCACACAGCACCACTATGCTTCACAGAGGATTGATCAATTTTCCCTTTTCAGGCCTTTTCATTTTATCCATCACCAGCATCTAGGCCCCAGGCTTTTCATTCCCTGCCAGAGTCTAACCACCAAAATAATGTTATTATCAATTCCTATCACATTAATTTGCTTCAAAGCACTAATTTCTCGTGCATTATTGATACATAGGTTGCTTCTGTGCTTGTATATACCATCCTGGTAGTAGCCTAAGCTCTTACTTGTCTAAAAAAGGAACAACAATAAAGCTGAACGTGGGTTATCAGGGTTATCAGGCCAATTCATCCTTCATAAGAGACAAGAACAAAATAATGCCATTTTCACATGATTTCACAGCTTATATATATATATATATATATATATATATATATATATATATATATATATATATATATATATATATATATATATATATATAGGTGAAGGCCAAGGTGGTGCCCGTGGTGATCGGAGCACTTGGGGCAGTGACCCCAAACTGGAGGAGTGGTTACAACAGATCCCTGGAGGAACATCAGACATCTCAGTCCAGAAGAGCGCAGTGCTAGGAACAGCTAAGATACTGCTTGAACCCTCAAGCTCCCTGGCCTCTGGTAGAGGACCCGAGCTCAGAGATGGATGTGACCACCCGTGGAGGGTGAGCAGGGAATTTTATATATATATATATATATATATATATATATACATATTTATATATATTTGGCCTTAAAGATTTCAGCCATTTTGATTAAAATATAACAATTATCAAAACTATGTTGTCAGTGTGCTGTTGTCAATCCCCATAGCAACATCATAGCACCAGCTATGTAAATTCACAAGATAAATCCAAGTCCGAGTATGTTTTTAATGATGGAACATTGTTAGATCGGCGTTAAAAGCTCAAAAAAGTCACTGTAACATAATATGTGTCCTTTAAGTTTCATATATACCTGCACTGAATTAAAAGTTATGATGGATTAAGGGTCATACCTAACCATATTGTATTTCCGAGTTTGTCTAGATGGGTAGTTGGAGTGGAAAAAAAAAGGAGCTGTGGACACAAATTTGCCTGTAGTTGAAGTTATTATAATAACCCAGGTATATTCAATACAGCAATTATTGTGACAGAGCTTGCTTATAGCTCTCCAGATTTGAACGGTTAGACACAGTGTAGTATGACACCCCACGCTCAAATTTATTCTCCATCTTAAATGTTGAAATGGCCATTGCAAAAGAACTAAAAGGCTCTTCACTTTCCAGTAAAGCCTCCTTTATGCGCTCCAAGCCCACAAGGTTGGACAAGTATCAGTGTCCTATGGCTCAGAAATATACAAATTGGTTCCATGTTTAATTCCTCTTTGAGACAAACTAGACTTCAGTGGTCTGGACTGGTGCATCATCCTTTCACCGGATATGTATACATACAGAAAGTGTATGTGTCACTCTGTTTGACTGTCTAACTTGTACTTAATTAGACATTTTTTGACCATCAGCAGGTTTCAGCCTTGACTCATTGGCTCATCCTTAAGAACAAGTTCCAGATCCTTAGAGTAGTGGCACGCAACCAAGTTCCGGAGCGCTACACACCCACACACAAACTGTAGACTGTAGGTGCAATGACTGTCACTGCGCTGCTGTTCTCTGCGCCTCATTCAAGTCTGCTCACGCACACTTAACTACATGCAGTTACAGTATCAAAATGCCTCTGGCAAGAACACTTGTTGTTTATCTGTCAAGACATGACAAAGGAAGTAGGTATGTCTGAATCAACAGTGAAACAGATCAACAAGTGAAACCTGGGTATAAAAGGAACAGGACTACCATCTGAGTAATGGGTAAGTATGAAGAGTAAAAAGAAGGAATCTCACATTTGTCAGAAGCAGGCGACTTGACTGTGATGTCAGGAGCATAAAGTATCTGCACCTTTGTGAGGGGTGCCCGCCTCTCCTTCTTACCATTTTGTGGTTCTACAGGGGAAATAAAGAAATCAAACAAACTGCTTAAAAGTGCATTAAAAGATCCTCACACGTCCACATTAAAGGGCATGTTTTTTTTTTTATTATTATTATTACTTGTTTGGTGAGATAGATTTGTAGTTTGTCATGACAAAGAAAGGAAAATAAAAGTAGAAAATTACAGACAGTGATGAGTGCTAAAAGAAAATCTACCTACCTACCTACATCAAAAAGCAACATTCAATTAAAAATGCAGAAAATGACAACAATCTAGCAATTTTCATGCAACCGACAAAATGTTCTGATAGTTTAAACAATCATTTAATACAATAATTTTGGTGTAAATATTTTGCAGTTTATATGGATTATGGCCGTTGTTTACAATATGGCTATTAGGTAACAGTTGTGCATTTAAGTCTACCTACAATTACAAACATCCCCAAAATTGCCACACTGAGGAAAAATATTTTAGCTGAGTATAGTGTATAACATGTCATATACACTAATTAAACTAATTAACTAATTAAAATAATATCAAAGTCACTGATTAACAAGCTTTAGTTTTTCTGAGCAGAGGCAGGAGGGCAATATTTATTATTATTACTTATTTTTGTAGCACCCAAAAATACCATAAAGCAGTTTAAATAAAACAAGTTTCAAGAGAATTTAGCAAATGGATAACAGTCACAAAGCATCCCCTGTCCTTGACCCTTATTCTCGGCAAGAAAAAAGTCCAAAAATAACTGTCTGCTTTTGGTCCACGGGGTCTCCAGTAAGTGTTGTTAAGCAAACCAGTGTTTATATATTAATACAATAACATATTTCATTAATAAACAACACTATGCAAAAATGTACAACACAAATTTTAATAGTGCATGTGTTTCATAATTTGTTTATAGAAAACTTTGGGGAAAAAAAAAAGTTTGTGTTTTTCTGGTTTTAATCTTAAAAGAACATTTTGATGATGTTGTCAGATCCATTGAAGTCTTATAATGGAGATACTGTATAACCCTATGTAATATTTACATGGATGTGTATCATTATAAAATAGTACAAGATTTGAGGTCATCTCTTCAAAAGGTTGTCAATAGCTTTGAGTTCATCAGGAGACAGGGATGTAAGGCTGTAGCCTCTCAGCTCAGGCTTTCCTGCAAACATAAATACAGCAGAGAAACAAAGTGTGTTACTTGCATGTAAAAGTAAAACTGAAGTACTAACAAAATAAACTACATTTGTTCTACAACAAGTGTGTGTTCTTCAAGCTCTAATATTTAAACAAACCTGTATTTTTGTAGTTTGCAAAGCCTCACACATTCCACAGATCAAACTCTCTTGCTGTGATAATCACCACTGGGGCGTTTCCACCAGCACTACTTGGCCCTACTCGGCTCGGTTGTGTTTCTGTTACTCTCTAAAATCTGGTACTGTATCTCAGTAAACTGTCAACAACAAATCAATACCCATTGCATTATATGTGGAAACCAACTTGCATCCAAAAACTACAATAGGTATTTTTCTCCCGCCTGCAGCCACAGGGCTGAAGAGAGCTGACAAGCAGTTTGCATCAATTCACACTATTTCACATAATACAGCCATTTACTGTATGGATCCTCTTGTAATGATGACTTTCTATTATACAGATAAACTCAAACTGAATTAGGAACCTGCTGATTTGTCTCAGTTTGTAAAGGCACATCTAAATCAGATATGTTCTTGGTTTTAAAATCTCAAAACATAAAAATCAATACATCATACATCACATACATTAGTCAAGTCTAGTCAATACTAAGCCACAGAAGTGTTTGGTGCAGCAATACCACCGCGATCGTCCTATATTATGCAAAGTTTATATAAGCAAGACTTATATGAGAAATGTACTTGAAAAATGTACTTTACCTTCAAGTTTTATACATAATAAGAAAAAAAGTGTTTATTTAACAGAGAAGAGGAGAAAGGGAAAAAAAGAGGAAGAAGGATGAGAGAGTTTTAATGGGAGCACAGTTTGTGTCACTGAACACTTCACACTATTAGGAAGCAGAACACTAGAATAGGTTATGGCGGTTTAACCGCCTGACAGGTGGTAGGAAGCAATGCTCACTAACCATGCCAAGTCAGCCGGATAACAAAAAGTCGATTGCAATACTGAACCTCCTGAAGTCGCATTAATTTCACTTCGCTTTGAACAGAAATTATTTCTCCCAAAATTTCATGCCGGTACCACAACAGAGAGAGCAAGCCGAAGTTTCCATTTCTGGGTAGGTAAGAGATGGGTGTTTTTTCTTAACAATTGTGTAATAAATGTTGCACAATGCAAAATATTATCATAAATGTCCTTAGGGTAGACTATGAAATATAGCAAAATATGGGACCGTAAACGCTAAGGTTAGGATGAAACGCTTTTGTCAAAGGCCCGATACAATACGTATTATATATTACACTATACTGTACGATATATTGCAATTCGATATTAACAAACTGTATGCGATGCTTTACCCACAATAAAGGAAAAAGTAAATGTACTTTACTACGGTACGAATAAGTATTATCTTTCAACATTGTTTGGAGCATCAATACTTCCCCTGAATGAATCTAAATATAATGCTAAATAAATTTCAGTATGTTAGAAACAAATTCTTAATCCATCTAACATACGTAAAAATGCAAATGCCCATAAATGGCTAAGGCTGCAACAAAAGCTATCTTCACTTTTAAATCAATCAGCACCTAAGCTAATATTAACAATACTGACATTAACAGTGGCTTTCTCTATAACTTAGTCACAAACACATATTAACATGTAATATAAACCCAAATTTAAGTCCATTTTGCATTATTTCATCACGTCATAGTGTTTGACAGATGAATCGTTCTCTCTCTCCTGCAGCATTCATGTCACTGTAACTGTGGAAGCAGTGGACCACTGCATCTTTATTATAAACCATGTCATTTAAGTATTGCAATACATGTTTCCCATATTGACAATATATTGCGAAACAATATATTGTCCCAGCCCTATTTAAATAGCTTTAATTCACTATTACACTGCTTCAATAATTCCACACACTTTTACCTTGAATATTATTCAGTTGGTTGACTTTAGCTTTAAGTTCCTTGTGAAGATCATTGATTTCTTTGTCAAGCTGCTCCTGATCTGCAGACAATAAAATAGTAAAATATGACAATAGATTTAAGCATAGAAACATGTGAGCCAGGGTATAGAAATGCTGTACCTCTCTGTATCATCTCTGTGGTTTTATTTGTTGGAAATTTAATGAAGATATTGCCAAAGCAGACTTTTACCTTATCTAGAGAAACAAACAGGGGTAAAAGTGTGACAAAACTTAATTGTTGGATTTTTAACTTTCGACCCACCAGTGTTGCACAGATCGTGTCGCAGAGCATTTAGTGCTTCTCTGTTCCGGTTTCTTTTTAGGTCCAGGTCCACTATCTGCCAAAACACACAAAGATCCAACAGATGCACATAAACGTATGTTACAGCATGCATTACGTTTCTTTTCCAAAATAATACAAGAGGCGTTAGCATTAGCACTAGCCATTTTCCTGTGATGGCATTGGATGACAGCGTTGATTTCTAAATTTTTGTCTCAGCACATTGATAACCTGTTGTTTAGTGGTGAGAACATCTTCTGCTGCCTCCTCAACTTGAGTTAAATACTCCAACATGCGCTGGGAATCCGTGTTCATAGCTGTGTCCCATCAAAATAACTCCGGAAAGACACAAAGACATGTGGCCCAACTGCCCCACTTATGTCGACTGCACAGCTCAATGCTGCCCTCTACCGCTTGTGCGCTGATAGTGTACAAGCAGTTCAGACAGACAATGTGCAATACCTTAGCAGGAACGATGCATTGTTCTAGGTTGTAGTGATAAGTGGTTCAAACTGAACACGCATTTTATGTATGTCATAAATAAGGTCTCTACTCTAGTCCAAGTCAAAGCTTAAATGGCTAGCACCAAATGACTCGACACTCTAGTCTACACTCATGCAAAACATTTAACAAAAGCTTCTGGTACAGTAAAAGATAAGTCCTTTAATTGTTTCACACTAAAAATGACAGATAATAAAATCGTTCAACTAGAATTATTTTACATTGGACACTGTCCATGAAATTCATCACATAAGCCTTTTTTGAAATCACAGTGTGTTCATAGTTAGAAAAAAAGAAAATCCCCAAAACAATACAATGTAAATTCTTCTTGTGGTTCATGTGGGATGTCCTTAAATTTTTTTCAACATCCAGCATCATGTCTGGAGAGTCCTGAAGAGTCTTGAATCTTCATTGGCCATGTTTCTGATTATAATGATCAAAAAACCATGTTTTTTAAAATTGCACTGTGAATAGTATGCTGGTCACAAAAAAAAAAAACATACTAAAAGCAAAGATTCCATTTTGGCAACAAGACTCATAATAAGAGGGTGCCAAGACATAGGCATACTCCATCCAAATACAAGACTGAGGTATTTCAGAACCAAACTGTGCAACCATTTGTGGCACACTGGTCCATAAATAGGATTCCATGGAAGTGTCCTTTATTCTGGTCTCATTTTCCTCCAGCCATAATTTTGAGATACTGAAGAGCATTGTAGGCAGCACTAGCTCGAGCATCGTCCACACTCGGTGCAAAGCCATGACAGACTGTGATTGGCTGGGTAGACAGCTCCACCAGACACTGACAAAGGCCACTCAGACTTCGCTCTTCTGGAAAAAGAAAATAGAGAGGTAATTTAATTGACTTTATTTTGACTTTATATATGATTAATTTATTTCTGTCGCCAGAAAAGCTGGACACAAAAAGCATGATTTAAGTTCCATTGCTTACATTTTTATTAACTATTTGTTTTTGAAAGAACACTAATTGTAATGAGCAGCAGTCTGAGTCTGAGTTTCAGTTAATACCGTAATAATATATGTCCCAAACTTATATTGTCCGTTCAGACTGGACATGACACAACAAAGTTCCATAACATTATTTATGTAGATTAAGTAGAAAATCGTACCTAGATCGAGGTAACTAACATCAAACCGCTGCTCCATAGACAGGTCCGTGAGCAGGGAGCAGAAGTTGGAGTCTGAGGGAATGCCCAGGGGATGGCTGCGCAGCTGCAGGATCTTTTCTCCAGCAGAGTTACGCAGAGAGTCCCAAGTGCAGCTGAAGCTCTTACTCTTACCTGACTCCGCTCTACTCCCCATGTGCTTAACAGAGGGAGGAAAACAAAATAGATTAAGAGTAATTTCTGTTGAGTGGAGCCTCTGATCACAGTAGACAGGGCAACTTTAAACTCCAGCTAAACCCTTTGACCCTTTTTGTTTTTCTCTATACAATACATTGTGCTTGATAATATTTTAATGTACAGTTTTGTTACCAAAGTGAAAGTGTCCTCTTCTGCGTCTGCTTCATTGCTGCTTCTCAAGTCAACTGGGACATCATGAATTCTTGACAACATCTTTGCTGCGGCATTTCTCTTGGCTAACTTTTTGGATGTACCACTGCCTGGTGATGTTGCAAACAACATTATTGGTCAAGAGCAAAGAATTAAGAAATAAATACATATACAATTTGCAAATATATGTGAATGGGTTAGCAAAAAGCAAGGCTGACTCTCAGATTAAATATTGTGAGGTGATTAAATAAAGAGCTTGTTGTTGCTGTTCTAATCAAAGATGGTCCACATAATGTTTCTGTAATGACAGCTGCTTATCATTCTAGCAATACACTACACAAAAACAATGTATTTTTGAAAATTAATACCTATTTCCATGAATCTTTCAACTCTGCATGTCATAGTGAACTCTTTGCGGTGTGCAGGGCCAGACTCCTGGGTGACCGTATACTCGGGCAAACGCCATCCTTTCTGTACTACCAGCTCCTGTCAGAGAAATCCACACATCAGCATATTTAGTTTTGATACAAACCTTTGGATAATGGTTAAAGTAACTGAGCAGAGACCTGCAGCGCTCCTACTGGATTACATTCAGACTGCTGAGAATTACTTGATGTCTTCATGTCAGAAAGAGAACTAAGACAACAAACAAGCAAAAGCAACTTTGTTTGAGAAATGTGTCCAATTAAAAAAAATGTATATAGTATATTCTGTAAAGAAAACAACCATATTGTTTTTTCCTAATAACTATGTCTTTGTTTGATTTCTGGTATTTTACAATGTAGAATGCACACACAATGTAGAGCTGACCTGTCGCCATCCACTGCCACATCAACGCTGATGAATCCGTCTCCTTCAGTGCTAACTCCGATGGGACCACAGAGACCTCCCTTGAGCATCTTCAGCGCAGCCTCGGCTGCTTTGTGCTTGGCTGCCTTCTTGCTGGGCCCTTGACCAGTGCAGCTGATTTCTCCCACAGACACTCGGAATGTGAAGTTGGGCTGGTGGGCCTGTCCCTCGGCCTTCAACAGGTCGTACACTGGGGTCTTGCCTATCCGCGTTCCATACTCCTGCAGCAGACTGATGGGCGTCTTCCCCGGATTCACTGCCAGCATTTGCTCAATACTTGATAAAGAAGGAGACAAGTTACCCCATGATAGTGAAGTCATCAAGTACATAGTCATTATTGTATTGTATTGTATTGCTAACTGGGTTAGGGCTTTCTGAAGCTCCTCGAGTCAACTTAGCCTTTAAATCTGAGCTTTATTTTATTAAAAGGGGAAATAATGTGTTTTTTCAGGCACTTAGTATTGAACTATAACATACGTAGATCATCATTTTAAACGTTCACGTTCATTGTAAACTGCTATATTAATCTAAAACAACTTAATAAAAGAAACAAGTCTCTTGAGTTCCTGTTCAAAACTGGATAATTTCACTACTTAACTACTGACTGATTTAATTTCCAAAACAAGCAGTGAACACTACATGTTTTATTTTGAAAAAAATGTATCACTCAGAGTCTTAAATTTGAAAATAATAATTACAGAACTTTTCACAGCAGTCGAGCTTCAGTTGAAGCACAACACAGGATTACTCAAACATACATGAATCAATCAAAATAAAACTTAATAATGTAATAATAACTAGGCTTGCACAATATATTGAAAAAATATTGTTATCGCACTTATTATTGCGATATGCATATCGCGTGATCATTTCTAATGGTTAAATGCATTAATCTAGTGTTTCTTGCACGCTAGAGCTTGTTTTTACTTTTGACCAATTAGACACGCACCTCAAATGTTGACACCCATATCTCACTTATTTCCAATATGGTGCAGCCCTAATAATAACTAACTTAAAGTCTATATGACAGTTTAGACAACACATATCACTAAAACATAGTGAACTTGATTATGTTTAAGATTTTACTAAACCTTTTGCCCATTGTTTATAATGTTACTTCTTGGTTGAACATTGGCAGCAAATATGACATAGGTGGAGGTAATTCCACAAATGTTACCTAGCAACCAAGGGCCAAAACCCACATAAATGACACAGTAGTTGTGGTTTTACAAATAATATTACCTGATAACAACTTTATGTTGTTGAATTGCACTTTAAAGTATCACATTTTTAATAATAATAATTTTAAAGATTTATTTTTCTAATTTTTTTCACAAACAGGAACTTCACAGAAAAAACATAGTAAATAATTGGCTATGTGCACATAGCATCAGTTGGGTTGTTTACTTTTAAATTGTTATGCATTAGCGTTAGCAATGAGACACAAACACGTCCCTTTCTAAACACACAAGTGTCCTTTGGCGAAGAACTCAGTAAACTCTGTAAAGTTTTGTGAAGTCTATGTTCAGGCACATCCAGCACAACTCACTGTTCACTGCACGATTATTCATTTTAGACTGACTGGACGAAAACCTCATGGAAACTAATTAGACAGGAAGTACTGAGCTAGCCATTTAAAAAAGAAACAGACCAACTGCCTCCTTGTGCACATAGTCAATTGTCACAGGTGCCCTCCCACCAAGCTAAGTTATAATGCAAACATTTTGAGAACCTCTCATAGATTTTGCTTTTGCCGTTTTGCCAGCGTTACACAATCTGACTAAGAATAGCTTATTTATTTGAAACTACGACAGAGAGTTACTGATTTGCGTTGTTAAACAGGGCTGTTTAATAACATTGTAATCAGACCCTTTATAAACTGTACCATCTGTGTGTGCATGTCACCCTAGTAACTGTTGAACTATCCTTCAGACACATACAACTCAGCCCCACAAACAACAGTTACAATTGTGAGCTTTGAGGGACATTGAGGGTTCATCAGCATTTATGTAGAGCAGACTACAGTCTGTGCTTTGGGTCGGATCATACAGACGAATGCCTGTCCAAGCCCTGTTGAAATCATTGGCTGTATGTATTAAACTGAAGTGCATCCGCTTAGACACGTGTGTAATATTACAATATGGGACATAATGGGCTGCACTGCAGAGGGTGAATGGAGCACTCAGCCCTTAGATCTTTAGCCCTTTAGCTTTTAGCTTAGCCTACCTGGAGCACCCGGAGTTTCTCTTCCAGCTGTCCGGTGCTGTCTCGTCGTTCATTACCTATGTCACACAGACAGAGCCCGATGCTTTCGGATGACAGCTCCCCCCAAACTGAACAGACACTAGCTTTCATTAGAAGCACTTTCCAGCTCAGAAAAAATCTGAATCAAAACACTCCCAGCCTCCTGCCTCCTCTTCCTCTGCAACAGCAGCATCCTGCACTCTTCAGTCTGAGTGCCACATTGTCGCCACCTCCTGGTATGAACTTGACTTGGATCAAACCATAGAACTATATGGATCAAACACCTAAAAGAGAGTTGCCGTTCATCACCATGACAATCATGTTTTGTTTGTTTGTTTGTTTGTTTGTTTGTTTGTTTGTTTGTTTGTTTGTTTGTTTGTTTGTTTGTTTGTGGACCCCCTAGTTATAATTTTAAAACTTATCATTTTATGTGATCCTTGTCTTGACAATTTTTGAATTTAATTTTTGTATAATTTAGTTTAAACGGAAAGTCACAAAAAGTTTGTTTTTTGCAGATTTCTGTACTTTGGAAATTGGGTTCAAAATGGACAAATCAAAGAACGAACGATACTCTATTTAGATAATAATAGTGTGTAAAGTGGACCTAAAGCGGTGCTTTTAGTTGTGACGCCGGACCAGAAGGCGGCGGTAAAGCGCACTTAATTCAGCGTCAAAGACTTAAGGCAAACAGGAGCGAGTGTATTCAAATGTTCCGCTTTCGTTTATTCGTTTTGTGTTCTTCATGTACGTACGGTGTTCATCTAAATGCACAAAATGTATATTTAGCGTACATCGTTTTTAATCTTTAATACAAAGTGGAACAATAAAAGTAAACGTCAGTAATACGGTGACTGTACAAATTTTAATTGTGACCCATCTTTGTTTTTATAACGTCACATCCGCGCTTTGCCGAAACGTGAGTTTGACTTGAGTGACTTTCATAACACTGGAGGACTGGTCAACTGAGTGAATTAACATGTAATACGGATTAACATTTAGTTTTAGTCAGATAGTTAATCAAAACGTGTAATGGAAGGATTAAGAATTGTCAGAACCTCTTTTAAAATGACCAAACTTCGGGCATTTATTCAAGAGGTTCAAACCCGACTCTGCTCCTCCGCTGCAGCCTCCAGTTCACAGAGAAAAATTACTTTGAATAAACTGAGAGATGACCTGTCAAAAGGGCCAAGATTTGCTGATTTCATTCGAGGAGGCTCGCCTACCAAACAGAGCCCTACTCATGGAGACCACCAGGACCCCAGTTACCTGCCTGATACGAACAAGGGAAACTCGAGGAAAGGTAACTTGGGTATCCGTCGAAATTGTACTGATATGCAAAAAAGAAAGAAATCTGATCTAACTGTTTGTCTTAAAAGTGTATTTTGAAACGTATGGCTGCCAAATGAATGTGAACGACAGAGACATCGCCATGTCTATATTACAAAAGAATGGATATCAACAAACTAAGTTTCTCAACCAAGTAAGCCTCTGTCACCAGTGTTTGTTCATGTGAACGCAGCACACTTAACGGCCGACCTCTCTCTTCCAGGCAGATGTGGTTTTACTGGTTACCTGCTCTATCAGGTAATACGGGCCAATCACAAATCAAATCACAAAGATCATATAAATAATAATATTATATTATCAGAATACTAAAATAATAATATGAATATTAATAAAGACAGATACAACTAATGCACAATCAAAAAGGAATCTAACGGATATACCCAATAAATAACATTGTCATTGCATCCATACAGGGAAAAGGCTGAGATAACCATATGGAATAGACTTCAACAGCTCAAAGCTTTAAAGAAGAAACGCTTAAGGAGCCATGTACCCTTAAAAATTGGGATTTTAGGTAAATTAAGAAGATAAAGCAAATGAAAATTAACCCCTTCTAAATTTAACTAAAATAATTTTAATAATAGGTTGTATGGCTGAGAGACTAAAGACGGAGCTCTTGGAACGAGAAAAGTTGGTAGACATTCTGGCCGGTCCAGATGCTTACCGGGACCTCCCTCGACTCCTTACTGTGGCTGATGGGGGTCAGCAGGCCAGTAATGTGCTGCTGTCACTGGAGGAGACATATGCAGATATTATGCCTGTCCAACATGCGCCTCAGGGTTACAGCGCATTCATGTGAGTGATATTGAAACCAAGAATTGCTTTTTGCCTTTCAATGTTGTGTTTATATAGAAGACTGGTGTCTTTTGCTGCAGTTCTATAATGCGGGGCTGTGACAACATGTGTAGCTACTGCATCGTGCCCTTCACTAGAGGCAGAGAGCGGAGTCGACCTGTCAGCTCGATTCTGGAAGAAGTGCGCTTACTATCTGATCAGGCAAGTTGTTTACCTTTAGAGTTGTCATGCCTTTTACAGTAAATAACCGCTTCCAAATACTTATGTCTGTCTAAAATGTTACTTTTTCGGTTAAAACACAGTTAGTCCAATGCGGTGGTTCCCAAACTGTGGTATGAGTACCCATAGGTATACTGAATGACCAAGGGATAGACAAGGAGAGATTTGAGAGTAAAATTACAATCTTTTTATTTGATAAGCTTTTGACCATTTGGATCCCTCAGAACTGACTAAAAGGTTTAAATGTGATGCACATGCTTTTTAAAAGAAAATATTATGCATTTTTCATACTGTCATTAGCCTTTAAACATGCGCTTGAGTACCTTAAATTTACCATCTTGTCTTTTGAAACAAAACATTATTTATTACGGCCTTAATGAAAGTATTTGTCTGCCGTATGCAATGAGTACATTCAGCCAGTAGATGGCGCATAGTGCTTACACAGTTCGCTTATGTTAGACCATGTTACTTATGTTAGCCGATGACGTTTTAGCCAGTAGCAGTCATCATGTTTAGATGGCAGAAATGCTCAGAACGAGTGACTGTAGAAGAATATGTGTCCTTTAACAATAGATGTATGTGTTCAGCGTCCAGACATTTTCTTTAAGTGCATTGGAGCAGGGGGTACGCGACCAAAAATCTGAGTGGGTACACAACTGAAAAGTTTGGGAACCATTGGTCTAATGTACATGATAATTCAAAATTTCTATTTTCTTTTTATGGCTGTTTGTGCAGGGTGTGAAAGAAGTCACACTGCTCGGTCAGAATGTCAACAGCTACAGGGATACGTCGGAGGAACAGTTCTGTGGGTCAGATGTGACCAGGCTTAGTCGGGGCTTCAGCACAGTTTACAAAGCCAAAAAAGGAGGCCTGCGCTTCTCTGACCTGCTGGACCAAGTGTCACGCATCGATCCTGAAATGCGAATCCGTTTCACCTCTCCACACCCTAAAGATTTCCCTGATGAGGTAAACCTGATTGATCTTTACTGATCACTTGTGTCAGTTGGCTGCAGCAGTATTATAGATACCACTGGCTTTCAACAGACTAGCATTAGGTGAAAAAAGGGGAATATGAATTGTGGCAAAACAAGCAACAAAATTTAAGAAAATAAATCAAAAGTAATTTATGAGAAGAGAATGGAAACAAAAAAGTTGATAATTGTTTAATTTTCTTGCTTATTTGTGTCAGGTTTTACAACTGATTGCAGAAAGAGGAAACATCTGTAAGCAGATTCATCTTCCAGCTCAGAGTGGGAGTAACCAAATCCTCAAAGCAATGCGTCGTGGGTGAGACAAATAATGTAGAGCCTACCCTTTAATCGTTTTATTATTAGAGTTAAATAAAGGGTATTGCAGTTACTTTACACAAGAAACATATTGTCTTATTATTTTATTCTAAGCCAGTAGACATGTATTAACATGTGTCAAGACAGCTTGTATCTTTCTCTTGTTTGCATCACAGGTACACACGAGAGGCTTACCTTGAGCTTGTGGAGAACATCAAGACTGTCATTCCCGGTTGGTAAATCATACTTTCTTAACATTTACAAACTGGTAGATGTGTGTAGTATGTGACTTTACCTGTTGTGTTCCAGGGGTGAGTTTAAGCAGTGACTTCATCTCGGGCTTCTGTGGTGAGACGGAGGAGGACCACCAGCAGACACTGTCCCTGATCAGAGCTGTGGGCTACAATGTCGGGTTTCTCTTCGCTTACTGTATGAGAAAGGTGATGTGTGCTTTGAGCTCCAGAAAATTACTTACTTTTTCAGTAGTTTTTAATTAAATAAATATGATGATTTTTAGAAAACCCATGCCTACCACCACCTAGAAGACAATGTCCCGCCTGAGGTGAAGCAGCGTCGATTGGCAGAGTGCATTGATGTGTTTAGAGAAGAGGCTGCTAAGATCAATGCGTCTCTCATCGGGTCCACACAGCTTGTCCTGGTGGAGGGGGTGAGTTTTAAGAAGAAATTTTACAGACTGGAAGACTGCAGGTTCAATTTAGTATCCTTTTGTGAAAATACTGGATTAGAGTCTGCTGGGAAAACATACAGATAAACAAGACAATAACATGTTCTCTGACTGTAGTGGTCAAAATTGATTTCTAGTGTTGCAAGGAAGAAAATGTCTTAAACCGAGTAAATGCACAAATCACTGTCAAATCATAACCAAACTGTGCATGTAAAGTAATGTTAATGATCTTTCTTAACCCCAATTTACACCAAAGCAGTAACACTGCGTGGGCGCAGCAGCATAGCACACATGCAGAAAATGTAATAATAACTGGTTGGTAAATCTACACCAGCAATGTCATACGTGCATCCGACGGGTGTAATTACACTATGTGACACTCAAATTAGGTTGAAGTTCAAATTTTTCAGCATCAATGGCACGTATCCACGGGAAAAAGGCATTTAGTGTCAAAATAAACGTCCAATGCTCTTTCAAAATACGTCCTCTAAAAACAAATGAGTTACAAAAGCAAGGAGCATCGCATCCTGATCATGTTCAGGTCCCCAGGGAATGATTCATGGTGGACTAGGACGAGTGCTTTACGACGTCAAACCTCTTTTTCACAAGGACAATTCAAGGCGGGAGAAAGCTCAATGTGAAACAGCCAGAACTTTGAACGTAAGCAGCCTAATTAACACAAACACTGCAGTCATGGCTTGTTATTGCTTTGTGTAAAGCATCGTCCCTTGATCAACTTTTGTAAAGTTTTGAAACCTACTTCATCTGACCAATATTTAATAAGAAAGTAATATGAAACAATTTGGTGCTTAAATACTGTTTAGATACACAGACTCACATTGCTGGAGTAGCTTTTACGTCTCTGGTGTAGACTGACTAAAAATACGTGCTTATGCAGCTTTGCCCACATTACGAGCTGCTGCAGCTCCTGGTTATTTCTATTATTCTATTCTATTCTATTCTATTCTATTCTATTCTATTCTATTCTATTCTATTCTATTATTATTATGAGTCAAACAGCAGAAGGGAAGGAGCTGTTTTTTGACAAGAGGTTCTGGTTTGAATTGTATGGCTCAATTTGCTGAATAAGCTAATTACACCATATTATATGTGATTAATAATAAGCATGTGACTATTACCTGATCTAAATCTGCTTAAATATTCTTCCTACATTTTGAAAGTAAATCTCTCCTGCCGTTTTTACTTAAAAGTCATTGATTGGCTGAGTGAAGTAAACTCTCCTATGACTAATCACAACAACAGGCTCCAAAACTGCAACAGCCATCAATCAATCAATCAATCAAACTGTATTTTTAAAGTGCTTTTCATACATAAACACGTAACACAGTGTTTTACAGTGCATTTAAAACATTGCCACATGCCCACATTCCACCTAACCTCCCCACACCACCGCCCGACCCACACGCAATCAACCAACCCACCCACACAGTGTCACACACAAACACGCGCACACACACTCGCACACTCATACACGCACTCATGCACGCCCGAACGCACACACGCCCGAACACACACACTCTAATGCAGGAGGCTGAGTAGAGATAAGTCAGTTGAAGAAGTACCATCTAAGGAGCCGCCTGCATCAGGAGCTGGGAGGACACAGGGCCCAGAGGAGAGATGAGGCACACACCAAACCTCTACCAGGGGCCCATGAGCCGGGCCCCCGCAGCCACAGCTGACCACCGCTTCCTGTGCAGAAGGCTCCTCAGAGGAAACACTGGAGATCCTTAAAAGTGATGAAATAATTTTATAAAAAGAGATGATTAAGGAAATAAAGAATTGGGCTGAAATATGATAAAACTTGTTATATAAATACATAGGAAATAGGAGCCTAAAATAAGTAAGTACAATAAATAGATAGAATAAATAAATAATATAAGTAAGATTGAACAAATTAATAATAAACATTAATCAAAAGCTAAGCTAAGAAGGTGGGTTTTGAGCCTGCTCTTAAAAACCTGAACGTTCTCTGCGGCCTTGAGCTCCTCCGGCAGGCTGTTCCACAGACGAGGGCCATAGTACTGGAAGGACGCCTCCTTGTGAGTGTGTGTCCTGACTTTGGAATGACTAGGAGGAGCGCAGGGGCCGCAAGAGCTCATATGGTACAAGCAGTTCTGAAAGATTAGAAGGCCCAAGACTATTAAGGCATTTTAAAACCGATTTAAAAACACTTGGTGAGCCAAGTGAATTTAAAAACGGTGTAACGTGGTCCCGTCCCCTGGTCTTAGTCGGGACACGTGTAGTAGAGTTTTGTAATAATTGCAAACCTGAAATACTCTTTTTGGAAAGACCAGAGAGCAGGTCATTACAGTAGTCAATACAACTGGTGAAAAAAAGCATGTGTCATCGTCTCCGTGTTGATCCGAGAGCATATGATGGTGGACTCTGGCTGTTTTTTAAGTGATTAAAACCTTATTTTTGTGATGTTCTTGATGCGTGGAATAAATGTCAAAATTGACACTTGGCCATGTTACCAAGCACACTATTCTTTTGCAGGAAAGTAAAAGATCTGTAACAGACCTGTGTGGGAGAACGGATGGCAATATGAAGGTGATTTTCCCAAAGGAGGATGTTGCTGCAACAGGATTCAACAGTGCACCCATCAAAACTGGAGACTATGTGCTTGTCAAGGTGGGTTTATTTTGTAATAAGTCTTTTGGAACTTGTGAAATTTTCTAACTTCTATACTATACTTTTTAAACTTCTATTCCTAAATGTTCTGTTTTATATCTTACATATTATAAAATGCTATTGTACACTGTAGGACTCTTCTATTTTGTTGTGTTGTAGATCCAGTCATCTACCTCCCAGACTCTGAGAGGTCGAGGTCACCGCCACAGTTCCTTGAGTGGCACTTTAGAGCATCACTGCTTTTCATCAAACATGCATACACATTGTTAAACGCTGTTATATGCTGTATTTATTGGTTTAAAGTGTTACTTTTCCCAAGAATAAAACTTCAAAATCGCAATGGCTATTTTGCTTTTAACCATTTGTTCAGAACATTGTCACAACTTCTAAGTGAGCGTGAATTTTCAGTGAAATCAGCAACAGATGTGAATGTGCCCTTGTGAGGCATGTTATCTTAAATTGAATTATATTCTTAACTACTTCTAAAAACTAAAAACCACCACAGATTGTGCACAATCCAGAGGTGGGCATACATATTTAGTTAGAAGTGGAAAAATGCACAATGAATGCATGATACATAAACCTCATTACTGTTATTGTCCATTTCAGAGTTTGGTCAGGGGCCCTAACAACACTACTTGCATATTTGTGTCTGCCTACACTAATGTGTGTTTTATAAGATACACCAAGGGCAGATGTATTGAGGTGCTCTGACAGTCCAGTAACGGGCGACACAGATGGTCTATATGTGGGCGTAGACTGGACACAAGGACATCCTTTGATTTACCTATAGATGTCTTTTCAGTATAAAAATGCACAGGATCAAAATACTGCACACAAGTCCAGAGAGAGAGAGACAGAGATGGAGAGTTTATATTCTTACCAAAGTAAGTTTTAAAAATGGAAGTACAGTAACAGGTTTACATTTACATCCTCTCGCTTTCACAAGAAGAGTTTGGATGTCGTTTTGAATTGGCTCGTTTTAATAATACAGAAATTGTTAGTTGTACCTCTTTATGTATGTGTTTTTATCACACCAGCCCAAACTTTTCAAGTTACATCTCCTCCATTCTCCAACTCTCGTATTTATGGCCTCTGCTCAGTGTTGACAGTTCCATTAGTGAAATGAATGGCGAAATTCTAAAGTTGGCCAATATTGTGGTGTGACCCTGGCTGTTGCTTTGACCAAACCCGACATGAATAATTCAAAGGTGGCCGTAAAGAGAGCGTCCCAGAGAGAGGAGAGTGCGCTGGGGCTGAGCAGCTGTAAGGTCCAGGCAGACTGCCATGCCCTTTGCACTGTGTCCATCAGTGCAGGTCCATACAGCTCCACAGGGAACATGTGGGATGCAATACAGGGTCATATTTTATTGGAAGGGCAAATTAAGAGTTAGGATGCAAATTTTCTTAATATACTGACAAATGTGCATTTAAAAAAAATAATTGTATTCAGCTTCTTTTACTCTAGATTATTTTTTAGTTCTAAAACATCAGATGAGGTACTCATGAGCATCTTTAAAGGCAACAATACAATATTTGTATTTTAAGAGCCACCACAATGGGGTAAAGTTTACAAACGGGCAATTATATGGCCCCAAGCTGAAGCGAACGCCATAAAATACGCTTGACTGAATGAACGGCGTGGAAATGTAGCTTTTGTTGTGATAATGCAAATTGTTAAAGCAAGCACAACTGCTCAAATTTAATATTGGAGAATCCCCCATGTCATGAGATGGCTCTGAGAAACAGTGCTAGTTGTAGAAGTTTATGCAAGGTTTAGCTGGACACTTTTAGTTACTTTGATAATTAGAAACAAACTTATGCATCCATTAAACGTTATTGTCTTTTATTTGTTTATTTATTTATTTATTTAACCTATTGGAACCCTTACTTCAGAAATGTTACCTCTGTTTCTTTAGTTGTTCAACACATCTTAAAACAGGAAATGAACACTTGGTAAAGTATACACGGATACCCAGTGTATCATAGACTGTAACGAAAACAAAAGCTTTAAGGCTTTACATTTGTCAATATAATGTGTTTAAAAATAAAGAACAACAAATGAAGACAAACAAATCATTCAAATACCATGAATAAATCATGAATTCTGTGTTGCTTTAAGCATATAAATGAAATACAATGTATGACCATGCATACAGTATTTCTTGTTTCCAATAGCCTTCTACTGAATAAAATTTGGTACATTCAACAATACTTAAAATATCCTGTTTTTTATTGCTTATGAAAGTGGTCAGGAAATGTTCAGGGAGTCTTTAAAAACTGCACCTTGCTTTTTGGTTTGTGATTAGATAAGACAGGCTATTATAATATCTAAAACAATCACAGATGTTAAGAATAGGGCTTTGAAGTTTTTTCGTTACACATCACTTTGCAATGTGATTGTCAGAGAATCCCAGCAAACTATAATTAAGTGTCATTCCAACTTTCATCATTCCCTTTGAGAGTATAGAATTATGCAGCGTCATCACAGATTCCTCTGAAATAATGTTAAAACTTGAAGTCTTTTTGTGTCGTGTAAGTTTCAGTCTACATTTAGTTGGCAAAAACAAATTGTGATATCAATTGGTGTTGTCTGTGAATCGGAGGCAGCGGTGTGCGGCGTGTTCCTGTGCAGCAGAAAAGGTCGTGTACTGGTGGAACACATGACGTTGAGGAAATGTCCTGGCGTCTGATAACAGCTGGACCCTGGTGTGAAGAATAGAGAGAGACAGGATGCCCCAGCTCTCCTCCGAGTCCTTTCAAAACAGCTTCAGAGAATCACTTTATCATCTCAGTAACCACAGACAGTGTCATAGTGAAGGAGAAATGGACATTGGGCTATGACTGATTCACACACATGGGCCATTTAAGACATGATAGTTACAAACGTGCCTTTTCATTCAAATCTATATTTCTCAGGGCTCCAAGGAAATTGTTTGCTTTAATTTTGCACTTTTTATGTGAGCTGCACCACCATTGGTAGCGTGAAAGCAAAGAATTAAAGAACTAACTAAATAAACAATGTAGAAAAATACAAAAGGCAGCGGAAAAAGGCAGAAAGTTGTGTTAACGGCTTTTGTCAGTTCGTGGTGGGTGTGCTGCAGTGGTAACTATTGTACGCAAGAAAATTGATGATTCCCCCAACGATTGAAAAACAGTGATCTGTGGGAAGTTTCTAGAGGCATAAATCAACAAATTAACACTCAAACTCCCTGTGAGCACAGCACATGCAGTAATTGTGATGTTTCAGCCTTTTTGTTGTCCGCACTGCGTCCAGCATTCTGCCAAGTGGATCTTTGTCTCAGGCCAATAGAGAGCTGATTCACAACAGTTTCATACAAAATGGTGTTACTGAAGGAATAAAGTCTTAGACACAATAACCCCAAACTTTAAGGGGTTTATCAAAAATTGGGTTGATCAGGGTTATTATACAAAACTGCCTTTGCAAATGTCAGCTGATGCATTTAACATACAGTAGTTTGAGGCTGATTTGTGCTGACATTTAATCGTTGGTACAATATTAAAATCTTTCTTTTTGTATTTACATTTAAAAGTGTGAATCCTTAACTGATTCCATAAAGTAACAGGTAAAAATAAAATTTAAAGATGCACAAACTTTCTGTTGGAGGGTCTGGCGCCTGCTTGTCTCCATGGAGATGCCATTGCTTTGCCTGGAATGTTCCACTTCACAATCTCCATGGAGGTAAACAAAGATTTTCAGAAACATTTCAGGCATAGCAAAACATCTCAATAAAGACACACAGCTGATGAACTCCCCACCAGAAATGTTACATAGTGCACCTTTAATTTGCTCTGAATAAAATATTTACCCTCAGGGAGGCAACAAAATGCAATGTGTTTAGAAAAAAGGTTAAATCAAAGCCCCACCGTGTAATAAAGAAACACAATCACGGGTTTTTATGTAAACAACAAATAAAACAAAAACAAAAAAAACATTAAATCTTGTTTTCCCATAGACCTGATTGGATGATCTGCCAGCCGCTTGTCTCCAAGTAGATATTCATACTTTGCCACGTGTAGATGCCAACAGCTCCATCTGTCTCCATGAATGTCAGTTACCTGTGTGTAACTATAGTTCTATGAGTGCATGAAGGGCCCATAATCCATTAAACCTATAGTCTGATCACGTAGCCTTGATTTACCTGAAACATGAAACTACTGATTCAACATGAAATGCAATGTATTTAGACTTGTGAAATAATAAAATTATTTAATTTTCAGAAGAAAATATGCAAAAATACTTAAAATAGATTCATAATAATGCTTGAAAAATGTGTAATTCGATTAATTGTGATTAATCACAGTTCCAAAGAGTGATTAATCAAATTGGAACTGTTATTAATCAGATAAACTTTTAAAATCGTTTGACAGCACTAGTTCTTTATTACCCTTAAGCAGATGGATACACACATATAACAAATACATAATAAAAAGATCAAGCTCTCTCATTGGTGTGTCTCTGGAGAGCATGGCAGCATTGTTATGAGCTTATTTACATTCTGTCTGATGAACATGAATATGCTAAGTATTCTAAGTGTTTACGGCATTTATTTAGCAGTGATGAATCAAACGCAGGTCAGAATAGCTTTGCATATGTATGAGTTCTGCAGAGCTCCACCATTCTGTCTCTTCTAGTTCTCGATGTTATGGCTCCTGAGGGGACAGGTGCAGTGCAAAGATTTGGTGTTTCATTGACTTACACTATATAGCATTTGTTTTACATTTCAGACTATATCATTTACTGATCATCAACAACTTCTTACTAACTCTGTGTGTTCCAAGGTTCCCATGCTATTGGTGGTTTTCAGATTATTTAATGTGATTATTTGGTATTCTCATTCTAAATATCTAAAATGTGGTTTCACAAATGTTGAACCTGATCATTTTTATTAGTGATTGTACTTGCTACATTACAATATAAATCTGCATTATCAGCCTGAAAAATGTTGAAATGTCATCTAAAATCCAGCAATAGTATCAAAGGAGAATTGGCTGACGACAAAACAGGTTGGTATTGCCCCGCTTTCTCTCCTTGCATCATAATGTTGTGTCATTAGACAAAACTCTTTACTTACATCACCACAAGTCTAGAATTGCTTTATGAACATGTAATTGTTGGGGGTCAAGAAAGAGAGGCCGCTGGCATGGTGTGAATTCTTTGTTAGTGTGCTCCTGAGTTCACCATTTACATCTTAAATAATTTATAATATTATGGTCCTGCTTTTAGGTTATATTTTCTGCACATTAGAGGTTAGATTCTGTATTAAACAAACTATTCCACAAGCGTACAAAGCTACAGTGCATCATGCCGTGAAGCCTACATTTCAGAATTAATTTGAGATCCTGGAATAGATATCCACGCTGATAAAAAAAATATGACTATAATTCTGTCATATTTACATCATTTGAAAGTGCCCATTGCAGCAGACAGTGAATCACGCAGCCACAGCATGTTATCAGTCATTAATTACAACAAACCTCGCTGAAATTCCATTGGATAAACCCTGTTCATTCATCAGGCACAATGGGGCGCTGATGCTGCTAGACAACTTTAACACCACTTAACCCCGTTGTGGTTCAGAGTGAGGGGTGGGTCAGGGCTGAGTACCTTATCGTTATCAACCAGCTAAAAAATAATGACCTCAACCAACTGTAAATGAATTCATCATAAGTCTTCAATATAAGGGTGGAAAGTATTATTGAGCAGATGTTTTGGGTAATTGTACTTTTTTTTTGTGTATTTAAACCTTGTTCTTGAACTTGAGATCATTCTAACTGTGTCACTTACATTTAAAATCATGAGGTCCCAGTTGTCTCAAAATGCATGGCCATCTCACCTTTGTCACTGCTGCTTCTTTCTATTCATAGGTTTTAAAGTGATGGAAATCGAGCACAGTTGCCATAGGATCACCAATTTAAAACAAAATATTATGTACTTTGAAAGGGGAAAAGATATCACTTAAACAGGAAGCTGAAACCCTCGCTTCCTACAAACCAGTGGT
Organism: Rhinogobius similis; assembly: GCA_019453435.1. Classification (NCBI taxonomy): domain Eukaryota; kingdom Metazoa; phylum Chordata; class Actinopteri; order Gobiiformes; family Gobiidae; genus Rhinogobius; species Rhinogobius similis. The sequence continues at coordinate 23,665,848 of CM033627.1, read as the reverse complement.
GTGGACTTGCAGCTCGTCATTTGGACTCAGATTTTTGTCACTATTTTGATGACCCTAGACTTGCAGCCATGAGATTTAAGACGACTCGATACTTCTCCAAAAACACAACAACACAGACACACACCTGTGTTTCAAATACAGCCTTGTCTTTTGCACTTTGCACTATGCACACTGTGTACTTTGAGTGCTTAGTTTTATAGAAACACACAGGAGCATGTCCCTCCCCACTCTGAATGATTTTTGTTTCTTTTTTATTAACAATTCACAAACATCATAATTCAAAAGTAAGAGCAGCAATCAGCATTTTTTTTTAGAATGACTTGAAAGGACATGAAACTCAAAGCTTGACTTGAACTTTTGAGCCACTAACTTGGGACTTGAGTTGAACTTGATGCCAAAGACTTAAGACTTCCTCCAGACTTATAAAACAAGGACTTAGTTCTACCTCCGCTACAAACACACTGTTCATGTTTACTTTTTCACTTTACTTAAATGTGTCCATTAAATTACACATTTTCAGTACTCTTTCCAGCACTGAAAAAACATAGGCTTATTTCATGGGCTTCATAGGCTTACATGATGGAGAATTTAATGAGAAATTATAGAAAAATTGCACAGGACGGTCAATTTGTGTAATGTGTTTTTAAACCATCAGTGTTATCAGTGTAAACGTTTAAAAAGGGGGAAGATAACTTAAGATTGCTCTTCTTTTTGCACCTTCTTATTAATATTAATATGTTTAATATGTCACTGATAATGTCTATTTAAATGACATTAAAAAAACAAAAATTATAGCCAAGACAGACTACCCCAGTACCAAACTCCACACATAAACTCACCCTCACCTTCTTCACTGGAGATGCGACTGAGGTATGATCTGCTGCTTTATTCTTGCTTTGTTTATTATTCACTCACTAGTTTATAAGAATAATGTATTAGAATATTGATCCCTGTTATTTGCTGTTTCTTTGACCACGTTGATACATTTGTGAGACCTGTTGTGCTTGTGGCCCCCTAGAAGGCTCACTCGCTTGCCTGGGGCCCGGGACTTTATAGAAACAGCACTGCAAACAGCTCTGTCTCATTTAGGACCGCACAAACATGACGAAATCAAAGAGAGCACAGCGCCCTGACGACACTGCGAGTAATGTCTCCGATCCCTCTGATCTTCTGATGGCCTTGTATTGTGGCTGATCTTATTGAAGCGTCTTCCTAATGAACCACCAGCTTGTTGCGTTTTGATCACGTGGCTCCCTCACACTGTATACACGCAGCCATCGCAGGGAGACAATGCGCATTATGTCACACTGTTGGCATTTTTCCCTCACGCGTATTCAGAGCGTGGATTTGCTGACAGAAAAACTCTTTACGCATTGAACACACCGGGTTGACAGAGGCTGGGTGACGGGCGGCTTGTGTTCCTCCCTTTTTGCTGCCCTGCATCTGACAGCGTCCCCTCCCTCTGGCTCTTTCCCTCCTCCTCGCTCTTCTCATTAGGCTTTTCACCGGCAAAACACCGACGAACTGCCTTCGCCTCATACTGTATCCAGCGACCGAAGCAGGTCCGTAGGAGGACTGACCTCCCAGTGCGCGCCGTTCATGGTTCTCCCCTGGATGTCCTTCTGACAGGAGGGTATGTTCAAATATTCATGTTCGTATTTCTTATTCTGTCCTATCCACTTCCTCCGCGTCGCTGGTTGTGCGTGTTGAGGATTTGTTGAATGTGTTGCGAGATGGGCAAATTGTCGCTTTGGATGATGTCGTCGCTACGCCGTCTTTGTTTCTGTAAAACCTACTGCGGTGAAAATGCATTTAATGAAGGCGCAGCTGCTCTTCTGACAACACCAGAGACGGTCATGTGAATAGGCAGAAGCAAGGGCACGTTGTAACATCGTTTGATATGCCCCAAAGCACTGGGAATCTGTAGGCCTACTGTAAGAGCAAGTTCTGCATGCGTTCTCATGTGCGTTCTAGTTGTATCCTTGATGGAAGTTGTGCTGCACCCCCACATTTTAGCCCATTTCAGTTCAAGAGGTATCAAGTCTAACTGGATTTGCTATTGGCTACAGTTTATTCCTAGCACACCCATTTCTAATTATGCAACACAACACAGGCCTGGTCAGAATGTGCACAAAAGCTTATCATATTGCCAATAGCGATCCCTTATTTGACTTAAGCAAACAATAGGTGTGTTTGGATTGTAATAGGTACCATACATCACCTGTGTACTGTCAAGTTATAACATAAAGATGTCTGCTTGAGAACTTGCTCAGACATGTAGTTTGTGGAATAATCTTTTCCGCTCAACTTTGAACCATGAGTTACAGAAGACATGCGTGCACTGGAGAGGTATGACTCTGGTCAGGTCAGCACAGCACACTTTCACCAAAGATTCATTATCCACAGTGGCACATAGCAGCTCAAACATGTCTGTGGTTCAAGAGGTCAGTCAGGAAGAGTTTCAGTCAAACTCTGAATTCTATTGGCAAATAATGCTACACTGCAATGCTCCTCTATTAAACCTTTTATGCAGTTTTGTTGTTGAATGAATGGCAAAAAATCCATTTGAAATTAGGCCTGGACAATAAAATATTTGATATAATAATGATTGGTGGTTTTCATATGCAGGTGACCTGCATTACCACTTCAAGACAGATTAGAAGATTCTGACTGCATGAATCATGATAAAATCAAAGTTGTGATCTCAGCTCTAAAAAAATGTGATGTGTGTGATTTTTCTTTGGCATATTGTAAAGACGTTTTTGAAATTTTAAACTGTAATTTCTTGCTTGTATGCAGTACTGATCATAAGGTATGCGTTATCAAGTAATGGCACATCCATGTCCCAAGTTTGACGTTCAATATTGTTCAAAGGCATGGCATTTAATATTTGCATCTGATAAGCTGAATTGCCTCTGGAAGCCTGAGTCACTTGGTTGATTTGATTGGTTTGAGTTTGAAGAGTTATACGACACTGTTACAAACATTAGGAGTTGCTTTTGCTGTTGATAATTCCTCATGAACATCATTCCTATTTTAGTTTTTATGGGTTACATTGTCCTTTTATGTAAAATGAGGTTTGTTTTTTGTCTGATCTATGTAAGCAACAGAGAAGTCTAAGCCATTCAGTTTGCGTATTGATAAGTCGACACTGAAATGAATAAAAGTATGCATATATAATAATTTCACAAAAATAAAACATAATAGAGTTTCAATTAGATGCTTATTTTCTCAAAGTAAGCCCTCTTTTCAATTCATAAACCACTTCTCTTCACTTCTCTTCACTTTATCTGACACCAGCTCAGGCAGATCAGATGCCTCTACTTTCTTGTTTGTGATCTCTAAAAAGCAGTCGGCAGTGTTTGCATGTAAGTTCAGATGCTTCAGGGTGCTGCTGGGACTCCATATCCTCGCCCAGCATGCTACCTGCGGCCATTTGCAAGTCAAATCAGCTTATATAGGAGTCTGAAGCCATAGCCACCCTCCTCTGTGTTCCATTGGATCCAATCATTCCACACACTTAACTTTGCCATTGACTTCACTGCTGGAAATCTGAGTGCGAGCTCTGGATGTAGAATACACATTTGGTGGCCATCTCGCCCCACTCTTTGTTTATTGTGAAAATGCTGCATAATAGGATGAGGTCATGGTGCTCTCTGAATAGATGATCACTCAACAGGTTATGTGCAATGTTTGGTGCACTTGGATGTCATTGTTGTAGGCAATGAATCCACTCATTTAGTTTTTGGAAAGTCTGAATGCGGTTATTTTTGTCTAGTTGGAGTAAATATCGATTGGTAGGGCTGTAGAACTTTAGATGTTTAGCCGATTAATCAGTCGATGGCGTCTTGGTAAACCAAAAGCTTTATTGGGCAACTAATTATTTATATACGTGTGGTTGTCAGTATAAATATTTGTAATCGCGTGATTTCCTGCAATCTTGTGGTCTGTGCACTTTGTGTGCTGATAGATGGTAAAATCATAGAAATACTTTATGGGTTTGAGAGCTTTTGCCCATTTTAGTCGACTAATCGAAGCCCAGCACGTCTTTAGTCAAACCAAGAATTTCTTTAGTTGACTACTCCCCTTTCTTGGATGAATGAATGAAAATAATGTTGTGCGATTATGTACATTTAACAGTATTCTGCTGTAATTAATTCCAATTTTACAAAGTGATGGTGTCATTGGGAGTATATTGTGCCATTACCTCATGGTCCAGGCTGGATTTTCTCATGCACTATTGGATTACATAACAGTTCATACTTCTTCATAATGGAATAAAGAACTGAAATGCTGCTGTTTTTCCATACTGGATTACTCGTACTCATCTGAAGGATTAGCCTATTGTGCACGTTTTAGGTTAAGAGAAGAAAATGAAGTTACTCTGGATCAAGTCTCTGCTTTGAGCTAAATGCAACAGAGTTTGGAAAAATCAAAGTGCAAGACAAAACAACACACTCAAACTCAGACATAAACAAAATGAAATCACCTGAGACATCTCCATCATCAAATGCATTTAGCTGTTTGGAGGATATTTCTATTTCAGGCAATGGCTTAAATAAGAGACAGCAATATGTAATGGATATCTATTTCTTTCTTTTATACAGAACTTATTGAATGACACGAACGAATACATAAATCTCACAAAGTGGTCAGAGTAATCAGGGAGCACTTTGCATGCACAGTCTTCAATAAGTTTATCATTTGTGCTGCCATTTGCTGGCTAAGCAGACTTTTATGTCACGGTCAATTGTAAAAATTATAACATGAGCCAAAATTCAGTAATAATGTTTGCTGTCAACATTTATTAATATTTTTCAAGGAGCTGTTGTTTTTTGTGGTTGCATCATAAGTTCACTTGAGAGAAAAAAATAAAATAAATAAATAAGTTGCCTATGGAATATTGTTTCAAATGAAGGCTAGTGTTTCATACTGAACAGCACTCAGGAAAAGATTTGTGCCAACTTTCCACAGTGTAATTTGTTTACACAGTCGCTCCCTGATACTTAAGACCTCTGTGGTGGCGCCCTCATCGATTAGCAACTCATGCATCTATACAGTAGTACTACACTGCACTACAGCGTTGTCAACTCAACCCTGGATTGAACATTATCATTTGCTTCTTCTGGTTTGGTCCTGGTTTGAGCCCAGTTAAGTTCAGGTGTAGACTTGGATTTGATATCTGAGCCTGAAAGATTTTTTAAACACGTTTAAAAGTGTCCACGTAAAATTAGCTACTTATTTACTGACACTTAATTGTCTTCATGATCATCATACAGAACATTCATACACAAAAAAAAGGACATTTCAAGTCAGTATTGATTCAAATGATGCTTAATCAAAAGTAGTAAAGTAAAGTGGATTTTATAGCATACTTATTATATATTATTATAAAACAGGTCGTATTGAAGTGAGGGTTTAGGATAACATATTTAGCGCAGTGTGTTTGTGTTGAGTTATGTTTTTGTGTGCTGCAGTTGTCATCACATATCACATTTACTGTGGTCGGTCATTCTTTATTGTGTTGCCAAACCAGAAGTACTATGGCTGCACTGTGCCTTTTCCTGACTTTATTTTTAGCTTTGGTTTTTTACTCAACACTGGCTGCTGTGAGGCGATTTACTGCCTTCTCCACATTGCATCAGTCTGCGGGAGCGAGGGCGAGGACAGGAGCCTATTACATGGCATGAGACACTTTATTTCACCGTTCTGTTTGCCACCTTCAGTCAGCCAGCTCTTCACACATGATTTGACACTTTAGTTTGTCCTTCTGAAGAGGCAAGAGGCCACACTGCAAAACACATGCTTTCTATAGGATTTATAAAACAAGTGAATTACAACATGTAGAGTTTAGTTGCTTGAGACAGTACATAGATCCAGTATGCACCAACACTGGACAAGGGATGCAAAGTGTCTTGCTCAAGGGCGAAGAATACATCTACGAAAGTCAAGAGAGTCCAGCTGCAGCCGGTGCATGGAGTGGAGGTTTGCCACAGTGGGCGGTGGAGCTCCACTCTGTCACATTCGGTGAACTAAATCACTGCTAATTTATTCATTTACAATATCTATGGTTAAGTTGGGTTAGGGGCAGGGGTTGATAATTGAGTATTTCTCCAAACCGGATGTGGAGCTTTTGTAGCTCCACTCAACATGGCTCTTCTTGTGAAAATGGTGGACTTTAGACCCACAGAAACCTTATTTCAAAATTGAAAACTACTTCAAATTGTATTGTAAAATTTGTTGACTGTTAAAAGTTCACCCGATTAACTTTTTCACTTTATGATCGACATAAAAAAGTGACAATTAATCTTAATTTTCTACATTCCAATGGTGCTTGAATGTGCACATTAACAATGAAGAACGCCCTTGCAGCACAATGACTGCAGTGAGCAATGTTACTTGACACTTTATATTGTGTCACCAGGTAATAATATTTGACAGTTAGATCCAGTTACAACACAACATTTGTCAGTATTTTTTCTATTTATAATATTTTTCTTTTACACTGCAACCTGTTTTAGTGGAACAATGACAGTGAGCAGTGTGTATTTTTATTTTAACTATACATATTACGAAGTGATAACAACAGACATTTCGTTGCACTATGCCAAGACTATTGAATTAATTGATATTCATGATTATGCAGGTCACAGATAAATAGTTAACTAATATGTAATAATCATGAGAATCATAGGCAGTAATTTCAGTTCAACCTATACTCCAAAAAAGATTTACTTTTGTTTTTATCAAGCTGTTTATGTGGCGATATCATTATTTTTCATTCAGAAAGTTTGATTGCAAAACACCAGTGAGGAGCAGAGATTAGCAAATTAAGGCTTTTACTGTTGTTCAGTCCCTACAATGGTGAATAATTGTAAAATCATGATGTTTATTCTCACGATAATCGCAACATTAAAATTTGAGACATCTCTATGCAACACCAAAGTTTCCTTCTTTCTTCTTTTTTAGAGCGCACAGAGACCGTTTCTCAGCAGCTTGCCGTGTGGGTTTCCTTATTTTATTTTTTACTCCTCCATCTTTTGCATGCTACATCAACATCCACTGGCCTGCTCCCCTCTGTGAACAAATCCCTGCCTCTCGAGGATGAGGCTCATCATGCTGCTGTCTTTGATGTAGTGCAGTGATACCAAACGCAACTCAGTCAGGCTCTTTGCATTTCGCACAAACCCGACTGGTTCATTTGAGGAAACTGTTGTCACTGTTTTCCGGCTGTTTATTCACGCTGTGTGAGGAATATATTTATTTTGGTCCCTTGCAGCGAATTAAGCTTGCCCCATTGTGTTTCAAAAGAGGAGGTCATGTCATACTCTATCGGAAGATAAATGGAAGAATGGAAGCTTAATGAATGAATGAAGAGCTTGACTTTGCTGCTTTGTGATGTCTTTTTTATCATGTATTCAAATCAGTAAAAGCACTAATAACAACAGTAAAGAAATTGTTTATGATGTAAGTTAACCAACTGAGCTTTTTTGGTTTTCCTTTTATAGCAGGTTTGATATAAAGCCTCGTTTGAACATTTTACTGTTGATAACTTTGTTTTATAATTGACGAAAACCCACTGTGGTTTATTTAATAAGTCATGGTGTTGCCTTTTTTCACAAACATTAAATTCTCACACATTCTCACTAATATAAAGCTGAGAAGTTTGAGCTTATTTTCGCACTGAATGCACAGAACTTTAACAGATAGGGGGACAGATTCATGCTGAAAAGATGTAACTGTGCGCCACTAAGCAGACTTGATTTACAGTGAATGACTTGTACATGATTGAGCCCCATGTTGTTTGTAGCGGTCAGGTGGTTCAGGCTCAACTGAAAGCCCATGTATCCTGGTAACTGGCCTTTGATTAAAAATGCTGCAGCCTGTGTGTGTGTAACAAGACCTGTCCCCTCTCAAAAGAACAACACTGACCTTTGCATTGCACTTGACCTCTAATCAGCCGCTGGGACGCAGCTGGATTTAGTCTGCCTTTGAGGAGATTCACATTCATCTTGTTCCGATTACTTGGGAGGGCGTCCTCACTGAATTCTGTGGTGATCAGGTTAGTGTTGTATTGCAGTGAGTGTGTTTACATGCACCTCAAACACCACTGTGTCATTATTGTCATTGCTGAATTAAGCTCTCAGTGGGATTGCTTTAGAAGTTTATATGCTACATTTAATTGTCAATTATACAATTATAATGCCAAATGTGTATGCAGCATAATGCTAATTTGGGCTGCACAAGTTTGGGAAATTGTAGCTCATTAACATTAACATTAACAAGACTGATTAACATTAGACTGAGATATGAACTGCTTAACTGATATAAGATTTTGTTGTTTACTTGTTTGTTGACATTTTATTACCTAAATAATTATAGCCATTGCATTTTGATGTAGTTACAATATATTGTATAAGCTTGATATTTTTATTTTCAAATATCAACTAACAAACAGCAGTTTCAGTTGCAGTTCTTATACATATACATTGATCAAACAATCAAAAAAAAAAAATACAGACAATCTCTAAATTTGAAAAATAATTTGAATGGGAATTGAACCTTTCAGTTTAATGACACGAGTCATCAGTTGTACACTTAAATATTCTGGATGAGAGAGTACAGACATTTGCATCACTTGTATTGATTTGCATAATAATTTGGTATTTGACGCAAATTTTATTTAGCATTTAAGTTTCATTACAGATACACTGTTAGTAAGCAGAGACCAGTGTACCATAAATAAATGAGTGAGAGAGGGCTGCAACAATTAATTGACTTATCGTGACTAGTCGACTATAAATAAAAGTAGTCATATTTTGATGATCGTAATCGTCATCTGGACTATACAGACCCTAAAACACATATGAAAATACCTTTTAAATATTATTTAAATAATATTTTTAAATCTTTTATAATATTATTAAATCAAAATGTCAAAAATATACATTTTCTCATTTTGATTACAATTTCATACATTTTATTCATAAATATTCTCTATCTAGAAGCCATATAACCATATTTCAACCTGTATTTGGTTTAAAATGTACATAAAAGTCTCAATGTACAATAGAAATAATTACCGTGAAATGAGGACTATTGAGTATCTGAATATAAGTCACACCAGCCATATTTACAAAGAAAAACAACTTTGTACATATATAAGCCGCACCAGTCTATAAGTCGCAGGTGTCCATGTTGTAACATTAGACATTTACACAGACAAATGGAACACCTAGAACACAGGTTTTAATTTAACTCATGCCTTTTTCCAAATGGTACCTGTAACACAGCACTGAGTTCGCTCTTCACTCGGCCACCTCCGACGTCTCATCATTGATTCATTGATGACAAGCTCACATGCAACAGCTCTATTTCCTTCTTTGGCTGCCACATCGATTGCTTTTAACTTAAAAGCTGCGTCATATGCATTTCTTTGTGTGTTTTCCGTGATGATGGTATGCGTGTGATGCAAACTGACTGTTCAAACCACAATCAAACTAGCGCATTGCCCTCTTTCACCAGTCTGTCGAACTCTTGTGCTTCCTGCTAGAGCGCCCCTAGAGGCCATTCCCAGAAAAATACATAAATTAGTCGCATCGCTGTGTAGGGTGAAAATCATGAGAAAAAAGTACTGGCCTATGTAAAGTCCAAATTTTACGGTAATTGAAAAAATAATCACTGACTAGTCAACTACTAAAATATTTGTTAGTGACAGCCCTAGAGTGAGGCAAACCTTAAAATCAGGAACAGTTTGGCTTAAGTGGATAACAATAGACATAATTGCACAATAAATACAAATGAAAACAATACTAATTTGAAAACTATCAGAGGAGCATGGAGTCTTCACATTATTGCTATCTGCTGTCTTGTTTCCTCTGCATGGTCCAAAGCATGGAGTGAATTTACTGTAAACCAATTCACAATTTCTACCTGTTTAGACAAGTGTTTAGTCGACTAGTACCTCTGCTGCAGTCTGTGGAGAATCCGCTGACTCCAGTACCATCGCCGCGCTCCTGGACTGGTCTGACAAGTTGGGAGGCAGATCCAGGCACAGCCCCGGTGCGCGTTTACTCTGCTTTCTTCTGATCTCTAAGTGCACATGAGCCGTGTTTGTTCTGTGGGCTTTGTACACACTGGTCGTCTAAAGCAGCCATGTGGAGAATTAACTGTCCTCTTAACAGCGCACACAAAGCCAGTCTGGACTGTGTAACTAATGCATGCAAGCTGTGGATACATTCAGCTGCCAAGTTCAGAACACGACACTGTCAATCGTCCATCGTGTGTGATATGGCTGCGGACATGTTGAGGAGTTGTGTGTTGACGTCAGATCAGACAATATTATAAATGCAAAATATTTAGGGTTGAGGCAGGTTGACTTGAGGCATTGGACTTGAGAAAAAAAAAACTAATTATTGTATTTAGATTAAACGGATTTATATTGGACTTAAAAAGGAGAAGATATGGAGTGAGTTAGCTGAAGATTTTGGAGTGAGTCATGAGTTTTATCAAATTGAAATATTTACAACATAAATATACACAGGTTACGAGTACTTTTCTGTATAAATAGTTGTTTTTGCATGAGCTCCTCCTGCGCAGATGTGGTCTTTCGAGCGCAGTTTTGGTTCGATACACAGAGATACTTCATAGTTATGATTTTTGATTTCATAGAATTCCTCCATTTTTAGACCTAATATTGTGAAAAACACATGAATTGTCAGAGGTGGAAGAAGAAAAAAAGAAAATCCTATTCCTAATCCTATAATTACAGGACTAATTAAAGTGTTACATTTTGTGTAGAATTATGGGGAGACATTGTTCAGGCAAGTGCTAATTTGTAAAACAGCTATATTTTAATTTTATGAGTTATTTTATATCTACTGTCATTATGATAAGAAGGAGAATATATGGCTGTTTTGCCACTCGAGCATAAAATTGCAATTTGAATGGACGCAAAGGCTGCAAATTTTGAAGTGCAATAAGTTCCTCCAAATAACAAAATACCGTGTTTTATTCTGCATAAAAACTGCTAACCTGTAGTTTACAATTGTTGTTATGAAACAAGCAAGAAAAACATTACTCAAATGTGACTTAAAGCAACAAAAAATAAAAGTGACAAAAACTTAGAAGAAGCAACGAAAATGTGACTGAAAGTGACAAAAACAGACTGAAACACGTGATTCTTTTATTAGTTCATATTGCAGTCTTTTTATCAGTTCCCCTGGTTGTGTTTACTGTAAAGGAAACATGTGCATTTCTCATATTGTTATTAGCCTTTAAACATAAACTTGAGTACCTTAAATTTTCCATCTCATGTTTTGAAACAAATAAAAAAAAGTGTATTATTCATTATATGACATATTTATCAGCTTCTGTGAAATGACACTTACTAGATGGCGCCTTAGTGCTCACACAATTTAGTGAAGTTAGTCGTCAACAAACATTACGATGTGGGTCAGCAGGAGCAGTGCATGTGTTTAGATGGTAGAAATGCTCAGAACGAGTCTGGCGATGATATAAGGACTTAAAACAGGGGATGATTCTCGGATGAAGTCTGAAAATACGTCCCAGAACCAGGAAGTTAGGCAGGAAGTTTTTTTGATGCTCGGAGGGGGTGGATTTTCCAGTGAACATTACTCAAAACAGCGTGAAAGCAACTGAATGCAACCTCAGATATTTTTTTGATTACATTGTTAGAAATGGTTAAAAGCTCGAAGTCACTGTAGTAGAACATGTGTCCTTTAAAATATGAACTGCAAACTGCAAAAATCGCAAGTGGCTATTTTTCCCAAATCATGCAGACCTATGTTGAAACATAATCATACTTCCCTAACCAGTTAAATGGCATCCTTAGACAGTATGTGTTTACTTTTGTCTTAAAACATGTCATTTCATGTTTATCCAATGTACTTCAGTTTACCAACAGTTTCTTTCTAGCTGTTTTTTTTTAATTTTTATTCCTAACCAAATCAGAACATTTGTGTACATTGGGTTAGTCAGGGCAGTGTGCGGCTGGGTCTCTTTGTATGCCACTCCAGTCTCACTTGTTGGCACCATTAGCTCTTAGTAGCCAACTCCTCGGAAACCACCCATTCTTCTGGCACTGCATTCAATGACTGTGCCATTTTCTTTGTCATATTCTAACGATTTCCGCTGCCCATCAGAAAGCCGTCCACTGTACACTGATTCTCCTGTCATGCGTCGATGTATTTCCGCTTTGTGTTTTGTCTGCTGGCAGCGATAATGAGAGGCCTTCTTTATAATTCATGCCATGATTGATAACAGTTTGCCTGCTGCAGTCTCACTTAGTGCACAGCCAAGTGCACGCAGCCCTGCCAAGCTTGCTGCTCCACAGACTAGGACGCTCGGTGTTGCCTTTCAGCTGCCATTTAGCTGAGCACACTTCCTTGTCTTTACCGTGACCAAAATCTGATTCTACCTCGGACATTTCAAAAGGCTTGTTCTTCAGTGCTATTGACAGAGTGACTCTCCAGCCTGTTTTGTGCTTTACTTTATTCACCCTGACATAAAAAGCATTAGCTTCTTGTTCAGCATCTTCACAAAACTGCCATACTGACACTAAAGGACAGAGAAAGCCTGTAGCACGCTTCTAGGTCTCGCACTTTCCTAATGAGGACATGAATGAGCTGGACAAGTGCCCAGTGCTCCGTTTGTTGTCTGTCTACACTGTGCTTCTCAGACACTGAAAACTGTATTTACTTACTACACATTTACAAAATTACATCTACATTATGTTTGCTAGGGCTGGGCAATTAATCACATTATAATTGAATTGTGATCCAATCATTTCAGATCATTAATAATCAGCTTTTCATTGGCGAGGTCTGCAGCCAACTCCCTGTCAGTAAAAGTATGTTTTGGAGCTCAGACTTTGGACTATTTTTTGTTAAATGGCACTGATTAAAAGTCTGTCTGGTTTATCTTCATTAAATTAAAATTGTACGCCATGTATATTTGTTTTTAAAAAGAACAGTTCAATAGATTTGTAAATTGTGATTGATCTGTATGTGATACATCGTTTTGCTATACACCCAGCCTCTGCTTAAATGTACAGTCACACTAGGTGGATAAGAGATGTAGTCGACTAAAGACATTCTTGGTTGACTTCAGAAGAGTCATGAAAGACCTGACTTGATGGATTAATTGACTAAAGGGCAATGTGGCAAAAAGCTCTCTAAACTGTTTAGCATGTATTTGTATTTGACCCAAACTGCACTCACAAGACAACAATAACACACAGGTTCATGCAAAACAACTATTTATACACAAAAGTACTAGTAGAGTATTAAGTGTAAAATAAATCTGAATCTGTCTGAATCAGTCCCATATCTGTAGCTAACTCGCTTGACGTCTTCTCCTTTTTGCTGTTGCCTTATATTAACAAGACATCATCGACGATTAATCAACTAAACGACTAAAGACATACAGCCCAAAGGTGTATGGACGGTGACTGAAATTTGTACATTTTATGTGAAAATCAGCAACGAGTATATTATTGCTTGAATAACGATATTTTTAAGTAACTATACTTTTACGTTGTTACATTCTTTGCCAAATACAATGGTCTACGGGATTCTCTTTCATTCCTTGTTTGCGCTTGAAAAAAGCCTTGAAAGAATTATTAGATTTATAGCTATAGAGAATGTTTTTTTGCTGAAACACCACAGGGATGTTTTGTATTCAGCGTAGGGTGGATAGCTTGATTGCATTTTCTGTCTTCATTACGATGCAGTGAGATAAAATGTATAAAGACTGGTGGGTCTACAATGCAAATAACAATGCATATTAATTACCTTATTTTCTGGTAAGTGCCATAATATTCTTTTTATAAGCACATTTCATTTGCTCAACTTCACAGGCTGAATAGATTGACTTTCAGCCTCTCTTGTAATTTACTTATGTTGTTTTGAAATGCAAAACATGCTTGTTTGTCCACCTGTCCATGTTTGCAGTCCTGTATTGACTATGGATCATATTTTAAGGGTAGTAACCGATATTTAATACACTGTTGCCATGGTGATGCTATGGTGACAGGCCAATGGAATTTATCCTCATTCACTACAGTGGTCTTTTGGTGATTTTACCTTGCTCCAGGGTTTTGAACAAAGCTGCACAGCATCAGTGAAGACAAGACTCCACTTCCCCTAGAGATAATTCCTAAATTAATTATCACATAGTGCTAAAAAAAAAAACACCTACTGATATTATTTTATGTGTAACAGTTTCCCTTGAGTTGCCTTAAATTTATCAGGACGATTTTCATCCAACAAAGTCTCTGTTTATGTCGAACTCAGAGCATTTGGACCCAAACAAGCTGTGATCATGTCAAACTTAACAATCCATATATTTTGGAGGGATTGGAACTATATTCTATTGTTTTGCATCAGATATTATTTATACGGCTACATTTTAAGCACATTGCTACATTCAACCAGTTGCTATGGTTTCACAGAAAAACCCTTGTTTAAGTTGTACAGAGGAGGAGGAGAGGAGCTGTCTCCACTGTGGAAGAAATCAGAACACATTAGTGGATCTTTTCTTACTCGATTTGGAGATGTGTGTGGTGGCCCAGTGTGACTTTTTGATTGACTTTATTGAAGGAAAGCCACGTTCACTTTTGAAGACCCAGGGCCGTATTTTTCCCTTGGCGTTAGCGCGTTGGCCAGGGGGCGGTTCCAGGTTGGGCTGTTGCTACCTTCACTGCGGTAAGAGGCTGTACTCATCCACTGGAGGGGGATCAAATCAAATCAATTTATTTTTATAATGCCCAAAATCACAACAACAGTTGCCTCGATGGGCCACAGGTAAAAGCAGTTCAGATAACTGTCCCAGAATGCCCCTGTCCTTTGACCCTCCTTCGCGGCGAGGAAAAACTACAAAAAACCCCATGGGAAAAAGTAGAAACCTCGGGGAGAACCACAGTGAAGGAGAGATCCTACTCCCACGGACGGACAGGCTGCAGATTAACTAGGACTGACATCCACTTGGACTGTGGAGCCAGAACCACTCAAGAGGGAGGTGGCTTTAAAGAGTTCCTCCAGGCGGACGAGGAGCAGTCCACCAGTGTAGAGAGATCCCTCCAGCAGGAGATGAGGAACAGTTCATCTAAAGTAGAAGGAGTTCGTCCAGGCAGACGAGGTGTGGCTAATCCAGCTGTCCAGGCGGGTGGCGCATAGATCGTCCAGACAGGTGGGGGTGGGGGGGTCGTCACTGGAGCAGCCGCCGCAGTGTCTGAAACAGTCTCCACTCCCCGGGGGAAGTGGAGAGAAAGAGAAACATGTGAACAGCAATGAACAGACTACAGTTGAAGTAATATTAAATATTGTTGATAGATAAAGTAGGAAGAACCAGAGGACAGTGTTCAAGCTGCCATACTTCTCCAGCAGAATTGCTCCAAGGGCAGCGTAGCTAAAACTGTAGGTTTTTATTTCTGTTCCTAACTGGCCTGACCATAAGCTATTTCAAAGAGGAACGTTTTGAGCCTGGTCTTAAATGTAGAGACTGTGTCGGCCTCTTTTACATGAACAGGGAGCTGGTTCCATAACATAGGAGCTTGGTAGCTAAATGCTCGACCTCCTACTGTGCTTTTAGAGACTCTGGGGACTAACAATAGTCCAGCATTTTGAGAACGAAGAGCTCTGTTTGGATGGTACGCTACTATTGCATCTTTGAGGTAGGATGGGGCCATATTGTTTAAAGCTTTATAAGTCAGGAGGAGGATTTTAAATTTGATTCTAAACTCAACAGGAAGCCAGTGAAGAGACTCCAACACTGGTGAAATATGATCTCTTTTTCTAGTACCTGTTAATAATCTTGCTGCTGCATTTTGAACCAGTTGAAAGCTTCTTATAGAGCTTTTAGGACACGCTGTAAGCAGACCGTTACAATAGTCTAATCTGGATGTGACAAATGCATGGATGAGTTTTTCGGCATCGTCTCTGGGCAGGATTTTTCTAATTTTGGCTATGTTACGCAAATGAAACTAGGCTGTTTTACAGGCTTGATTTATATGAGCTTTGAACGAGAGATCTTGGTCAAATAGGACCCCAAGGTTTTTTACAGTAGAGCTGGGGGCTACAGTGATATTGTCCAGAGAAACTATCTGGTCAGATAAGGAGTCTCGCAGGTGCTTAGGGCCCAGCAGAATGACCTCGGTTTTTTCAGGGTTAAGGAGCAGATAATTAAGAGTCATCCAAGTTTTTATGTCTTTCACGCAGGCACTAAGTCTGTCTACTTGATGCGTCTGATCAGGTTTCATTGATAAATACAGCTGAGTGTCATCTGCATAGCAGTGGAAGTTAATGCCATGCTTTCTGATGATCATACCTAAGGGCAGCATATAAAGAGTGAACAGAACTGGACCGAGTACTGAACCCTGCGGCACACCGTAGGTTACTTTAGAACATGGGGAAGATCTCTGGTTTACATTAACAAACTGGTACCTATCAGATAGATAGGATTTAAACCATCTTAGGGCGGTTCCACTGACACCTACATCACATTCTAACCTCTGCAGTAGAATGTTGTGGTCGATGGTGTCAAACGCTGCGCTGAGGTCCAACAGAACCAGGATTGAGACCTGTCCATCATCAGCAGCTAATAACAGATCATTTGTGACTTTAACTAGTGCAGTTTCAGTGCTGTGGTACGCACGGAACCCTGACTGAAAAACTTCAAATAAACTATTGTCCTGCAGGTGGCGACAAAGCTGTTTAATCACAATTCTTTCAAGGATTTTAGAGACAAAGGGCAGATTAGAAATAGGTCTATAGTTTGCCAGTATGTCGGGTCTAGATTAGGCTTTTTCAAAAGTGGTTTAACCACTGCATATTTGAAGGACTGAGGGACATAACCGCTTTCTAGTGAAGTATTTATTATATTAAGAATGGGATTTATAATTAGGGGGAGAATTTCTTTGAGGAGTCTACTTGGGATTGGGTCTAAAATACAAGTTGATGTTTTGGAGGACATAATGACTGAAGTTATCTCTGCCTGATCAACAGCAGTGAACCATCTAGTATTACTGAAGGATTTGTATGGGACACTAGCTTTGCAGTCTGGGCTTGCTCAGTACTGATAGTGGGAGTAATTGCATTTAGTTTATCTCTAATAGTTGTGATTTTGCTGTTAAAGAATAGAAGGAAGTCATTGCAGCTTAGAGTAACTGGTATTGAGGGTTCTACTGCGCTGTGACAGTTTGTCAGCCTGGCTACAGTGCTGAAGAGAAATCTAGAGTTATTTTTATTTACTTCTATTAAATTTGAATAATATCTGGTTTGAGCCTTACGCAGAGCCTGCTTATAAGACAGAAGGCAAGTTTTCCATTCTTTCAGGGATTCTTCTGTGTGGGAGCGGCGTAAGGATCTCTCTAGTTTTCTTACCCTTTGTTTGTGAGAACGTAGTTCTTCATTGTACCAGGGGGAGGCTTGTTTTGGCCTGATTACTTTCTGTTTAAGTGGAGCTGCAACATCAAGAGCAGATTTTAGAGAGTTGACCATTGAGTCAACAGAGTTATCAATAGCACTGGGACTGGCGCTGTTAACGACAGGATCACATGACATAATATTAAATATTGGTTCTATTATTTCTCTGAACTTTAAAATAGATTTTTCAGATATTGTCCTTTTCATTATAGTTTTAGTCTGAGGAGCTGGATAGTCCTTAAGAATAAACTGAAAGGTAATTAGGAAGTGATCTGACATTATTGGGTTTTGGGGGAAGACATTAAGGTCACTAATCTCTATTCCATAAGTTAGAACCAGGTCCAGAGTGTGCTGGTGACTGTGGGTTGGTTCATTTACATTTTGAGTGAAACCAATGCTGTCTAATAAAGCGCTAAAGGCATTACTGAGGCAATTATTTTCATTCACATGAATGTTGAAATCCCCAACCACCACGATATTTTCCCAGTCTAATACTAAATTTGATAGGAAGTCAAAGAATTCTGTTAAGAACAGCGAGTAAGGACCAGGAGGTCGATAGATTATTATGAACAGAACAGCTTTTTGGTTTCTCCAGTTTGGGCAGGTGATTGATAGGATAAGGCTTTCAAATGAGGAAGACTCATTATTAGTTTTGTTAATTTTAGGACTCAGGAGTAAACTAGAATGTGAAATTACTGCCACCCCACCTCCCCGGCCTGAGCTCCTGGCAGCTTGAAAGTTAACATGACTCTGTGGGGTGGCCTCATTTAATCTGACATAATCATCTTGTTGAAGCCAAGTTTCAGTTAAAGCTAAAAGATCAATATTATAATCGTTAATTAATTCATTAACTAAAAGTGATTTGGAGGAAATTGACCTAATGTTTAGCAATCCACATTTTACATGCTTATTTATTAGTTTATTTGTATCATGTGTAGGGATTATTTGTATTAAGTTATTTGGTCTGACACCTAAATTATCTGTATTTGGATCTGACTTATTGGCGTTATTTACACGAGGGACACGCACAGTCTCTATTTGCTTTGACTCTGAACACTTGATCTGTGACAGCGCGGGCGAGAGCTTAGCGACAGAGAAGAGACTCTTGGGATGTGCAAGTACATATATGAATACATTTGAACCAATGACTGAGAACTGTGGCGTTTTACAGGCCATTGTAGGAGATGTTTGCATGGCATATCCAGGCAAAGAAAGAAGCAAACGCTTCACAGTGAAGTAGACGCTTGTTTTCCTACAAGTCAAAGAACGAGAGGGACTCATATGCGAGGACAATAAAACAGCTCCAAAGCCCCATGATGTAAGCATACGCTGTTCAGCAGCGGTTGTGATCAAATCATCGCGTGTGTCCTGAAGCCAGAGAGACCACTGCAGTGACCAGCCGCTCAAGCCTCAGATCAGCGATCTGAAGCTTCTCTGACGCTCCTTCACGGTCCTGAGTGTTATTCCCCATCTGTCCTCCTGAGAGATCCCCGCAGGTCCCAAAGTTTTTGGTGTATTTTTTTTATACGCCGTCAAAGGCTGTAGTGCCGCGCATCCTCAGATATGAGGATATGAGATATGAGTTTAAAGTTTTGGCTGTTTTAGTGCAGAGAAGCCTAATTTGTGTCACTTGAAAAGGCCTATAATAATGCATAAGAACTTGAAACTGTTCCAAGTAACAAATGTCTAACACCAAACATCTGGCACATGGACGTGCTGTGGTCACGCCCACCTCTTAACGCATTCATGAAGTCAGTTCATCGATCTATCCTGTGATAAATCCATTTCCACCTGATGCTCACAGAGCGCTGCTCCTCGTGTCTCTACCTGCTCTGTCCTTCACGCAGCGAGCGTGATCAGACATGCGCTCACACACACACACTCACACACACACTCTCACAGACGCACACTCACATGAGGTGCGCACTGCTCTGTGTATTCGCTGTTTCCGCTGAACCGAGGTGTTTTAGTCTGACAGCTGATCAATTCATAATTTAATGGAAACAGGCTCAACGCGATGTTTTTTGACATATGAAGCAGATCAATACAGTTTTGCGCAAAAGCACAATGGAAACTCAGCCACAGCTATTTAAGGTAGATGGACTTTATTTATTATTCTGTAATGTATCGTTTTGGTTATTTGTGCCCATTAAGGTTGTTTTGTTAGGATCATCTGGTCCATATGAGGATAGTAATAGACTCCATTTTCCATGTTATGTTTTTCACTGCACTAGTTTTGAAGATTATTAACGATTCTGGCCATTCACAGAATGCATCACACCATGCCCTGTGTTTGCTTCTCTCCACCTCATATTTTGTTGTGATCACACCTCTTGTTTAGAGCCCCAAGCCCCACGACGTCACCGTTTTCACTGGCGCAAAACTGCATCATTAAAGCTAGCGCCGTGCTACCGCCAGGGGCAAAATACGGCCCCCGGTCTGTAAACAAACAGCAAAGTTTTAGTCAAGTTGTTTTGTTTTTTTGTAGCTAGATTTTCTTGCAGAACCATTAGGATGAATGATGTCACAGATTGAGGAGTAAATCGACTTGCGAGATGGAAAGAAGTTTTCTTTTCAACTGCCACATCTTGCTGCTACCACTGAATCTGACTGATGGTGTGTGCTTGAGAGCTTCAGTCAACAACACAGCTATTGCAAAAGTTGCCGGATTTGAAAATAAATAAATTTAAAAACAAATTTTCAACTCCTTATTTATCATCATTTTGTTCAAGATGAAGTGAAATCAATGTCATGTTAATAGCCTTGCTTTTGTTTGCTATTCAAAATGCTCCTCAGAGTGAGCTGTTCTGTGATAATACAAGACTAAAATGATTTTGAATCCAAGCTAAATAAGAAAACCCAGAATTCTTCCAGTTATTGCAACTCTATTGTGTATTTCTAAACAGTGTGGGAAGCAGTTGCTGTGTAAATAGGGCTGCACTTTCTAACAGAAGGAGAGATGTGGGAGGAGAACATCAGCTGGCTCTGCATGGCTAAAACTGTATATTTTTGTATACTTCTTGGCAGCAGGCACAATTGCTTTTTAAAACACAGTGCCAAGATTAATTAGAACTAAATATCATAGCTGTGGTGTGTACTGAACTCAAACACAGAGTCAAATTAAGTTAAGAGTGAAGTTAGAATGTTTGATTGCACAAACGACTCACAAAAGATATTTAAGCATTTTGTCATCACGTCAAATGTCATACGTTTATGGGTAGAAGAATTAATTGATTGCACCTTAAACATTTAAGGAAACAAATGGCTGTACACTGTATCAAAACAAATATGGCAGCAAGCTTGATTTCAGAATTGTTTTTGGTTTGTCCAGAAAATACCATAACATTTTGTATAAAATGCAACTCTGAATGTACAGTAATGTGAACTGGACAAGGGTTGTTAAAAAAATCAACACATCGATACTCAAGTGTCCATACTAGTCAAGGTAAGTTTATTTGTAGAACACAATTCGTACATTAAGTGCTTTACAGAACAAGAAAAAATGCATTAAAATCATGAAACAATCAACAGACAGACAGTAAATGTTGAGGGCTAGGCTCGAAATCTTGACCACTAACCACTGCACCATCGGAGAAGCACGTTCATGTTTTAATTCTAATTGTCATGCGTATGTCATGAGTATCAAGCCTAATCCTTATAGTATCGAAATTTTAGTATCAAAATGGAGTGTTAAATTAGTGACAACACTAAACTAACCTGAAGCAATATCTTAATGTTGCAGTGACAAAGACAGATTCCATTACCTTTTACATCCAAATTACACGAAGAGCTCAAGAATAACAGTCTGTGTTTCTGGATTATGTTGTTTTTATGTCTATACTCTGGTCATCTAGACAGTCTAATAATCATGTAATACTCTAATAACTGTAATAACCTCAGATATTACCAAATATCTAACTGTTGTATGACTCACTGACCTGAGGTGTGAGTTAATGCACAAATACTGTATGCCCTGCTCTCTTCAGCCCTCACAGCTCCACTGTCTCTGCCTACATCTGCTAACTGGAAAGCGCCCTGCCACGTTTGCACCAGGGGGTATTTAGCGGTGAATTTGGCAAAGCAGCAGCTCATTGAGCAATCAGTGTTGCCTGAGCTCAATTTGTCTCAGAGGTCAGCATACTCCGACAAAGGGCAGCTGAGATGGCTGGGTGCAGCAGGATGACACGGCACTTTGGAAATTCGAATGGCGCTACCGGCAGAATTCACATTTACAGCTAGATGGGAAGTTCTAGTTTAGTCCTGATTAGTATGTTTTAGGACTAATTTAGACCATTAACCTTGTTTTTTTTCCCCTAAATTCAACGTACGCTCCAAAAACGTCAAACACAGCGACAGCACAAAAATAAACCATACAAAGACTTTTTTTTTATCCATGTATTATTATTATTATTGTTGTTGTTGCTTTTGTTGTTACTATTTGTATTTTACTATTATACAGGGTTATTTTCTGATATTACACTAATATAAAATGCTCAAGATTCAGAATCCATGATGTATTCCTAAATCCCATCTTTATTGCCACTGTTAATTTGAAATGCAGACTTTCTCTGTAGATTTCGGAGGCAGGAGAGTTTCTGTGCCGAGTACAAAGTGCAGTCATTTTCTCTTGTGCTGCCTGTTGCATATGTATAAGGAAACCGCATCGCTCACATGCAAATGGTGTATCAGGCAATCAGCTACTGAGAAGATGAAAGTTTGGGTAAATAAAATTGAGAATGGTGACTTATTTATGCATTGAAAATGAAATTCTGAAATATAAGAAAAGCATGACTTTGCTCCTCAACTGTTGATGTTGTTGGGGTTTCAAGAAGTAAACCCTTCCACACATTTTATAAAATCTATATATATCTATACCTCTATAATCTTGTCTATCCCAACATTTTCAGATTTGCCAATGGGTCTTAGATGCCTAAAAATATATGATTGATCTATCACAATTTTCAATGTTTTATTGTATTTATCATATATTATTTTGTATTGTATTTTGTATACTGCATTTTATTGTATTTGCTAATCTTTTGGATGAAAGTTTAAAATGACATTGTGTAACTTTCTGGTAGCCGAAAATCACCTGCAGGATTCTATGCATATATAGAGAGTTAAACCATACTTTGGAACATTCTCCATGGAGTGTTTTATGCCATATTGCGGAATATAAGAAACAGCATTTCCATGGAAACAAGCAGGAGGAGCCCTCCTCCTGGCTAGTCAGGTTTGTGGAGATGTAAACCTGCTCAAGCACACATGTTTTTATTCATATTTGTATTTATTTATTTAACAGGACAACATACAATGCCATAATGCCAGAGGACAAAGATGTTTGCACCAGATTATAGCTTTGAAAGCTAACTTTCATCTGCAGTCCTTAAAAGGGTAGAGAGGGATGGGAAAAAGTGTGTTATTTACAGTGCAACAGTCCTCAGACAGTCTCTAACACTCATTCACTCACCTTCATCAGGTTCAGTTCAGATACCAGCAGCTGCTCAGTGTTAGATTTATAGTATTAGTTATCAGACAAGTCGTAGAAACACAATTTATACATCGCAAGTACAATTCTTAATAGGTTTATGAAAGAAAAAAAGAGCTAAAGCGAGACTATAATATACATAACTTTAATAAAAACACATGTACATTAATGTAACTAATAAGGTGAATGTTAGAGCTTAGTGTGTGCATCTCTGGTTCTCAATAAACCACTGCTTTACTTCTCTGGAGACGGCAAAGAAGTTACTTTCATTTATGAGCTCAGTGGGGAGCTTATTCCACTGTTTGGTCCCCTGGTCTCAAAAGGACAAGGGCAGGGCTTGTTTCACTCTTGGGAATACTGCATTGTCCTCTGGTGGAGGTTCTTGTGATCCTAATGATCACAGCTGAAGTCTGCTGAAAAAACTCTTGAAGGGGGAGGAGCCAGATTGTGGATGATCTTGTAAACCATTTGAACTTGAATGTGATAACATTTTCAAAGCTCAGTAATTTATATTTATGGAGTATATGAAAAAACTAAATCTAAAAAAATCATTTTTTTGTCTAAAGAAGTTACTGGGTGGTATTTCCAAATGTTGTTTTTTAGTTTTAAATAATAAGGTAAATGTAACAGTATAGTATTTTTCTATTGTCTCAAAAATATTTGCATATTAACAGCAATAGACTACAGCACATTAAACACTGTCATCTTTGAAATCTCAACCTTCTATTAGCACATGTTTGGTTTGTGCCTTCCAGCGGCACTGACTATGAAGGATGTCTAATTCTTATAATTATATCTTTGTAAGCTACAGGAGTTTGCAGTGTGTAAACACATCCTATGGTTTCCCAAAATAGTTTGAGTTCAGTTTTTCAAGTATTCAAAGTAAAAAACAAAACAAAATCATACTTACATAAAACAAACATACATTGTTATCTGTCTATTTCATTTTCCTTAAAACAAACGCCACAAAACTGATATATGATTCTGCATTTTAACCCATAAGAAATAGAATCAATACTAAAAAAGTCAAGTCAAGATGAATAAAGTTGGAGGTATTTAGAGGGCACATTGACTGAAAAGTTCTTGGATCAACATCCTGTCTGTCTTTTTATTACAAAACCTGGGGCAACTGGGACTGAACCCTTCAAATTTAGTTGGGTCTTGTATTTTCTGTATCTTTGCTAGAAATGATCAATCTCTTTTGTTTACCTTCCGATTGTATTATGCAAGCTTTGTGGAAATCAATATCTGACTATTCTGTGAATCCATCAAAGGTGTCCTGTCCTGAGTCTCTCCAATAATGTACCTTTCTAATAGAATGACCAAATTCTGTCATCAAGGTAAGAACTTTAGATGTTTAGATAACAAGTCTGACTCTTTCAGCCAGACCACTTTCAGTTTGAGCAGCAGAATACGCTACGTTTTTCTCTCACATGTAAATAGAAAAAAGTTGAGGTTGTGGCTGTTTGTCGATTAAACTCAACTAAAACGTGTCCTCTGTATTGATTTCAACCTTGAGAAACATGAAGATAATTAATGAAATGTTACAAGAGTGACATAATTAAAATATATTGATAGACATATTAGGTTTGGCGCATGGATGCTGGCAGGTAATGGTGAGCAATTTGTGTTTAAAAAATGGTGGACCAATTAATTAACAAAACAATCAATCAAGGAATTTAGACATTCTGCTGGAGTTTTCTTTGTATAAATAAATAAAGTATTGGTCCAATAACTTTCTTACGTACAAACACATCATAATAACAGTTAGCGAATGGTTGCAAACAGATCGATTGCAAATGGTTGCAAACAACTTTTTTTGCGTTTTCTTGCTGAAGTACAGCTGTGCCTTGACATATGTTGTAGAATAATGCATGTTCCAACATATTGTTGAAATACTCCAAGTGAAGATTTGAATTTGGCTTGTTGTATTATTGCATTATTCAGGCATTCTTATGACTATTTATAGTGATGTGCCCTTGTTCTCCTGGTTGTTTATTTATTTATACCATGCACACTGCACAAAGGGATGTATAGGAGTTGAATTCAAAATATGAACCTCGGCGAGTAGTACTGTTTGTAATTTAGATTTGTAATTAGCATACACAACAAGGGTTTGTGTGTCATTGAATCACATAAACTGTAAGTTGTTTGACCTCCATGTTATTCCCTTTGCGTTTCCAGTTGAATTCCTCTTCCACTTGAGTTCCTCTTTCACATAAAATGGTGTAAATGAAGTCCGGGGCTTTAAGTGTATGTTATTGCACACCACTGAGAGGATGATATGATGCAAACAAGTGTAAGACAGCCGTTTCAGCACAGATAAACCGCGTTCACTACGATCAAAGAGCAAGCTTTGTCTGGTATCTCTGAAGCTCAAAGTAGAAAGGGGTTCCCTCATTTGATTCCAGGGATGACATGACGTGTGCATTATTACAAAAGCAAAAATGTTTTCATATGAAATGCCTTGCTATCCCCCAGTTTTGAATGTGTGTTTATATACCTAAATTACTGTAAAATATTATTATATTATTATTGTATAACTGTTATTGTAATTTTCTGTGAAAGTGAAGTGAAGTGTATTGTCTGGTAATAAAACTGTCAAAAATATTAAAAAGAGAAATTAAAAGTAAAAGAACAGTAACTCACTGTATTTTTCGAAACTTAAACAAGCTTAAAAGTATTAAAAGTATTTAAAAATATTTTTGTTCTTCTGTGTTTAAGCAGAGAGATACTTGACCCCATTTTTTACAATAAGTGAAGATATCGGTATTTGACATTTTCCTACAGCTAACTCCATCCACACTTATGTTTCGACACTTTTAGAATACAATGCCTCATTTCTTACTCAGCCTCTGGCAAATCTAACCACACAGTGCTTCACAGCTTAATAACTAGCTCTGGATTGGATTTTTCTATTGAATTTTGTTTTGGTCTGTCAGTCCTGTTAGAGTTTTTCTTCAGAATTTCCAAACAGTTTAAAGGCAGCTCGCTATATTCACCCTTAGGCCTTTTCACAGTGTGAGACCTGAACTTGAACATATGGGTCACTGGGTTTAAAGTAACACTGTCTGGTTGTTAGACATTGACTGCTCACAAAAATCATAGCAGAAAAATGAAGCGTATTTGAGCTGGGAGCCAATGCTTTCATTTATTACGTCCTGTTCAGCACTCTTTGAAGTAAACATCTACATCATTAAAGGCATTGGTTAAATGCCATCTTGTATTTGAAGAAAGGAAACTTATATGCATTGCAATGTCTCTATTTAGTTTATCAGTACAAGCATTTTCACATCTAGTGTTGTCACGATACTAAAATTTCAAGCTCACTTCGATTAATTACAAACGTTCTTTATTAGGTTTCAAACCAGACTATTTTAACACAAAACAATTCCACCGTCGTTATTGAACATTTCGCTCTTATACTACTTCTTATAAAGATCATTAAAAACTGTTCAGAAAAGGTCAAATTTTGTCCTGTAAAAGGGATGTTTTTAGTATCGATACTTGGTCAAATGAGTATATAGTTTTGACTCTAGTTTTAGTTTGATTAGTATCTGATTTTTGATACTTTTGAAGGATTATGATGATGAAAGTTTATGGAACTTTTTCTTTCTTTTTTCTTTTTTTTTTTTTTTTTTTTTTACACATTTTTGTGGCATTTGGGCTAGAGACTCTAAATTACAATAAAATATTAATAGAGACAACAAGTCAAACCTATTACTAGCCAGGAAACTTTTCATATCTTGTTTTTGTGGCATTTGTGACCCTTGGTCAGTTTTTGGACAGGTCTTGTACTGTGAGATGTGAAGCTTTTATCACTTCGATCTAATTACAGGTCAGCAAATTTGTCGCATTTACTTGTACAGCAGTAAAATAAGAATTCCTTTCAAAACCTATGGCAGTCATATCAGTGCTTGAATATCGACCTGATTGAGGGGTCTCATTCTTTCCTTTAAGTCTACATTATTCATGCTTGGTAGTCCCTCTTCAATTTGCCCTCATTGCTTTGCCAGACACTGCCTGGAGAAATGTCTGACCAGTCTTGTGGTTTGGGAACAGATCTTCTGCTGAGGTGATTATATTTCCATTTAACAATAAATGCACATCAAATACTCATGGACCCCCAGCTCACAGTTCTGTTCTGATACAAGGCAGTGTGCAGCCTGGATGAGTCATGGTGTCGAGTTCATTCACTCCCCTCTCAGACAAGGCCGACAGCTCAGACATTTACCTACTGGAGAGCTGGGTCAGCACATGACTGCTCTTATTTCATGAAGCCCATCTCCCAGACACGCACGGACAGAGAGAGAGGGAAAAAGCCTGGAAGACTGAAGGTTTGTTCTGGTCTGTGTCTGCTGACTTACTGTTGGCCTCTTAACCTGCTGTGTCCACTATTGCTTCACAGTTAAAGGCTTTGAGCGAGACAGGTGCTGCTCACACAAAAAGGATGCAGGTGCAGTGAGCTGAAGAGGAAATGCAAGAACCGGGTTATATTTGAATAAATGGGGAAAAAAATCCCTATTAGAAAACATATATACTTGTTTACGTATAAATATGCAATTGTTCTTCTGGCAAATTATATATGGCTTCTTTGTAAATCTTAACCTTTAATTGGTTTGCTATTGAGGCTTGGATTGTTATGAAAGTTGAGCTTTGGACTCTTTTCAGTGCCTTGCCTTTTTCCATCTTAGAAAATTATGATAACGTTTATGACAATTTTACTCAAACAGTAGTTTTTAAGAAGGCCTTTCTTTAAAAGCACTGTTTGAGTGTTTGTGATTGAACGTGGACTTTATTTATTTATATAAGACACACCATTCAGAGCAGGGATTTTTAGGTATTGCTACAGGTTCTTTCAAACAAATGAGTTGATGTGTGTTGCTCTTTTGATTCACGTTCTGCACGTTATGAATCTTAGATGGCTCTTGGTGAAAGTGTGGCAAAGGCAGAGCGTCGCACTGAGTAATCAAACATTTGTTAAATTCAGTAGAGAAAAAAGCTCAGACATTAACATCTGCAAATGCACAAATTGCTTCCCTCTGCATGTTTTTCAAAACAAAATAGCCTGTAAAGCTGCTGAAATTAGCTATTACATCCATCTGCATGGCCATATTTGTTTTGTTTTGTCTGGCACTTCAACCTTGGCTTCAATCAAAATTCTGCCCTGACTCCATCCCACTGGTGGGTTCAAGCCCAAATGCGAACACAAGAGCTGTACTAGATTCTCGTGATCTTATAAACTCACAAATATTGCACAAATATCACAAATATGTCTTGTGTGAGCATTATTTTATTTATCAGAGGCTTCATCAACTATTGAAAAGTATGACTTTCTGAAAGATTGCCTTTGCTCATGCATGAAATCCAAATCCATTGAATCAGTATGAAATAAATAGATTTTAGGACATGCTGTTACGTAATACATTTTCATACAGCCTTATAATTTTTTGTTCCCATAGCGTTGATGAGTTGGATGCTGTTTCTGCATCTCTGAAATGGCAAACTATCACTTGAAGTACTTGATGTGGAGCAATGTATTATTCAAGCGAGTGGATCCAAGGAGCTGCTGATGAGAGCTCCATCTGATGGCTCTTAATATAGACAGTGCACAGCATCATGTGGATGTGGAACACCAGTCCACACCAGGGAACGCAGCTACAGGCAGCGAGCCGTCAACAAGTCACAGCTGGCTGAGGAGCGCTGAGGATTCACTAAGAGCACATATACTGTGCTCATTACGTCTACCCTTTTAAGTTAAGAATGTTTGGCTCAGAAACATTAGCAAAACATCTGTGTGCCATGTATGCCACACCATGTTTCGTTGTATATTTATTTTGATCCAAATTGAAAACTTCTCTTCCTCATCAACTGTCAAAATCTACAGTAAACTGATTGGATTCAGTTAGAATTAAAAATCAAGAAGCAATGCCCAAAGGGAAAGGTTTCACAGTGTGTGGTATGTTAGATGTACAAATGCCTTATAATACACAACCAGCATTTTACAGAAAACACAGGATCTAGTAATAATTTTGGATTATGGTATTTCATATATCTAGAAATGTTGGTTATTATGATATGAATATGATCAATATACAATTTTCTGTTCAGTACAAGATGTATTTATTTGTACCACAGTCCACTTCAGTTCTGTTGGCCAGAAGTGCACACAGATTATATTACAGACAGACAGTAAAAGGTTCGATTTTATCCCTGTGATGGGGCACTTTTTACTGTTCAATTCCATCCGGTCTCCACTCACTGCTCTCAGAATGGAAGACGCGGTGCATACCTCCACCAGCTCAGTCTCCAGCCCACAGGCCACTGATGCAGAGAGGCTGCTGTGCCGCAGTAACTGCTGCTGTGCCCTCAGTGGGAGTACAGCCCACAGCATTTAAACACAGCTCTAGTTTGATAAATGAGTGTGGAAACTAGGGCATGTCATTGTACATGTCAAGCATAACGTGAACTATGTGGTTAAAGTTTGTGCATCTGTAAATGTGATCCTAGGGGTATTAGGGTCGTCCCGATGTGAACTTGAGTTCCTGCAGTTACGTCCTAAGTGTGTCAGTCCTCCCTGAGGCTGTGCACGTGGAATGTTGTTGATCTGCTCCTGAGCGTGACTCATTACACAGTAAGTCACACCCCAGATGATCACATGACTTCAGAAATCAGGACTGAAAAGTCAGGTTGGACTATTCTGATGATGTTTTCACGTAAATCGTTGGTTCAGGCTGTAGAGTGTTGTCAGAGACAGTTGTCAGCTCGACCAGTTCATACTAAGACACTTTTGAATACAGTGGTTTATGGTTTGGCACAGATTGTTGTTATTGTCAAGCTTGCAAAGCCTTATAAAATACAAGGATTTGAATCATATTGTATTGCCGTATTGTACTGACAACCATGATTCAGAATTGTTTGTTGCATGTCAAAATATCAGACTTTTGAAAATGACACTCATAGACAGTTACTGAAACGGCTTGTGGAGCGGGCTGCAGTGCAGTGAGTTGTACAGATGTGGGTCTGGGAGTGACCATGCTAACAAACTCAGTAGGGCTGGGCGATATTCCAAAAATGATTATAGCGATTTTCTTGGGGCCAGATCAAGATTTCATTTTTATCACGATTCATATTCACTTTGTATTTTTCTACTACTTATAATACAGCTGCACGAGTTTGGAAAAATATCTAATTGTGATTTCTCTGACCAGTGCGATTGCGATTAGATTTGCGATTTATGTTTTTATAGTTGGATTCTGTTCAAATTCACATTTTTAACACAATTTTGTTGCTTTTAGTCATGTTTTTGTTACGTTTTGGTCATGTTTGGTTGTGTTTGTCATATTTAAACATGTCTTTGTCACTTGTAGTCGCATCTTTATCATTTTTAGTCGTGTCTTTGTCGTTTTTAATAGTATTTTTGACGCTTTTAGTCGCGTTTTGATGCATTGAATCATGTTTGTTGTTTGCAGTTACATTTTTGTCACTTTTGGTCATGCTTGTGTCACTTGTTTCAGAACATGTTTGTACAAATCCAAACTACAGTGTTAGCAGTTTTTATTCAATTCAAAGCAAGACATTTTGTTGTTTGTGGAAGAAATTATTGCACTTAAAAATTGCAGCTTTTGCGATTTGTTAACTGCATCCATTCAAATTGTGATTTTGTGTTGATTTGGTACAGAAGCTAAATAACAGGAGAAAAAGTGTGTTTGAACAGACAACTGCATTAAAGAGACAAACAGTGAATCGCGATACGACAATTTCACAAACATAGAAGATTGTTACAGGCAAGCTCACAATTCAATTTTTATCACCATATCGGCCAGCCCAAAACCCAGAGTAAATAAATTAAAGTTGGCATAGACATATTGTTACATGTACATGTACTGATAAGCAGACTCTCAAATGACACAACCAACCAATTGTACTTCTTCCCAGAGCAGTGCACTGCTTAAACTGGGATGTGAAAATCTCCAGTGTGGAAACTGCATGAGCCTGGGATACACACTGGAGTGAAAAGACTTCCTGAGTGTCATAAGAATGGTGCTGCTGTGCCCGATGCTTGGGCCTGCCCTGAATGCAACACACGTCTCATGGCTTATAAACATTTTACAGAGCTCTTATGAATACTAATGTGATGTGCACTCCACAAGAAGTCACTTTGACTTGTGTTAAAGCATAAAGCAAACAATATATAAATATGCTCTGTTGCAGTTTTTGTTTATTTTATCCTAACCCTTTGCTGTGGCCTCGGTCAATTTAGAAATAGCTCCATTGCATCAACATTTTGTCATCAAAGCAATATGGTAAGCCCAATTGAGCAAGTTTTAAGAGTCAGCTTGTGGTGTAAGACAAGATTTGTGTTAAAACATATTCCTTACTTTCAGGTATTGTTTTTCTGCCTGTTTGCAACACATTAAGTTGTCAGTCAAAACAACTCCTTGTTAAGGATCCGAAAGCCCATTGCTTTTTTGCCTTGGAAAAGCTAACATTGCAGTTAACGGGTTTTCATTAGTTTTCTCTGTGTGGATTCATTCATCAATTAAAATTAGTTTGGCTTGAATCAATTTTGAGTGGAGTAATCAACACGTAAAAGGGGCACTGGCTTACCCCAGCCTTTTCTCCATTCTCAGCTCTAGCCAATTGCTTTGGATATGTGACAAAGAAAATAAATGGCTTTGAAAATCCATTTGGTCCTGAATTGTGCTCGTCAGTAGTCAAAGCGAATAGAGATGTAAGTTAGAATCTCAATGAGGATCCTGGGTGATTATTCAATACTAAAAAAATGTGTGCAGTGCACTTTTGTTAAGATTATCCAGAATAGAGGGCTATGAAACACAGAGTGATTCTCAGCCACAGCAAATCAACGTTCAATCCACTCATTGATTAGTAAAAATGATCGTCAGTTTTTGATTGCTGTAAAATGGTTAGGTAAAGGTTTTTATTAGCTATATTTCGGTTAAAGAGTCAAAAGGTGGTTTCTCAATGAATTGTTGTCGCTTGGAAGTAGGAATCAGAAGTTAATTGCTGTAATCAACCATCCCCACTGATTACTGTAATGATGTATGCTCATTCGGTGCACTGCTCTGTGCTCTTGCTGGAAAAAAAAAATCTTACTTTACTCTTCAAGACCCTGTACCTGATTTTTTTTACTGTTTTGAAACGTGAAAAACAGACCTAGTTCATGTTAAAGTCTTTATAGCAGTCACATGTATCCTTCACTTTCCTAATGCAGTCCCAACCTACAAAATATGCAAAAAATCAGGAACATGGGCATACTTCTATATCTTTTTATGCTATATCAGAAAAAAAGACACACTGCTCAACTCATAAACCAAATTAAATAAAAGTTATTACAGTTCTAATACTAAGTTGTAACAATGCAGAATCCTGATAATATTTTACTGAGCATATGACTGGTTCGATTACACATTTCACTTAAACATAACCTGTTAGACAATTATTGTGACGTTTAAATTTGTACTTCCTGGTTGGACATGAGCAGCAGATATGACATTGCAACCATATTGTAAACAAGGCCAACATCTGCTTAAATTACACAATAGTTAAGATACCTGTTAATACCTCAGGTCATTTGCTTTTTAAGGTAGACAAAAAACAAACAAACAAAAAAACATTTCAGTCACTTTTAACTGTTGGAGACAAAACCTGTTGCCAAAATGATCACTCTTTATGAATTGAGAAAAAATAGCTCAAGTTACCTGGCATTGTGTAAAATGTCATCACGTTAGTAACATGCCATCATTTCTGAACGCATACATGTGAATGCTGTTTATTTTTAGCATATAGTGATGATATAATGATGTTTTTGTGTCACATGAACAGCCCCATGGAGGAGCACTGTCAGCCCGGGCCACAGACACATCTGCGGCTGTGTTGTGTAGGCCCACACTGGCTGTGACTGTGTGAGGGCAGACAGAGGAGAGGACAGATCAATGGCAGTGAGCGCAGAGCCGTGAAACATCTCAAACAGCACACAAACAAACACAAGATCTGCCACTGTAACTGAGCCGCACTGATCCACGGCACACTCCCTCTGTGCTCTGTACAGCTCCCTGGGGACCCATTCAGCCGAACACCACACTCTATAATCTCTGTGCAAGGAGAAAAGGAACAGGAGCCATCAAAATACCCAAAGATCACAGCTGTATTTTATGAACTAGGTGCAAAAGCAAGAGGAATCAGTGATTTTAGGGGAGAGGGATTTGTCAAAAGAGTTAATACCATGATTTAGAAGCTAGATCACAATTTAGATTTTATCATGCACTTAATATATTTTTAGGAGGTAATTAAAACCATCTGCTTCTTAAGAGAGTTCACACTTTACTGATTAATTCCGCTCACTCAAGAGAAGTGGGTGTGGAAAAATATCTGTAAAGTATGAAGCTTAAAGATTTAGTGAATCACAATATGACGATTTCACTACAATAGCAGATTGTCATAGGAATCAAATCTAGATTCATTTTTTATTGTCATCCCGCCCAGCCCTAGTAGAAAGCCAAATTTAACAACAGCCATGTTTGGTGCATACTAATTGACTGCCTGCTATAGATAGTTACTAGTCTTGCAAGTCAAGATTGATCTCTCTCTGTATTTTTTATACAGCATTATATTAGTCTGGTCACCTCTCCCTCCGTTAGTACAGTGCAATCACATTTGTTTATTTCAGACACATGTGAAACAAAGGAGCTCATTGTTTATCCAGCATTTAAAACAAAATCCAACTTCTTTCACCTCAGAGTTTTGTGCTTCGTCCTTTGATTCTGCAGAAATGTGTTAGTCCCATGTGAATTTATTTCCTTCCTATTTCCTTGTAGACAGCCATGTTTGTTTTGTTATGGACAGTTGTGTGTCCCTGATTGGTTAATCCACCTGTCAATCATGCCCATCTGAATTTGGGGAGATTAAAACGGTGACCAGACTGATATTAATCTTTTAAAAAAACACAACGATAACATTCAGCATTCAAGATAACATAACATACAGGATACAGCGTTGTATACAGTGGATACAACAACTTCATCTGCATCAGCCATGAAAAACTTAAGATGACTGTAAGGAAAGTTGTTGGACTCAGTGTGTGTATATGTGCTAACTATTACTGACTCCAAGGAAAGTGAACCAGTGAAGCAGTCACAGTTTAATCCCCGGGCAGTGACCCCCGAACCGTGAGAAGCACCCACTGATCCATGCAACAACACTAGAGAACACTGTGCAAACATTTGTTGCAGTACTGGACTCTTTTGCAGAAGAGGTGTGCTCAGAGCAATCCACTGTACAGAAATAAGACGTAGAATTCATTTTATAGACTAAAACACATCGGATAAGAGTGGTAGATTTGTGGAAAAGTGGAATCTTTTCATAGTGATAATAATATTCGTCTGAACCTAGACTACAATATTGGCAAAATGGTCCACATTAACTTTAGAGGCACAATATATTCATGCTGTTTGAGCTGGATGAGGTTTGATTTTGCAGAGGCCACTGTAAGAGTCAAACGGCTGGGTTGATGTGAGAATGAAGCAGATTTGCAAAGGGTAAAGTAATACAATTAAATTACTTTAATGTAATTTTATCCTGCGTAATGGATTTCAAAACACAATGTGATCATATTTTGTTTTGAGTTCTGGGTTTTTTAATCCTGTTAAATTATTTTGTTCCCCTGTTGCTTGAATTTGCTAAATTCAGAGACTCAAAAAGTGTAATAACATAAACATGCCTCAGTAGCTTTGAAGTAAATGTCAAGCCTAAAACAAAACAAACTTATTATCTAATGTGTGTTTAAAAGAGTCAATATTGTATGAAATGTTCTGTTTTTGGGCTATGTGCCCAAAATGGAGAGGAAACAAGCTCTTAGCCTTCCTAACTAATGCATTCATTGATCTGTGTACATAGTTTTCTTGGCCCTTTTTAATAATTAACACATACGCATAGTTACGTATTCTCAATTCACCTCTAAAAATAAAGAATAGGTCGTTCAACAGATTTAACATTGTCTAAAACATCCAGTGTCTTTAGCTTTAAGCTTTAAGCCTTTTTAGCACAGCACTTGCAGGCAAACGGTTGTGTAGTTTGCATTTTGGCCTCAAGATAGATTTTTTTCACAGACAATACTGCCTACAATCTTGATAAACGATGTTATTGAACATGGCATTT
Source organism: Rhinogobius similis (assembly GCA_019453435.1). Lineage (NCBI taxonomy): Eukaryota > Metazoa > Chordata > Actinopteri > Gobiiformes > Gobiidae > Rhinogobius > Rhinogobius similis. Next base: position 23,630,739 of record CM033627.1, on the reverse strand, counting down.
TATAATGCTAATGAAATAATTGTACGCTATAATCTTTACTTGTATCTAAAAGTAAACTCATCCAGTGAAACAATTAAAGAACATCAAGCCAATGTACAGAAATTCATAGGATCTCTTGCTACAAAATCTACCAATGAATTGGATTTGGAAAAATGGTGGTTTTAAATAAAATATAATACATATAATTCTACTTCAGATATTTAAAAAAATATTATATCACCTTTAATAGGCCATTCAAGACTGTGATCCTGAACTCACTGGGTCACATTATAATCACAGGTTAACACTGGTGGCATGCGTGGTGTTCTCATTGTGTATGCACTGTTGCGATCCACACATCTGACTGCATGGTGTGGTGGAGCTGTTCACAGAATAACATGTTAACCGCTTATTATTCCGCTCTATCTGACATAAAGGCATTGGGGAGGAGCAGAGAGGGGCAGAGGAGGAAAGAGAGTCTTTATCTGAACACGCCGCTATGCAGACCCCCCGTCTTCATCTACATGCAGTGCCACACACCACCATCTGTCCTGCAGGCAGAGGTGAGGGCAAGTCCCATACTCTTCTGTAAGGGCGCTCTCAGAATCAAACAGTCAGGACCAATAGACACAATCTTTCTGCTCACACTTATATGTTCTAGATACCATATGGTGTGGCACTATGCCATCCTCTGTGGTCCATTATAGAACAGGCCACCAACAGTGAATGTGGATGAGGCTGCAGGCTTTGAGCTGTTAGTTGGATATAGATTGTATTATTCACATAAGAATGCTTGGGCAGGGTAATATGGTGGTCAACATTTTTTATCAAGATATAAAAAAGAACATTTCCGATAACTATATAACTGACGATACATCTTAAAACTGCTTCAACTTTTATACACCCCCCCTTTTTTACTCTAGACATAATCTGTAGTAATTAGCCACTTAGCAGTGAACGCGCAAAAGCGATATATCACCAGCGATATGATATCACACAGCCCTACTACACCTTGTTACTTCTCGGCATTCATTTTTTATCCAATATTATGAATGGTGTGGTCGTGTCGTTTTGTGAAACACTCTTATATTGCACTGGATCACTAAATATTACTATCTATGGTCAGCTGCACCCAAATATGTGCAGTATAATCATTTCTAGTGCCAGGAAATTTATCAAATGGGCTATGTCATGCAGTATACCAGTTTTTTAATCTGATCTTTGCTAGGAAACTATATGATTAACTTCAATCACATGTCCTAGTTGTTGTTTTCCTATAGTTTATTTGGATCATGCGACAGTTAAAGAATTAAGATGGTAGCCCTCCCGGGCGTCTCCTTGTCGTTAGCAGGGAACTGTGGTATTTTGCAGGCGTGTGGAAGAGCTGTACATAGACAGAGAACAACTCTATGCTCAGTATGCTCAGTATGCTGGCAAAGGGAACGTCAGTCCAAATGTTTCCGTCTGCAAATCTCTTTATGCTGGTGCTAGAGCGTAGGTTTTCAAAGTAAATCTCTGCTGTGTCATTTTAACATTGAGTTAGTGACATTTTCATTTTATTTTGCCAATACCTCACCTAGACAAATTAATCACCCACAATTCCTCCAACCTCAAATGTGCATAGTCTGTGTTGGGAATGTCAAGATTATTAGGTTAATTGATGATTGTGATTATTTAGGGTGCAATATAATCGCAACAATGACAATTTTAGAAGAACTGTTTGCTGCCTGCTAACTTTTTATCTAGCATTTTGTCATTCAGAAAGTCCTTTTTCATAAATCTGGTCACAAACTTAAGGAATAGTTACATGTTTGACAATGGAAATGAAAGAAAATTAAAGATTACGCTGTTGTTTGGTCAGGGTTTCAGTAATCGTGAATAATCGTTTAATTGTGTTGTTTTCTTACAATAATTGTAACACTAAAAGTTTGATATTGTGACATGTCTCTGTGCAGTCTGTTTGAATGGCCTTCCACTTCAGCTCTTTGTATGTGAATGCACTGACTCATGCCAGGCTCTGTGGTAGTGGTTGAAGGACAGGCCCACGTGGCTCTCACTCTGAGCACTCCATTAACTGCAGCAACACACCAGAGCATGAAGTGTCCAGCGGGGCACACTGCATTGTCAGGGACAGGCTTCAGTCTCCAGCACTGTACCCATCAGACCATCCTGTTGGCTTACACTAATGTGTTTTGTTTACTATACAGGGAATTTTGATTACATGGAAGATTTTATATATATATATATATATATATAAAAAAAATTATACAAACAAACTTAAAAATATATATATATATATATATATATATATATATATATATATATATATATATATATATTTATATATATATATATATTTTTTTTTTTTTTTTTTTTTTTTTTTTTTTTTTCTGTCACACACAAAATTAGTGTGCCCCTTTTGCAAATTCCGTTATGAGAGGAGGAACTCGTTTGTCATCTCCTCTGTAGTTGCTGAATCATGAATCATGTTGATCTTGTTGTTTTATATGTTGACTTTTATATGTAGATTAAACAGAGAGTGTTTTGAAAATTAAATATATAATGTGGTATCCAATTACTTTCTATATTTTTACATATACAATCTATAGGTCTCTGTCGGAAAAATAAGGCCATTTGACTCACTGAGGCCACCTGTCTCTGCTAGGAGCAGTATGCTGCCATAGAAACTCTTACAGATAGCGATGTATACACAGTTGCCCACTGTGCATGTCAAGGTAAAGTTGATATCCAGTCAGGAAGAACATAACTGAAAATGTCAAGAAATTTAACCCGGGATCTTCCTGTTTTGAGGCTATAGACTGCTAACAACTTTATGATACTCTATTTCTTACTTTATTCTCTCACTTAGCTCAGACATCCCCATAGTATCACTTAAAGACATAGTATGCTTGTTACCAGGTACTTCTAGCTGCTCTTAGCTCTTGGATAGGTGACAGTGGATTGGAAAAGCACCTTGGAGCTGGCAGTGCTGTATAACTGGAGCTCAGGTTGAATGTGAATTGAGTGTTGTCCTTCTGTCGCGGGCCAAGGCTTGTGGCTGTGCTGCTGTTCTCTGGAGTGTGTGCCTGCAGAGGACGTCACACTCTGAACTTTTTACAAGGGCAAAGGGATGCAGCTGTGCGTGACCATTAGCATAATATTATGCATATGCAGTTTGACACAAGACTCTACTGTCACTTTCTTTTGCCTAGGAGGATTTTGGAAAACAGAGTAAAAATGCTTTGCCCTTGAAGAGATCCAAAATGCATGAGGACAACACCAAATAAAAGAAAGCACACCCTGTCTCCCAAAATATATCTAATGTCTTTAGTAATTAGACAAGAAGGGCTTTGTATACTTGAAGAAAACTGCAATGGATATTAAAAGAGAGCTAATCTTTGGACTGAGGCATGCAGGCTAACACTACAAAGCAGCCTTTGTGTCAATTCTTGCAAAAGGGTCATGAGGGAATGCAACTTTTCTAAGTTTTATGAAGCTTAGGAGAGGAGTGTGGTAATGAGAAGACTCGCCCACAGTGTACACAGGTATTACCTCGAATTCTAAGGGTGTGGGTTTATTATTAAGCTCCGTTTGGACCTTATTCTTCACTTTCAGTAACAACTCAGAAAAGTCAACCAGGGCCTGATACTAAGTCTAAGCCCGGATAATGTTGATAAAGGTCATTTAATAACAATAAATGCACAAACAAAGTTAACCTTGGTCAGATATAGAATGCATCTTATTTATATTCTTCAGTCACCCTCACAAAGCCAACACTATCCATGGCAGTTGTTATTTATAGCCTATAAGTGTGACATGGCAAATTGTCAATTGAAGATACACGAGCAGGCATCAGTAAACAGTAAAAATGAAAGAATGGCTGTAATAACAACATTACTTGTCTGACAAGATCAAAACTAAGTGGTGGCCATTAAAGCACGTCACATTATAACAGTATCACCATAGAAAATTAATGAGGTGCCATAAAATCACGCATCTGTTGTTAAGAACAAAAAGAATGTGAATTATTATAGAGCTAATGATGAGATATCAAAGTGAGAGTGTGATGTGGGGGAGGACATGATTTGCGCATTTCTTCAAAGTGATCTTATTCTCTGTGTCATGCTGAAGCAAGATTTGAAGCATTTTGGGTCGTTGTATATGTTCTGTTTGAAAGTTACACAGTTTTAGTGCTTGTCACTTGTTTGCGCTAATCAAAACAGCACACACAGAATGTCAAATCATGTTTCCATTCAACTACAAAGAGTGTTATTATGCAAGCCCTAAAAGGAAAGCACCTTGATGCATTAAAGTTGTGCTTATGTAACAACACAACAAACAACTGTGTCCTGGTTTGATTCCTGATTAGGACTTTAGGATGTTAGTGCTGCATTTGTGGATCGGTACAGAAATTATACCCCACACATTGGCTGTTTACTATATTCACTTAATTGTTCCTTAATGGTTTTGATTTTGTTTTATGGATGTTAATTAATGACTCTAAAATGTCTTGAACAAAATGACAATACACATTTTTTATGCAATAAAATCATCTGTTCATTCACTGTTTCACTTTACACAACTTCTGTAGGTCAGTCACTAACCACAAGTTCACAAGTTTAAATCTTCTATCTATGTTTGAATGCAAATGTTTGTTTGTGGTTAGTGTTCTGAAAGCAATAGGTAAATCAAATCCACTGTTATATACTGCATTGGTATCGAAAATATGTTACTCATTGATACCAAAACCAGTATTCAAACTAGATACTCATTTGAACAAAGTATTGATTAAAAAAAAAATAATAATAATCACTAAAATAAGCTTAAGCTTTATCAGAAGTAGTTTAAGCAAAAGTAAATAAGAGGAGTATAACAAAAGTAAAAGAGTACTAAGTAAGAGAGTACTATTTTTTTGTGTATTTTGTGTTGAAAATGACAACTTTTTGTTTAAAAAGTGTTTTTCATTCTCATTGTGATATAGAAATTTGTATCAAGTTTATTGTTTATTGCTTATTGTGTATTTGATCCCCATTAGCATCAGCAGCATTCTGCATCAGAGCTCTTCCTGGAGCTCCTCAATTAAAATTTCTAAAATAACATTTCATAATTGTAAGTAAATATCCATATCTTACTATTTTAATAAATACAGTTACTTTTTTTTTTTTACACAAATACACGAATACTTGCTGCTTTCAGGTTAAATACAGTTTCAAGAAGTATGCGAGTTCAAGTGAGTTCACACGTGATATTTCACATACATTCATGCTTTTGTTTAAAATAATGTCTTCTGACTTGTATATATATTTTTAAATTATAAGCCCTGCTTTGTTCCCTTAAGTTCTGTGGTAAGTGATTCCATTCGTGTATGGCTCTAAACATCACTGTACACTGGCTCTGACTCGTTTCACATTTTGATGAAACACTGCCCTTCTGAATGCCTTGTAGAATAATTATGAGTATTTTTACTGAGGGTGGTTGTTTGAAGAACATAGATGGTGTCTGAGTTGTAAGAATAGTTCTTAAAAAATTTGTTTTACTATACAACCATCATCACGAACTGTCACGAAAGGCCAAGAGATTTGCTTATTCTAAAGTTGTTTTGCACCAACTGTAGTTTTCTAACATTATTCAATAAAGAGTTTGACTAATGTTAGAGAACATGATGGAGTATCGAGCTTATTCGAAAGTGAGTTTTGTGACTACTACTACTGCATTCTTAAAATTGACCAACTGACTTGATAACTGATTTGTGAGACCCTTTCAGTGTCTTAATATTAATATGCACTACTATCACTGATCTTGCCTGTTGACTGTTGCGACTGTTAGCATTTTTCTCATGACCACAAAGTGTTATAGAGTAAACAGAAAAGTGCAAACAATTCTCAAATGACTTGGAGCAACAGACACATAACTGCACAAACCAGTTTACCATTTGCCATAATCAGCATTTACTAAAAGCTAAAATGTGCTGTAATTGTGGTTGTGGAAGCCGCAGGAAACCATTTTCCCGCTCACAGATTATAGTGGTTGGGGATCAGGTTTGGGGAGTGCAGTCACTGTGACAGTCTTTCATTAGCACGAGCGCTACAGAAGCTTTGCACTGACACAATTGCACACTTACCATTGGGAACGTCGTAGCAAATTCTGACATGAGTGATCATGGAGGCTTCTATTAGAACACAATAGATGAGACTGGTCCAGGGAATTGTATGGTGAAATGAAATAAGCTTTGATCAAATGTTTTGTTGTGTGGAGAATCAGGGAGATAATGGAATACTTACAGGATTTTGATAACGTGAAGAATACCAATAAAACTCAGACTACAAAGAAAATCACAAAAATGAATGTAGCTCTGTATTACAATTTCACTTTGTTTACTGAACGCTTTTACACTTTTGTTTGTGTTGTCTATTGGCCTACATGCCTCAACTGAACTGACTAAAATAGAAAATAAAAGGAAATGTGAAAAACAGTTGGAGTTCTGACTTAACATAGATTTGAATTAAGTAAATCAGTCCCATAATAGTTGACTGTGGTTGTGACTGGTTGCATAGTGCATTTAACTATCTTACTATAATGTTTACCCATGTACCGATGTCTTACTGCACATTGTCAAATCTTAGTGTACTAGTTTTGTGATAATACTAAAATTTCAAACACGAGCAAAATAACAATGCTTGATACTTGATTCCACAATAAAAACTATACGCTTGTAAATAATAGAACATAATTTTCGGCACTAAATGATAATAGTTTCTTTATTATTGCTATGTGGTTGGGCTGCATGTGTTTTTATGTGTTACTTTAGGATTCTGTTCACCTTTTAAACACATCAGGAGAATTGACAAAAAGACTGAAAGAGGCCTATGAACTGACAAACTAATAAAAGAATCACAGACCTAAAGTTAGCAGTTTGTATGCAGAATATACAATAACATTCTGTTGTTTGTGGAGAAAATTATGGTACTTCAAAAATCGCTGCCTTTATGATTTGCTAATTGCGTCCATTCAGTTGGCGATTTCATGTAGTCCTTTATTTCTGAAAAGACCATTTTAAAACTAATTAAGCCATTTCTTTCTACTGAGACACTCACTCCCTCTTCTACTTAATGTGAGTTTGCTTCTTTCTGTGTATGATAAAATTACTATTCTATGAAACATAAAGCATCTGTCAGTAGTAATTTTAAGTCAGGTATTATTGTGTAATATGACTGCATAATGACTGGGCTATTTGAAGCTATAACAGGTCGCGTCTTGCTTTGTGCATGTTAACCCCAGGGCTCTGTGGTCACGCCTGCTGTGCACACCCTTGTCCTCATTTCTCTCTGAAATGCTGTTAGCATACTCCCAAACCGCTGCTGCTTCTCTGTTAGCTTTACTGCCCGAGTTCATCCTGGCACAACAGTGGAGTAATAATAGTGCGGCTCAAACATAGCATTAGCAGTCCCCTGTAGTGCTTCTCGTCTGGCTGCCTCCTCAGGGACAGATTCGTCACTGTGTCCCTGGTCCAGAATGCACACGGATTTAAATTTGATAGGGCATTTTTCATTAGACTCAAAGTGACAAGATCATGTCTGGAGGTGTGATTTACGCTCCGGGCTTAGGTTAAATTCAGCTGAGTATCTATGTGTGGATGTCCTCATAAATGGCACTTTAAATGTAAGCGTTTCTATCCGCTTTCCGGCTTTTTCAGAACTGTATCCCAGGTATGAAAAAGTTGGTATGCCCCTCATCCCGATTTACAGTCTAATTCACTCCGTGCATACCATTCGATGCGACCTAACGGGTGCTTCACCTACCGGCAAAGTCATTTCCGGTCCAGTTTGTAGCCCAGCTGTTGCGTTGCGTTTTGCTACAAAATCTCATGTCAGGCTTTTCAGATGCCTCCAGGAAGTGCTGCAAAGTAGTATAAATGATGTCTATAGACTTGTGGATTTCCTCTCTCCTGCTTCTTTGAGTAAGTGAGAAAAATTATTTAAATTGTACATTTCCAGCTACATTCACCACTACGAGTGTAACTAGGCTAATGAGCAATGCTAGTGTTTCTAATGTGGTAACATGTAACAATTTAAGCAGCAGAGCTATCTAACCTTCATTAATAACCCATTTTCACTAACATAACTAACAGTTATTTTTTCTTGTAATTTCTCACTGGTAACGTTAGAGTATCCAGGTGAGAAGAGCAGAGGAGTGCTGAACCGGAAATGACTTTGCCGGTAGGTGGAGCAGCTGTCACCTTGTGTTGAACGTTATATACAGAGCAAATTTACCTTAGTGACCTAGTTACGCTAATTGGACTATTTGAAGCAGGATGTCTTATTGTTTTTATTCAAGAAAATCAATTAATACATTATCCAAACATCATAAACAAGCAGATACTTAATAAGAATGTGTAGTAGTTACAGTTTTTATGTGTGTGAATAACAGATTCGACTTCATATAGACACTGAATGCGCGTATAAGCATTCATCATACTTGATAATATCCTGTCATTGTCAGTATGGTCCTTGTAGTTTAATGTTTCCACACACCAGTGGAATGTGTGTCTGCAGGCTCATATGTCACATCTAATTTGTCCTTGTCTCTTCGCTGAGGCTCACAGACGAAACGCTCCCCAGTTAAACAAGATGTTTGGACTGCATACTTCTCCAAACAAACTCCGGTAGTGTTTGGTTCAGTGTACACATGTGCTGGAGTGTTGACGCTGTCAGTCAGTGCAGTGTGGGTGACAGGTCGGGGCTTACAGGTGCTCCTGATGAGTGAGCGCTTGTCCTTGAGCTGAGGTCCTCTTCATGACTGACTGAATACATGAACTCTCTGTAGCATGCTGCACTGAGACTGTGCAGTTTTCAACCTCAACACTCTCAAAGAAAACAGGCACCTGGCCTTGACAGAGCCTGAGGGGGTTTGGTTTCATTCCTTATTCTGTCAAGACTAACTTTATTAATTCAAATGTTACTTTTGTAAACACTGATAAAAACATAGAAATGCTACATTGAGTAAAGATCACATGACATTTTCACAATTATTCACGATTATTGGGATGATAACCAAACAACATTTAAATTCTTAATATGCTTCTTTTCACAAGTCTAGCGTTTTGAAATGAAACTTCCTGGATAAAAAGCAATTGTCAAATGAGCAAACGTATTTTACATGTAGTTTGATGTTTTTAGAGTATATAATATTGAACTGAAATGAGTCATTCTTGCAACTTACAGTTCTCACAATTATTGTTTTTCAGTTCTTACAATTATTATTATGGGAAAAAGTCACAATAATGAGAGATTTTTATTAGTTATCAGTAGCGCTATATACAGATTTTTCTTTTATTATTATAGTGTGATACACATATTCTTGTAAGACTTCCCCTGATTGAGCAAGGATCTTCTGGAGTTCTAGTCTTTTTTAATTAGACTATCTCCTTCATCAAGTTGGTCCTTGTTCAGAACTGCTTTAGTCATGGTTTTGGCTCATACAATCCTGTTATCTGGTGGTTAACAGAAAGCCAGATTAAAAAAAAGAACCAAGACTAAACACCTCAACTCAAGCAGTGTATTCTATTTAACATTGTATCTTCTCCACTGCATGCTGATCTGTTTTCCATGACCTTTGTATCTCTGAAAATATTTCTATAACACTTAAAAACCATCAGTGAACAAATAAAAGAAGCAGAACCTTCGCTGGAGAGCCTCTCGAGAATTTGATATTTGTATCTGGTGTATTCTCTTGATCCACCATGTTGGAGTAGATTCAAAGGATTAAAAACAATGTGCAAGAAATGATGCAGAACAAGAGCAGATTATAGTTCATGCTTGTGCTGCTCAGTGTTGTGCATCGTGACATATTTCTACTCTTTGTCTATAATTAATGGTGTATGCTGTCGGTGCTTGGAAATGAAGAAATGTGATTAAGAGAGGAGAGTACAGGCTCATATAAGAGTTTGCTGTTTGCTGTTCGTATACTATAGCATGTAATGGACTAAAAATATTACATTTTGTCAAGCATGGACATCTCAATAAGGTTTGTCTGGGTTGTGCAGCAAAAGCCCTATGTGGAACTATAATTGGCTTACGCATTATTAAAAATTGGAAAGAACCATGAGGGGAACCATCATCTCTCTGGAAGAACGGTGGTCGGGAAAAAAATCCTGAATGATCATGATCAGTCATCACTTAAATGTTTGACAAAATCAAATGGGAGATAAGGAACTACATAATTCAGGGTTATGTTTAATAGCGAAGGTAAGAACATTCTTATAAGAACAATGCGAAGGAAAATGACCACCATGAGAAATGTGGTCTGATGAGTCCAGGTTGTTCCTGTTCCAGATATGAACCCCACTGAGAGTCTTTGGGATGTGCTGTTGAAGGCTTGGGCAGTGGTCACTCTCTCCCATCATCAGTACAAGATCTTGGAGGAAAATGAATGCAACACTGACCTGAAATAAATCTTTTGACAAATGGCGAATGCATGCCGTAATCAAAGTATTATAGTGTGTGTGTGTGTGTGTGTGTGTGTCTGTGTGTGTACTCATTAGTTTAAACAGATACTACACACTAGCATATGTTCAAATAAATAAACAAAAAAAATATTATAGTGTATATTATACAATGAATGAAAACCATGTCTTTACTTGTCTTATGTCAAGCATGGATATCTCAGTATGGTTTGTTTGGGTTGTTCTCGGGAAATAATTAAAGAGTGAATATAAGATAAGTATTGTTCCACAAAGATAACCAGACCATTTTGTTTGTTATGAATGGCCTCTGAATTGAAACAGTTGCTTATAAACAGAATTAGGCGGTTCATTCATCTTGTGCTTTAAAACATTGGAGCATTGAAAGCATAGATTGAGAGCACTAATTGACAAAGTGAACAATCAAAACAAAGGGCAAACAGCTGCCAAATAATACTGAGTTAATGACAGAACACAGAAATTGGATCACATTTTGAGAAGTTACAAAGTTTTCTGTAAAAAATTTGGTGTTTTTGAGCCTCAATACTTCCTGTCCATCACACCAATAATTGCGGTTGAAAGAGTATTACATTAGAATTACCTTTCCCTTTTCTCTTTTTCACATTGTTAACCTTTCTCACCTCATCAACCATTTCTTCTGTGTTACTTCCTGTCCTTGATGTGTCTTTATACCACTTCATCTTTTGGCCCATCGCCTTACCTCCTTATTATGCTGCTCGGGCCCCCTCTTTGAGCTGAAACCAAGCTTGTAAAGGGAGAGGGAGAGAGAGAGAGAGAGAGAGAGAGAGAGAGAGAGAGAGAGAGAGAAATCCATCTGGTTACCATGGAAACTGCATCCTCAAGCAGGGCCGGTACTCTTCCACAGAGATGCCATGCTCACATTCTGCACTGGTCTTTTATAGATTAAAGCGTACCACTGATGTGAATGGAATGAAGACTCGGTGTGGCAGGGGAATCGTGTGTTCCATAAACCTTTGAGGGTACAATAAGCGGCTCTGTGATGAATTATTACAGGAGGTATCAAAGATAGACAGTGCGGCTAAACTTAGTGCTTGTGTTGTGTAGTCCAAGATTGCACACTGCTCTGGTCTCATTAGCTCAGGTTGGGTCAAATTGTGCACGAATATCGGCCTTTAAAGGAAATAAAAGTATTTGTAAGACTCTAATGCCTTACTTTCTCCCCTGGCTGTGGTAGATTGAGGTTATTTTGTCATCACTGTAATATAAATATGATTTTCCATTTTTTTTAACTTTTACAACAAACCAATTTTTTTGTCAAACAGAGGCCCATGGACCTTAAAACCTGGGGCTGCCACAAAGCACGGACATGGATACAGATAAATATTAGGTCAGCATCAGTGAGACATGGACCATGCTGGATGAATTCCTCAGAACAAAATAAAACAAAAAACAAAATATACTAGGGATGCACAATGAATCAACTAATCGTAACTATAAAAAGTCAGCATAGTTGTATTTTAATAGTTGTAATCATTATCTAAATCAAAATGTAAAAAAAAATAAAATTAATAATAATAATAATAATAATAATAATAATAAACCAATTTCTGTTTTTATAAATATTTATACATTTTATCTATCCAGATACCTTCAGTCACCACATTTCAAACTTTAGGTGGTGGATAATGTATTTAAAAAGTCAATAGAATAGAAATAATCGTTTGACTAGTTGACTAACCAAATTTAAAAAAAGGAAAAAAAAAGGAAATTACTAAAATAATTGTGAAATAGTGAAAGCCCTAAAATATACTACAACTCATGTCACAAGAAGGCATTTCTAACGTTGTCCATTTGTTGCTGTTGTGGTATTTGTTGACATTAGACCGTTAACTCCAGCAGACAAATGTGGTATGTCTTTTGACCCATAGGGGAGATGTCTCTGGACCAGAGCGGGACTGAAGGCTGCACACCTGTAACACGCCTGCGGGACATGCTCATTGTTTACTGCCAAGACTCAGGTTTACATGATGAAAAATAATTTAGTGTTTAATACACTGGCCTATAAAGCACAGTATTTTTAAGATGGAATATAGAAGTGTTAGATATAGGAATTAATTTGCTTATAAAATAGTTAATTCTAGTCATTTGAACAAATTGTCATTTCCCTCAGAGTCATGCATATCCCTGGATAATGAGCACGAGTGATTTTTGACCCTCTGTGCTTCCTGTATGCCACATTTATAATTGCAGTGGAAAGAATGACACATTTTAACTGAATGTCAAAGTAGTATTACTCTGTGAATCTCGTTCATTGTACACGGATTACCTTCCTGTGTTTGTCACTTTACGTGTTATAGTTTTATGAACAATAATTTTGTGCTTCAATGAATGGTAAAAATTCTTCGATAAGATTTTTTTTTCCAGGTTGAGGGTAAAAATTTAATACGTGCTGTGTTTACTTTCAGATTAAGAGCAGGGTAGTGATTAAAGCCTGTAGGTCTAAAATGAGAAAAAAAAAGAGAAATGTTGGGGTGCACGGTGGCAGAGCGGCTAGAGCTTCTGCCTCTCAATAAGGAGATCGTGGGTTCGAATCCCGCACCACCCCAACATCGTGGTTTCGAATTCTGAACCACCCTAACATCACACGATCTCTCTGGGTGGAGTCTGCATGTCCTCCCCGTGTTACCGTGGGTTCTCTCCGGGTTCTCCGGCCAAAGACATGACTGTGTAGGTTAATTGACAACTCTAAAAATTGTCCCTAGTGTATGAATGTGAGAGTGAATGGTTGTCTGTCCTTGTCTGTCTCTCTGTGTCAGCCCTGCGACGAGTTGGCCACTGTCCAGGGTGTACCCCGCCTAAGGCCCAAAGTCACTGGGATAGGCTCCAGTCACCCGCGACCCCTAACGGGAATAAGCGGTAGAAAATGAATGAATGAAAGAGAAACGTTTAAACAAGTTGGATCTCATTATTGAATTACTGAGACTAAGTTGCAGTTACCTTCAAAATAATTACTCATGTCATGGTTTTAAAGTTATGCACTTTCCTCATGTCATGGGGTAAAAAAGACCATATCTTCTGTCCTGTGGGTATTTTTCCTTTATGAGTTGTCACATCCAACTTATTTAATTTTCTTGTGGTGTGCAGTCAGTGACTTGCATGTTCATTAGTGCCACAGTGCTCTTGGAGGACTGGCACAAACAAAGCAATGGATTTAAACATGTTTTGGGTGTAAAAATATATGTGCTGTTTCTCGCGCTGACCCAGCATGCTTCCACTGCCTTGTCGGTGTACTCATCCGTCATGATCACCTTCGGACCCCAAGTGCATTATGAGGCCGAGCTTTGCTGAGGGTGAGTGCAGAGCACCTCCAGGGTCATACACAGAGCCTTATAAACAAGGAAGTGTCAGGAGAAATGTGTAATGGCCTGCTTTTATGCTGGCCTGAGCAGATTACCACCGAGGACGTGCACTGTGGATTATTCGCTTGGTTACCATGGGTCCTGTTTATAGATATCTTGATATCTTGAGCACTAATCCATTCAAAAGCTATATTATTTTGTTTTGAATTGTTAATTGCTATTGCTATTGCAACAGTGCTAGTTTATCACCACTACTCTGAAACCCATGGATAATCAGATTTGCAAGATCTTGACATGGGCATGCAGCTTAAATGTCTATATTTTTTCTTTTGCAGGTTGTTGTAACATTTCTGAAGCTGCAGTGGTGAAGCCCGCCTCAAAAGTGACGAGTACATGATCTAGGAGCTCCCCACCAACAGGGGGCAGCAGCAGGCATGCACGACTCCACCTTTGACAGCAACATGGCCAAACAGGTCAGTCAAATGTAAAATGAATAATAATGATTAGAGCAGAGCATATATATATCAAGTTGAACATTAATTTGCACTACTACATGCTTTCTCACATCAGCTTAGTAACAGACAATAGTAAGATGTGTTTGTATGACCACTTTAAATCACTCAACCTCTTTTCGTTCCCCAGGAGCACAACTCTAAACATATGGATGATCATAAAGAAACAGACAACATGTCAGAGAAGACATCCCCCAATAAGAACCTCAAGTCTCCGCAGAAAGGCTCCAAACGTATCAAAATGGCCCCCTTCAAAGTGACCCTTATGGACTCCACAGAGTTTGAAGCAGAAATTGAGGTATGCGGAACAATTTGATTTCACGCAGGTTTTGATATGCTTATGCCTTAGACATGAAAATAATCAGTTAGTGCTGATGCTCTCTCCTATAGGCAGTGTTGGGGAGAGAGCCAGTGTCACGCTGTGAGCTCACCAAAGCATTGATACACCTCAGGCACTTCATAGTTTCTAGAATAGATCAGACACATTCATGTGCTGTTCCTTTATCTCTGTGAAAGTGAGCTCTTCTCATTCAGTCAGCACCGACCCATCACAGTATCCGCAACATCCAGTGTCAACATGGCAGGCCCCACATCAAGATGTTGCACTCCTCAAGGCAAATCTCTGCTCATAAGATCATTTGGACTGTCAACTGGTGTGCAAAACACATCAGCATGTGTAATCCCAAATGTTTCCCACCACTACCAGATATGCACACAAACTATAAGCATTGTTTAAGCACTGTAGAAATCATTAACTCAAACTGTATTGAGCCATGATTTACCAAACTGGCTATATATTGTCAAGGGTATACATAAAAAAGGGTTTGTTGCCACAAACCAGTGCTAGAGCGTCTGTACTGTAGTCCGCCTCTGTTCTTGTTCAGCAACAGTCAACTGGCAGATTTCACAACACTAACTGGAGGCTGTAGCAGAATGTCATCACCTTAATAAAGTTTATTATGGCTCAGCATTGCAACTACGGTGAATTTTGCAACTAAAGAACACTCAAATATATAAGGAAGGAGGCAGCTTGTACTTATACAGTAAGCTAAAACTGTTAAAACTGAGTATGGTAAGGCTGAGGAAACAACTGCCCAGAAGAGCTGCATTAAGCTGGTATTGACTATTGCAACCTGACAAAGCACAGAGGTAGAAATGCACAGAGGAGATATCACCCCTTTGCTCTGACAGTTGGTAAGAGTGAGTGTTAATTCAATACAAAGCCATTATAAGGAAATCTGAGAAGCTGATGCTTTAGTCGTAGGGAAGTGAGACAAAACAACACATTCTAGCACAAGAAACCACACTCTGTAAGGTGTGCTCTTTCTGATCTGATCCTAACCTATTCACTTTATTCCGGAAGTTGATGTGGGCGCCGCCATCTTGTTTCCGTTGTATTAGTTTACATGGGGCAGACGAGCACAACATGTGTTGTTTCATATTTGGTGTAAAATAAACGTATATATTTTAATAATGTTAAACATAATCTAGTAAATTATTTAGTTAATTTGTTTGCCCATTGCGTGTGCTAAGTCTGGGCGCACAGGAGTGTGGATGTGAGAGCCTGTACTTTTGAGACGGAGGGTGGAGCCACTCAGGTATTCTGCCCTTAGATTACATGAAAGTTCTAAAGTACCTTCCAGCGCAGACAGAAGAGCATTTGAGTACATTGATTGGGATTTGTATATTTCATATTTCTGACCTATTGAGATTCAGCTGCAGCTCTGACCTGCCTTTAGTCACAGACTCTGCTTTTCCGCATTTTTCTACTGTCTGTGATGAATATTTCATCTTAAATTCTAATCCTCTATCTCGTGTGTACAAATGTAAAATACAGAAATCATTTAATCATATTAGACGTGTTTGTGGAGGTTCTGGAATGAGCAGGCAAGCAGCAACATTGCAACCACCTATTCTGTGTGAGTAAGCATAGCTCAATGGGTTAAGCAATGGGTTAACTATGACACTCCCCCCCCCCTTTTTTTTTTTTTATTGATTTTTTATAATGGTGCACTCCTAAAAAAATAAACCACCAGCCGCCACAGTTCTACATGGACTAAAGAACTGTTCTCAAGCCACCCGGGAAATCGCTGCATTGTGACCTGTTGTTGCACGTGTACATTAAACATTTTACACAAATCAATCTACTTTATATAACATTTTAACGGCAAGACTTTTCCCTCGTTCGCCATTAGCTTTAACGGAATTCTTGTCAACCGGAAGTGCGTTTACAACAGAAGTGCGTATCTGTGGCAAAAAGAGGCAATAGTGGGTGGGGCGGAATAAGGTGGGTAGAAATGGGTATTGTGTGGTCTCATGTCATAGAATTTTCAGTTAGGCTTATGCTAAGCAAATGGATAATTAAAGCTGAATACTACTTTATTTAAAAATATTGGTGTGTGATAAAGTATTTACTAGTAGTGACCCAGCAGCTTATCGAGTTGTTCCAAGGCTACATTATATTGTTTCGGCTAATGCACCTCTATCGTCATTTTGCACTTTACAGCAATATGACAGATTTTGCCAGTAACATTTGTTTTTTGATGCTTAATCCTGAGCTCTATACAATCCAAAAAAAGTATTGCTTTTTCACTGTAAAACACTGCTTTCTACTGGGGGAAATCAGTTATTAGTCCTGGCCAGGTGCTCCCAACATGAAAATAGAAAGGTGTTGTTTTTTTCTTCTTCTTTTCATAAAGGTTTTAGGACACATGTGACAGAGGCATGCTTTTGGTGTGGAATGCTACGCGTGCACCAACAACATCTTTTCAAGAAAACACAATAACCCCAGGCTTTTCCATACAACAAAAGCCTGCCTTGCAACCTGACAGACAGAAGTCACACCCCCTGATTCATTACCACACAGCAGTTCAAGTAGACTATAACACACAGCAAATGTTTTAGATTAATGTGTATTTGTATCTGTGTTGCATCTCTCTGAATTTGCACTGATTCTTGGTGACTCTATTTTCCCCCAAGTGAAGGAAAGGAGTCAGGAAATGAATAGAAGAAGACCCTAGTTTGCTATAAACCTAAAGTTCAAATCAGATCTAGGATTAGATGGTTTAATATTTGTAAAAGACGTATGACAAATTGTGGCAGTGGTATATTGAGAGATGAGTTTCAAGGTCTCTCACTATTGTATCAGCCTACGGGTTGAACAACGGTGCAGAGTAGTAGGCCTTCTTAGAGTCCCTGGGAGGGGTACTAGACATTGCACCGCCCGGGGACTCCGTTGTTCTACTGGGGGACTTCAACGCCCACATGGGCAATGACAGTGACACCTGGAGAGGGGTAATCAGGAGGAACGCCCCCCCCTGATCTGAACCCGTGCGGTGTTCAGTTATTGGACTTCTGTGCAAGTCACAGTTTGTCCATAATGAACACCATGTTCGAGCACAAGGGTTTCCATCAGTGCATGTGGCACCAGGACACCCTAGGCCGGAGGTCGATGATCGATGGCCGCGTGTCTTTGATACTCGGTGAAGAGAAGGGTGGAGCTGTCAACCGATCACCACCTGGTAGTGAGTTGGATCTGTGGGCGGGGGAGGAAGCCGGAAGCCGGACAGACTTGGCAGGCCCAAGCGTATTGTGAGGGTCTGCTGGGAACGTCTGGCAGAGCCCTCTGTCAGCAGGGTCTTCAAATCACACCTCCGGGAGAACTTCTCCCAATCCCGGGGGAGGCTGGGGACATTGAGTCTGAGTGGACCATGTTCTCCACCTCCATTGTTGATGCAGCAGCTCGTAGCTGTGGTCACAAGGTTGCTGGTGCCTGTCACGGCAGCAATCCTCGAACCCGGTGGTGGACACCGGAAGTAAGGGATGCCGTCAGGCTGAAGAAGGAGTCCTACCGGGCCTTTCTGGCTTGTGGGACTCCCGAAGCAGCTGACAGGTACCTGCAGGCCAAGCGTTCTTTTTATGGACAGAATTCATAGGCGCAGTCAGGGCGTGGAGGGTGTCTGGTTTGGAACCACAGGATCTCATCTCTGCTGTTTGCAGATGATGTCGTCCTGATGGCTTCTTAAAAATCAGGACCTGCAGCATGCGCTGGGACGGTTTGCAGTCAAGTGTGAAGCAGCTGAGATAAGAATCAGCTCCTCCAAATCCGAGGCCATGGTGGGTGGAGAGTCCTTGCCTCAAGTGGAGGAGTTCAAGTATCTCGGGGTCTTGTTCACGAGTGAGGGAAGGATGGAGTGTGAGATTGACAGGCGGATCGGTGCAGCATCTGCAGTGATGCGGGCGCTGTATCGGACTGTTGTGGTAAAGAAAGAGCTGAGTCGAAAGACGAAGCTCTCGATTCAATCTCGGTAAATCTACGTTCCTACCCTCACCTATGGTCATGAGCTTTGGGTACTGACCGAAAGGACGAGATCGTGGATACAAGTGGTCGAAATGAGCTTCCTCCGTTGGGTGGCTGGGCGCTCCCTTAGAGATAGAGAGGAGGTCAGTCACACGGGAGGAGCTTGGAGTAGAGCTGCTGCTCCTCCACATCGAGAGAAGTCAGCTGAGGTGGCCCGGGCATCTGTTCCAGATTCCTCCTGGACGCTTCCCTTGGGAGGTGTTCTGGGCGTGTCTGGGAGACGGCCCCGGGGTAGACCCAGGACACGTTGGAGGGACTATGTCTCACGGCTGGCCTGGGAATGCCTCGGGATCCCCACAGAGAAGCTGGAGGAAGTGTCTGGGGTGAAGGAAGTCTGGGAGTCCCAGCTTAGACTGCTGCCCCTGCGACCCGACCCCAGATAAGCGGAAGAAGATGGATGGAGTTTCAAGTCCACTTAACAGCAAAATAGTAACAATGCACTGAACAATTTGTGCTCTTTGCACATTATTTAGCCCCAGTTGCCCCCATCAACCTTGCCCAGTGTCTGGGCTCCTCCTGCTAATTCAGGACTAAACCTGTTCACCTTGTATATACTGTATGGCCTAGTCCTACAACCTTTGCCTCTGCTGACCGCATGTGCACTGTACTGTACTGGCTCATAGGTGTCGATGTTCTTTGTTAGACCTCAGTTGCTTTTGAGGACCAGACTTTGCGGCTTTATTATAATGTTTCTGTTCAAAAGATGTTTTCAGAATTATGACCAGAATTTTTGAGAGTCAAAGAAGACATTTTATCCAAATGTAAAGCCTTGAGATGGGAAATAGGCTATCAAGACATGCCAGGGACAATAGTGCTTCTGTTTCCATGGAAACCATTTGCTTCATCTCTGTTCACAGAGTCAAGCACCATATGTGTGTCCTCTTAAGCCAACATTGTTACAGTTGGTTCTCCATTTTCTTTTATTCAATACAGATTTGTAAACCAAAGAAACAAGACAACTTGGGAAAAGAATTGGAAGTAGTAGTAGTTAAAATATGTTGAAATTTAAGTCCTTGCGTTTGTATTAAAATCTCTCGCTTTCCCTGAATTTCTGAGGGGCACAACTTCCTACCACTTTGAAGGGCATAAAAAGAATACATGGAAATTGACCAAGTTGTCCCATCTAAGGCTAATGCTTTATTATTAATCCCTAAGAAGGAAATTAACAGCCCCTATAAAAAAGATACAGTTTGTCAGAACAAATGTAATATGCTTATGTTTTCTTTGCTTCCTTTTCCATAGCAGTAAAACATAAATTATCTAAATATACAACTCATGTGCAGTTTATGTCAAATAATTTTCTAATTCTAGATGCAAACACTTCCAACTGGACTGTTAAATGGTCTGAAACTGAGAAAGCAATGTAGCTATAAACAGGTGTCTAATGGACTGTAATGTAGCAATGAATGCATATTATAGAAGTGACTGAAGCATTTATGATTGCATGTCTCTTTACCGCTGTGTCTGTGCTCTTTGGCAGAAACACTCCAAAGGCCAGGCACTGGTGGATCTGGTCTGTGAGCACCTGAATCTCCTGGAAAAGGACTACTTTGGCTTGATCTTTGCTGACGGCGACACACAGAAGGTCAGTGGGTTATGTATTGTATTAATGAGATTTTCTCTGCATGGATTCGTGGCTTGAGGAACTGAGGATTTGTTAAAGATAACAACAATTATATGCGTACTTCCTGCTTCACAGAGAATTTTAAAAAGACAATATGCAAAGAATGCAGATGAAAAGAGTGCACAATGGACTAATTTTCATCCAGATAGATGCTTTCACAATTTATCTGTACTGTGGCGAAATAGATTTTACTTTAGTACATGGAAAGAAAAAAAAAGAAAATGTGTACAGCCCCCTTAATGATATAGGAGCAAAGAAATTTGTCATACAGGTTTGTCATCTCATTCCTTTGTTTTAAATGCTGCATACATTACCATTTTATTTACAAAGAGAGTCAATTATAAACTAGACCAGTTTTGATTGATTTAACAATTAGTGATTCAACAAATGCAATTATTGGAATAAATGAGAACTGAAACAACAAAACAGTATATCTCTTTTTTTACTAAACTCAATCATAACTGAAACTGAAGACATGGTATATTTAACGTGGTATATTTTGTTGAGCAACAGGCTACAGTACACTGTCCAAACATGCCTTTAACATGTTTGTTTGTCAGAGTTTGCTGCCCCTTGTGAGTGGATTGACTAACGCCGGCCTTTAAACATGTGTATTAGACATGAAGTTTAAACGAGTTAGCAGGCTTAAGACTGCTGCTTTGATCAGTTTGACAGAGGATCACAAGCACGCTTATCAGGGAGGAGCTGAAGCCTTCTGCCTCGGGTTATCACCAAACAGCCCTGGGATTTCAAATGTCACTTTAGATGCCCTTTCTCTGTCTCAGCTCACACAATCATTGTTTGATATGAACACTGAGGGAGAGCGTTCCGTGAGTTTGATGGCTTCATAAAGTGGTAGGTTTGCCAAATTAACAAAAGAAATGTACTCAGTATAGTACATAAATACTTTTCTTTTCAGACAAAAGCATTGCAGTGCTTTTGCTAATTGAGCGCACTTTGGCCTTGTCTGATATAAGCTAGATTCCAGGGGCCAATAACCACCCTCACCTCATTAGAGTCTTTAGCGGCCTGATTAAATATTGCTGCAATCTGCGTATTAGTGTATTAGTGTATTAGTGTGGGTGTACGCAGGGGAACAGTGTGCTGACATGCCACAGGAGCACAGGCTGCTTCAGGACAGGGCTTTGATGATCCTCTGATGTCCCTGCATGAATACCACCAGGCTGTCACAGAATGAGCAGATGTGTTCAGTCTTTTAGATCAGATCCACTATACTTTTAACACATTGCTTGATATTCACAAGTGCTCTAATTGGATTATACAGAGCAAAAAAACAAAACAAAAAACAACAACACACAAACAGCTGATGTTACTGTTATGTGTTCATAAATTCTTATTTTTTTAATTATCATTTATTTTATCCCAAACATATGGCACACATTGATTGGAAGAAAAAAAAAACTAATCAGCAACAAGCAACACTTAACAGAAGAAGATTTTTTTTAAAGTGGGCGTCACATATTGCTAACAATAGGTAGCTCATTATAGAAGAGATTACATGCATGAGTCTAGACCAGGGGTCTCCAACCTGTAGCTCAGGAGCTCCTGGTAGCTCTCCACCCCTTTTCAAGTAGCTCGCCAAAGGATTTATGAACTATATATTACGCTGAATAATTCCAATTTGATTGCGCACATATTGCCATTGTAAAGGTAGGATCGTTTGTCATGTGGGCTATTACTCTCCTCAAACTGATCCTAACTGAGCTTTGTTTGAGTTTTTCTATGATGACTGTAACAGTTCAAAATGAAGTGACATTGATTGTTATTTTACACAGATGCCTACATTTGTGCACTTGTTTATTTGTGTGTAGGCCTATCCCCCATGAGGATAGCCGTCACTGTTCTATTGACTCAGTTTCTTGCGAACGCTAAAAGCCCTCTACCATTTTTGTTTTGTGAAAGTAGCTCTCTGGGGGAAAAAGTTTGGAGATCCCTGGTCTAGACAGAACACCTTACATGGGTATTTCATGTTTGAAAATCATAATGCAGAGGGTGGACTGAGGGAGAAATTTGAATCATGTTAAAATATTAGCTGTTCTGCAGAGAAAGGCTAAATAAAAGAGGAATAATAATAGTTGTGATTATTATTATGACATACGAAATACTAAAACAAAACACAACTTGTAGTGTAGTGTATGTTTTGAATGAAGAACATTGTCAGTTTAGCCTAATTATTCACTTTTGTAATAATACGTTCAAATTGTTCTAAGTGTTCAAAATCAGTTTTAATATAGTAATAGTAATCAAGTTAATTGTGTTATATTTTATGAATTACTTCTTTGTTGAAAGAAGTGAAGTGCTGACTGACACAAGGGGTCTACTGTATATACAATATACGCGGCAATTCTGCAGCACTGTGCAGAAACACATTCCTAGTGAAATGTGCTGTGTACACCTTGAATGGCTCTGCAGGTGGGAGCTTTTCTCTTATTTAACCATATGGAGGAGCTTCATTAGGAACACTGATGCCCATTAGAGCCCAATGAGACGACGGGATGTGCATTAGCACGTTTCTCACTGCCCTCTGTGATTTGTGCCTTCTGTTTTTCAGAACTGGTTGGACCCCTCCAAGGAGATCAAGAAGCAGATGCGCAGTAAGTGTCTTTTCCAAGTAGCTGGCTTGATAAATGTTTTCATTATCATTTGTCAGGTTTAGATTTGTTGGCACACATTTTGTCAGCCACACTTCCATCATGATTCATAATTACATTTTTATCACTAATTGCTTTTGCTATGACAGTCTAAGATCAGTAGGGAGATGTAATTTTTATGATGACGTTTTTTACAGACTCTCCTTGGCTCTTTGCCTTTGCTGTCAAGTTCTACCCTCCGGACCCCTCGCAGCTCACTGAAGACATCACAAGGTGCCTAAACTTCATCAAACCTACTGTAAAATATCTGCTTTTTTTTTTTTTTTTTGTCACAGTAGGTTTATAGTTTTACTATACACAGATGCCACACAGATGTTACACATAAGTAACCTCTGTGTAAAGTAATTTGTCTAAATGTAAACAAACTTAGCAGAAAGATGTTTCTACCTGTTGTGGATTAGCAGAACAAACCCTGTTGGAGCGTGCTTGTCTGAGTGCCAGCTCTGTGCTTTGTGTGTGTGACAGGTACTACCTGTGTCTGCAGCTGAGGGATGACATGCTGTCAGGCCGCTTGCCCTGCTCATTCGTCACTCACGCCCTGCTGGGCTCCTACACAGTGCAGGCAGAGCTGGGGGACTATGACCATGACGACCACGGGCCAGACTATGTCAGCGACTTCCGTTTTGCCCCAAACCAGACCCGCGAGCTGGAGGAGAGGGTCATGGAGCTACATCGCAACTATAAGTACATACATCTTCTAAGGATTTTTTTTTTTTAAGGATAATTGGTTGTTCTCAGCAAAAAAGGTTATTTTACGGTTAAATTTGTTTCACTATTACATATTTTTTCCACAGTCCGTTTCATGAGGGAATTAGACTGATGGAAATTGTTACTTATTTAGCACATTACACATAAACAATTAGGTCGATGTCTCGTCTTTTATAAACACTTGACGTAATGATAAATGTCTTTCATTGCTATGGTGGATGGGCAAACTGTGTCATTTACATGCACATATTATGGGGCTCTCTTGTTTGAGTAACAGCTTTCACCGCACTCTTGATTTGGCCTTGATCATTGGCAGACATCCAAACATGTTGCTTCTGAAGATGGAAGGAAGGAAACTGAAATTCAATGTATACACATAAGCCAAGCAATCCTGGCCCCATGGGTGCTGTATAATTTGAAAAGGCCTGTCAATTTAGCAAATATACTTGATTGATGTCTCGCTCACAGGGGAATGACTCCAGCAGAGGCTGAGATGAACTTCTTGGAAAATGCGAAGAAGCTGTCTATGTATGGGGTAGACCTCCATCACGCCAAGGTACAGTCTCTGTAAAGAAATTATATTACGTTAACTGCATTATGTGTTCTTATTATGTCTGACAATGATGACTCTCCAGGATTCAGAAGGGATTGAAATAATGCTGGGAGTATGTGCCAATGGGTTGCTGATTTACCGAGACAGACTGAGGATCAATCGCTTTGCCTGGCCCAAGATCCTCAAGATCTCCTACAAGAGGAGCAACTTCTACATCAAGATTCGCCCAGGGGAGGTACAAACAATACACATTTATTATTTAAAAAATTGATAGTGTAAGTGTAATTTACGCATGCTTTTGTCATTTATATTTTAGTTTAAAAATCACCGCACAATTTAAAAGAAAAAACACAAAATGGACTATTGGTAGCATTTAAAAAAAACTTTAATCCCTAAATCCTTAGGGACTCAGTGACCTTAGTGATTGTGAATTGTTGACTTGGCTTTGCAGAGAATAGAAAAAAGGTGTAAATTTACTTAAAACTGCCTATAGCAGTTGCAAAGCTGATTAGAACCAGCACCATTATCTGTAAATGCAAGTGCTAAAAATCATTATATTGCATTTAGAGCATAGATGTGACCTTAAATCAGATTACAACCAGTTAACGCCATTACTGACAGTGAAGGACTTAGATAACCTGAACTCACAAATGCTCGAAATATTATGACTGCTATGATAACAGTTTTTTTTTTTTTAAACACTTTTTTGAATGAATCTTACTGCCATACACAACTACACCACATAATACTGCTTGGTGCCTGGTACAAGTCTAACCTCCCGTTTTTTTGCTCCGTGTACTCCACACTCTGCTCCTCTGTCTGCCCCCTGCTGTGGCTGAGTCTGTGATGAACCAAAGAAAGAGCTCTTTTAATGGGGCCATTGCAGCTGCACTGTCAGACACTAAACCCTCCGAAAGAAGCAAAATATTCAACATTGAAATATTTGTATTGTTTGAGTTTTATATTTAAATACAGTACTTGATTTCAGTAAATTGTTATCTCACTATTGTGTTTCAAAGCTCAATGTTATTTTCACTGCATATTAGCATGAGACCTTTTTAAACCAAAGCAAAGACGATTGGATTAAATTGATCTATACATTCTCTGTTCATTTTGGCAGAGGTCTAGCTATAGTAATGTATACACTTAACCATCCTGTCTTTTCTTTTAAGTATGAGCAGTTCGAGAGCACCATTGGTTTTAAACTGCCGAACCACAGAGCTGCCAAGAGGCTGTGGAAAGTCTGCATTGAGCACCACACATTCTTCCGGTATGTATCTGTGTGTGGTGGACTTGCATTTGTATTTGTTTTGCAATAAAAAGAAAGCAAATGCTTTGAATTGTGATAGATTTATGTACCTTGTTAATGCATCTGAGTTAGTCACACACTATTTTAGCAGGTCATCTATCTACTATCAATAAAGTTATTTACAAGAAGGACATTGCTCACTTTTCAATCTCGTAATTGTAATGGATTGTATTATATTATATACATGGCTGCATCGTTAAAACACTGGGGGAATATTGTGTTATGTAAGGCATGCGTTGATCTTGAAACAGACAACAAATATACACTGAACTGTAAGTAGCAGTATATTAAGTAGCATATTGTGTTCAGTTCACATGCAATCCAGTATACAATTATGCAGCTGGATTACTTTTTTAGACTACATTTCATTCCGCCAGACAATTATTACTATAAACGTACAATCTCTGCAGCTACAAAGGGTGGCACATTTATCATGTTTTTTTTTTTTTTTTGTATTTTTTGTTTTCACCTTATAAAAAACAACCCTGTGCTGAACAAAACAAGTACAAAGACTTGTAAACAATAGTTATTCTGTACCATCCCTGGAGGGTGCCGGCATGGCAGAGCGAACTGCAGTGAAACACAAACTGATTTTAGAGTTACAAAAACAAGATTATTGCTATACCATTTGTCATGTTCACTGGATCTAAGTGAGGCTGACTTTCAAGGTCAGAAAATACTAAAGGTAAGAGGAGAAAGACAACATTTTGCAAGCAGATTGCATAATACAGTGCTGATCTAAAGTTTAAGACCAGTTGAATAAATGGCAAAAGTCACATTTTGCATGGTTGGATCTTAACAAGGTTCCAAGAAGAGCTTCAATAAGCAACATGAAATGGGAGTGAGACAAAAAAACAAAAAAACAAACAAGTTAGAGTAAACATTTTATTGAAAACAACAATTAAACTGAAATAGGCTGTTCTGCAGCTGATCAAAAGTTTAGGACCACATGCCTTTAAAAGCCCAAATCTCTGCAAAAATGCAGATTCATTGTCTGGTATTCTCTCAGGTATTCAGATTGCAATGACGTTCTGATGGCAAAGGCAAAAAACGTTCTCTTTTCGAACGTGGTGGGGTTGTTGAGCTACATAAGCAGGGCCACTCGCAGTTCGCCATCGCTGCTGAGGTGGGACTTTTAAGACAGTCATTTTGAATTTCTTGAAAGATCCTGAGGGTTATGGAACAAACACGTTAAGTGGAAGACCCAAAAAAATGACTCCAGCACTGAGCCAGAGGATTCGATTGGCTGTCTGTCAAGATCCAAATTAAGGCCGTTACTGGTGCCAACTGCAGCCCAATAACCATCAGACGGCATTTGCCACTGAAGGGCTTCAAAAATCAAATCAAATAAATGCATTTTTGTAGTGCCCAAAATCACAACAACAGTTGCCTCGATAGGCCACAGGTAGAAAGCAGTTTAAATAAACAATGTTCATGAGAATTCCTTCTTGGCAAGGAAACCTACAAAAACCATGTGGAGAAAAAGTAAGTTAATCCAGTGCAGAAAGAGTTCCTCCTGGCAAATGGGAACATCCAGGTCTACAGGTCAGGGTCATGAGATAAGGGGGTCGTCACTGAAGCAGCCACCACAGTGTCTGAAACAGTCTCCACTCCCCGAGGGAAGTGGAGAAACAGAAAAAGCATGTGAACAGCAATGAACAGACAACATGTGAACTAAAATCTTAAATATTGTTGACAGGCAAAGTAGGAAGAACCAGAGGATGGTGTTTAAGCTGCCATACTTCCTCCAGTATAGTTGCTACTGGGGCAGTGTAGCTAAAACTGTAGATTTTTATTTCTGTTCCTAAGTAGCCTGGCCATAAGCTATTTCAAAGAGGAACGTTTTGAGCCTGTTCTTAAATGTGGAGACTGTCGGTCTCTTTAACATGAACAGGGAGCTGGTTCCATAACACTGGATCTTGGTAGCTAAACACTCTGCCTCCTACTGTGCTTTTAGAGAATCTATAGGGACCAACAATAGTTCAGCATTTTGAGAACGAAGTGCTCTGTTCGGATGGTACTCTACTATCGCATCTTTGAGGTAGGATGGGGCCATATCATTTATGGCTTTATTGGTCAGGAGAAGGATTTTAAATTTGATTCTAAACTCAATGGGAAGCCAGTGAAGAGACTCTAACGCCGCATAATATGATCTCTTTTTCTAGTACTCGTTAATAATCTTGCCGCTGCATTTTGAACCATTTTAAAGCTTTTTATAGAACTTTTAGGACACGCTTCAAGCAGAGCGTTACAGTAGTCTAATCTGGATGTGACAAATGCATGGATGAGTTTTTCAGTGTCATTTTTAGACTGGCTATGTTACGCAGATGAAAGTAGGCTGTTTTACATTCTTGATTTATATGGGCTTTTGGTCGAATACGAAAATACAGGTTTCTTACAGTAGAGATGGAGGCTACAGTGTGGTCAGATAAAGAGTCTCGCAGACGTTTAGGGCCTAGCACAGTGACCTCAGTTTTTTCAGGGTTAAGAAGTAGATAGTTAGGCAGGCACTAAGTCTGTCTACTTGATCGGCCTGATCAGGTTTCATTGATAAATACAGCTGTCTCCTTGAATGCCACAGAACTGCCGCTTGGACTTTAGAGAGCACCAAACATGGGACATTGAAAGGTGTAGGAAAGTTTTATTCTCTGCAGATCCACCTGAGATGTTTTCTACGCGCCACAGGGGGGGTGCCATAATAATCTGGGGTGCTTTTTCCTTCAGTGGAACAATGGAGCATCAGGTGGTGCAGAAGCGTCAAACGACTGCTAGTTCTGTGCAGATGTTGCAGAGAGCATCCCTCATGACTGAGGGCCCTTGTCTGTGGAACCACTGGGTTTTTCAACAGGACAGCGTTACAGTTCATAAAGCCCCAGGACAGAGGACTTCTTCAGGAGAATAACATAATTCTTTTGGACCATCTTGCTTGTTCTCTTGATCTAAATCCAATTGAGAACCTTTTGGGGAGGATGGCAAGGGAAGTTTACAAAAATAGACAACAGTTCCAGACAGTAGATGACCTTCGTGAGGCCGTCTTCACCACTATGAGACTCACCTCCTGGAAACTCTTGCATCAAGCATGCTGCAGCACATTTTTAAAGTGATCAGCAACAAAGCAACTCATTACTGAGTTAATGTTTGGGAGTTTGATTTGTGTTTTGAGGGGGTTTCAAGGTTGTTATTTTAGGTGTAGTCCTAAACTTTTGATCAGCTGCAGAATAGCCTATTTAAGTTTAATTTTACTTTTTTTTTTTTCACTCCCATTTCTTGCTGCTTGTTAAGTTCCAGCCATGCAAAATGTGATGTTTGCCATTTATTTAAGTAGTCTTAAACTTTTGATCAGGACTGTATAATGAAAACTACGCTAAGGTTCTCCACCTCCTAAAGCTAACTGAATTGATCAATTTGTGATGTGAGAAAATCCAGTTAGTTTTGTGACACTGACCATGACCTTTTAAGTGATTAATAAATAGACTTGTATCAGTTATAATACTGTTACAATACTTCCTTTATGTTTTCTTTAAATGTCTAATTTGCTTTTCTAGGTTGGTGTCACCAGAACCTCCCCCAAAGGGGTTCTTGGTGATGGGTTCAAAGTTCCGGTACAGTGGCAGGACGCAGGCTCAGACCAGACAGGCCAGCGCGCTTATTGACCGGCCTGCTCCACATTTTGAGCGCTCCACCAGCAAGAGGTTCCTTCTGTCCCGCAGCCTGGATGGAGGTACACGTTTTGACCACATCTAAACTTCTGCTTTATTTAGCTGTAGCTTTCAGCCTATCTTCATTTAGCTAGCTTTATTTATCATGTAGCTCTGGTTTAACCTTCTTTACTCATAGTGTTATTTAGTTCTTTGTGCAGCCTGGTTAGCCCATGTGGTCCTTTTCTCGTTCTGGTTTTCTCTGACATGTCCCTGATTGTGCATATAGTGCATATTTTGTGCTGTCTAATGCCAACAATCCTAACCTAATGTCACCTTCCATTAGCTTGGTATCAAACATGAAAAATGTACTGTACATTACTGGTCAGATTGAACGTCAAAGTTTCTGACCACTGTGACAAACGTCCAATGAGATGCCATTGCGAAATATAAAAAAGTAAACAAAAGAGTCATGGAATAACCAAATAAGCTGCCGAGTCACAATATATATACAACATTGTATCAATTTTGCACCCTGAGGAAGACCATGTTGGGCCGAAACATGCCTTGGATTCGTGATAATAAAACTGGTCACCCAAGAGACAGCTGTTTTCTCTTGTATAGTGTCACTAACTCAATTTTGTATTTAGAATCTTAAAATCGTCATTGTTTTAACATAAGGCTAACTGAAAGATCTACTGATGTGATGATACAATCTCAAGCTTTACAGCTTTTTCCTTGTTCCCTGTAGAGTTCTCTCGGCCCATGTCGTCCATGTGTGAGAACCACGACAGCCTGTCCCATCATAGCATCAGTGAGCGACGGGGCCTCCACAGTCCTTCTGGAGATGAGCAGGAGACTGAGCTGGAGCCCAGTCTGGAGCAGGAGGAGGAGGACAGAGAGCATGAACCAGAGTATGAGCTGGAACGGGACAGTGGAGACGACGGCAATGTGACGCCCAGCAGGAAAAAAGACGTCAGGGTAATGCCATGGGCTTTGTTCTCATAGTACAATAAACTAGCAAAGAAAGGAATTCTGTTGCAAAAAAAATATTATTCACCTTATTCCGCCCTGCCCACTTTTGCCTCTTTTTATGTTCATGATCCGCCCTCTTTTAGTAAAGAGACATATAACACTATATAAAGTAGATTGCTTTGTCTAAAATGTTTAATGTACACTTTAAAAAACGAGTCAGCAACGCGCCGATTTCCTGGGAAGCCTGAAAGTGGCTTTTTAGTCCGTGTAGAACTTATTTTGTGTTGAGCTCGCCTGCTCCATGCGTAAAAGGTGAATAGAATATTTTGAAGCCCTTTAGGTCCAGCATGGAAGCTATAGCAACAATCTTCAACAATATCAACATACTTAGGGCTAGACCAAGTCAAATAGAGAGCTGGACCTGTACTTATAACTTGAAATTTTGTGAAAATCTGTGAAAAAAAAACAAAAAAAAAAACCTATTAGTGGAAAGCAATAGACTCTTTTGCTACATTAGCAAGAGTTTCTTTACCAATGGACCCTGTTGTACACCTGATTGTTTTAAATGTTCTTAAGTGTTCATTTATTTTAAAGGTGAATGTTTAAAAATGTTTCTCTCCTACTGAGACCAAGATGGCAATGATAACTACAGATTATTTTGGTGAAAGTATGAGTTTACAAGATTGGTAACTTATTCTTGATGCAAGTACCCTTCTTGTAAGTGTTTACAGAGAAAACATTTAACATGTGTGTTTCACAAAGAAATTCTTTTGTAAAGTCTAGAAATTGACCTCAAGTGATGCCAAAACATCTCCATTTAGACACTTGAGCTGCAGGTTGTCCCATTGAATTTTGTCCTGACTACTTCTTTGCCTTCATGGGAATGTTGTGTCGTTATTTGAATCCTGTATTTAAAAAGTAATTGCATGTTTATATGGGATCATCTTTTCTATTTCTTGTTAACTTGAGGAGCTTAAAGGCTTGACATGCAGGTTATCACTGAGAAATGTTTGAGCGTCATGCTGCAGGGGCCTAACACTGTTGTGGGTATTCACCTCAGTCTCTTACATACTCAGAGGGCCCTGCTTAAAATCCCTTCTTTACTCTCTTAACCCTCTAATTGGGCAAACACAGTAACATTGTGCCTCTGTGGCTAACATCCTTTTCTCTTCTAACTTGTGCTTACCCAAAGGAGGAGACAATTTCACCAATTGACACTGAACAGGAGGTATACCATTGTACCTGTTCATAATTTCCTAAATCACTTCTTTGGTGCTCATTGTCATTAATTGTAGACTAACCTTGTAAAACCTACTAAACGTATGTACATTGGCAAGACTATGTATGCATACTTGTGAACCTTTGGCGAGTATGCACCTTTTATTTTGCTGAGACATTACAGGTCAGGTAATGTCAGGTTGTAGGCACACAAGGAAAACAATTTGAAATTTTCCCAATACACTACCTCATCTGTTTTCTTCTCATGCTCTCTGCACTCTTCACCTTTGACCTTTAACCTTCTTATGCTGCTGTAGTTGGATCAAGAGACCACACCTCGGCACAAAAAGGAGGTACATTTTCCTCTTTAGATAGTGCCACATCCACCTGTCCTTTGGGATTTCAGAACATTTTAGTTTTTTGAAATGTCATATAGATTTGATTTGATAACCAAAATCCTTTAATCCTGGTTTTGTAAATCATCTGTGAAGTATTGTTTATGTTCCTGGATGAGCCCATGTGCATGCTTGACTGCTTGATATTTTTATTATCTACTTGCGTAACTGACTGAATTTCAATTTCTGCTCTCATCATATCAGTTTTTACTCATCGATTTAGTCATTGATGTGTCTGAATAAACCATTTCATATCATGACATATTGCACTTATTCTTATCCCTTGTTTCTACCAGCACTGTTTTATGAACTTTCATGCATTGGAGATTACAGTGTGTAGCAACTCTGCTCTAAATCTCTGTCCAATCTCATTTGTTTGTATTCTTCTGTGCTCTTACAGTTCCTAGACAAGTCCCAGGATGTGTTGCTCAAGCACCAGGCCAGTATCAATGAGCTGAAGAGAGCGCTGAGGGAGCCCAACAGTAAATTGGTCAATCGAGAGAAGCGTCTGTCGGCCACCTCCCCTACAGGCACGCCGGAGAAGAAAGCAGTGAGTCAATCTCTAATTTGTTTTTCTGTTCATATATAAAATCTGATCAGGCTCCAAGTGTATTTCAGGAATGTCTCAATTGGGATGAATTCCACAATGAGCTGCTATTTTGGTAGTGGCCTATTTGCGGTATATGTTGTAGCCATACATTATGTTCCCTGAATTCTTTTGATGTGGCATAACGATGTCAAAGTGAGTTCTTAACACTTGAGTCGGCAACAAGGGTGTAAGAGAAAAGTCATATCAACATTTAAAAGTCTGCCTCTGCCTTTTCCAAGACAACCATAGAAGCTTTTCAATTAGATGCAATATTCAGTCATTCCCCTGCCACACATTGCTGCTATGGCATCCGATATTTTACCAAACTATCAGATGCCATAGAACATGTGACATCCATTCAGCCCCTCTGACTGACCGCCACTAAATGGTATTGATTGAAATGCATAGAAGGCTAAGAAGAAAGATTACATATGCATGATATACAACAAATGACTGAAGTGAAACAGATGGTGGTGACTTTGACTTGTATTTCAATTATTATCTGAGAGAGTTGGATGAATAAGGGGAGAGAGGTGGCATCCAGGTGAATAGCCTGGTGGACAATTGAGAAGGAGAATGGAAAAAGCTTGATTTCTGGATGATGATTTCTTGACAATTACAGATGGGTAGGAACAAGAGAGACATGGAAATACAATTTATGGTTAAGCTTCATTCAAGGCACTTTAAAATAACTTTTCTTAATACCTTATTACCTCGTCTTCACTGTCAGCTCATCTTAATCTTAGATCCCAAAACAAGAAAGAGAAATTTCAGAAGTTATAAAGTTGTCTTTGAGCTGGAGCCGCTGACAGTCCCTGCTCTTCTATCTGCAACAATCTGATTATTCCCACAGTGTCAACCAGTGTCTGCAGCACAAAGTGTAATCTGTCATGTGCCTCGCTGCAGAAACACGCTGTAGAGGTGTAATTCGGTTTGACTGACGCTCCAAGGCCGGGGAAAGTCTCAGGATTCTTAAAATATTCTCAAGACATTCAGACAGACACACTCCTTTGATGTACTCACCGAAAAGGAAGACATTTGAATTGCAAATGGATGCTGATTTAGTTATGTGGATTTAATGACTGTCAGGTATTTGGAATTGGGTTTTTTTTTTACTTGAAAGTTTCTTCAGCAAAATAGCACCCTTGTTAGTGCAAAATGTTTTTTTGGTTTTCCTCTCTTTTTCTGCATGTACACTGGCAGCTGTCTCTACTGCTTTGCTTACTTTCTCTATAAACTCTATGTCTCTCCTCTGCCTTGTGTTGTTCAGTCAGTGACCCGAGCCAGAGAACCTGTAAACAGCCTGTCTGTGGAGGGCTTTGTCCAGAAGACTGTGATCACTTCTCCTGAGGTTGCAATTCTTTCCCTTTCCTGTTTTATATCAATGAATGTGTGTAAGATTATAATCATATAGTCATATGATTATTTACCATTGTATTATCAAATACTTGAAACATTTATATGACAAAACATGTGATCACTTGCTGTTACCTTCCTGATTAATTGCTGTAACACTGTACAATTTAATGCAGAAGCTTGTTTGTTGAAATATCTTTTGCACATAACTAATGACCAGTTCATCACTGTAAGCCGCAAAAAAAAAAACGGAGTGTATTTAAGCTAGACATCACAGTAGGCTGTTATCTACTCACATACTTTCCAATGAACATCAGTTCCTGCTTATAACACATCTTCTTGGAGGAAAAATGTCCTCTTGGTGCCTTCAGCTGTCAGTCTTCTAAATGCTTTGCCTCATTGATTTATCACACAAAAAATACTTTCAAAAGTTCACCATTGTCTATTGCCTTAAGTTTTTGTAATTCTGAGACTGTTTTTATTAAGATGCAGCCGCTGCACCTGGCGTATCTAACTTTTTCCAATCTATACCAACATATAGGGCTCCGAGGAGTGGGTATTGATTGAAAAACAAGAAAGTTATCAAGAGCATGACTGGAAGGCAGAAGAAAAGAGCCGACTGGCTGCTTCTCCCCCCTTCACTCCTGAAAGCTCTTGGGAGCCAAACGAGCAGGAGATAGACATAAGCCAGATGAGACACACAGAGGTAACAGGGTATGACAGGAAAGAAATGAAAAGCCATATCAATGAGATCCCCTCGACCAAAGCGACCCAGGAGGCAGACGTGTGCGCCGACGCTGGACCGACAAACAAAAGTCGCTTTGTGATTCAATTACTGGAGGATACAGATAAATCTCTAAGTAAACCCCCTCAATCGCAAGACCCCGAGGCAAACAGCGGTGCCGCCCTGGGCCCAAAACCGATAAAAGAACGTCTGCGCAAAAAGAGGCGGCCACAAAGTTTAAATTTGGGAATACAAGGAGAATACCGTAAAGGAGGGGGAGATTCTTCTGGAGATGACAATTCCGAATCAGGTGACAGTACAGATGAGTCAGCTAAAGTTGTGCATCGTGGCGAGTCAGTGGATAAGATGAAAGACAACCAGTGGAAGGAAGAGTGTATCAGGGCCAGTAAGAACAGCAAACAAGATGATAGGTCTGCTACTGAATTCAGGGAAGTGTCCAGGCAGACTGCTGAAGGCGTGAAGAAAATAGTCAACCTGGTAGATATTGATTCCAGCCCTGTGAATGGACCTGGGAAGATAGAGCAGGATAGTTCATTATCAGGGGTAAAGGGGGGGTCGAAGGTGAGAGGGAAGGGTATTATTGACAACAAGGAGCTAGCTGAGGTCAAGTTACGGCAGGTCAGGACACATGAGAGGAAGGTGAGCAGCTCAGGAGGAGAGGATTTTGACTTGGGTCCCGGGGAAAGAGGGGAGAAGAGGGCATCTCTACACAGACTGTCAGGCAGCCATCAGTCAGAGATCACCAGGATCGTCCCACTGAAACCCGAGCGCTCAAAAAGTGTGGCATGCAAAGATGAACGGGATCGAGCTGGACAAGACGAACTCCGACAAGCATTCCGAAGAGAGTATCGATGGTCTGTGGGTTCACCGGAAGGATCATCGGACCTCAACTGGACTGAAGTCACAGCGTTCCATCCAGAGTTCCTCAGAGATTCAGATTGTAAAACAGAACTTCATGACCACACTGGAAGAGGGTTCACAGAAAGTCAGACGTTTGGCTCGAAGTTGTCAACAATACCTAAAATGGCCCCACCTGCTCCTCCGGTGAAAACGCAGAAAGTTAGAGAGTCGGGGTTGATCCTGAGGAACAGCCGGAGCGCAGGTCGGGAGCAGGGGCTTGATGCTGCCAAGAAGAGACTCTCGGTAACACACCTCGGCCTCCAGTGAAATAGAGCACCGCATGAGCTTCAGACAACACCCATTGTTTCTTTTCAGTGACTTGAACCATCCATCCATTTAGCTTGTTTGAAGAAAGCAGTTGTGTTGTTACTTTGCTTGGGTCAAAAACATGTTTGCTTCATGATTGAATTTGCTCAAAATCAACTTTGGACTGTTCTCACTGTGTCACCATAACGTCATGCTTTAAATTAATCTTCTTGAGTAACATATTGGATAATGTTCAGGAGATTTTCTTCATCACAATAATTTAAATATGCTTTAAGAGACAGATGACACACATTAATGATGTAGGTGAAGGGATGGACCATAAATTGTATTTCCCTGGAATCCAGAACACACACACTATATATATAGCATGTTAAATATACAATCTACTGGGTTTAACTGGGTTGGGTAATCTGAGTGTGACAACCAATCATAAACTGAATTGAAACTTATATCACTGTATTCAAACAGACAGATATATTGTGATAAACATTGATTTGGAAGCTTCTAAAGACCAATATTCAAATCCATGTGTTGCATCATTCTATTTTTTTTTATTACTATCATGCAGTAAATGCATGCATGTTTACAATGCATGTTATTGTGTAACATTTATGTTCTAAATATGATTGTATGTTGTTAATGATCAAGCCATTTTCAAATTGATATGTGTAAGTACCATCATGTACATGCATGTTATAATGTTTTAGGTCCAACATTTTTGCTGGGAATGAAATACAATACTAACCTAAACTTGGGTTCTCAATGTTAAATCTAATTTAATAATCCACATTAGCGTTTCAATTTCACACTGCATTTCCTTTTAAATTACCCAGAATATTCAGTCTATGAGCTCTCACATTGATTGCTTAATGGCCCCCTGTTCTGGTGAGGGGAAAGTGCTGTGTGTATCGTATTGTGTAAGATATTGTATATGATCACAACAGAATCCTAGTTTAGGTGGGTGCTTTACTCGGCTCTTCACTGGGTGTTGTGTGTCTCTGTCCTTCCATAGCTTGCACTAACTTTGGCCTTGTCTCTCTGCTGCTCTGCTTCACTTTACAGGAGCCTGTTTCTACTCCTGCCATTTACGAGGAACCTTTTGCAGATTTCAAGGTTATTCAAATCGATTATACTGTACATCTTTCACTCTGTTCTCATCTATTCTTTATCTATCCTCATTCCACTTGACAGCATCTCTTTTTCTCTTTGTGTAAAATATTAAACCATAAATAATTATTTTACTTATCTTATGCTAAGATTTTGTTTCACCGCTGTGTTCCACAGCCAGATATCATATCATATCGCACCATACCATATAAGTAGCTGAGTTAAATTGTATCTCCCTACTATTTTTATATTCAAAAGCCTTTTATGCCAAAACTGTATCTACTGTCTCTATACTGTCAAGTGCATAAACACATATGCTCTTGATAGAAATGTAGGAATTAACAAGTTCCATTCAGTCCATTAAACGTTTGCAAATATATCTTGTAAGTAATTTCATATAATCCTCAAAGGACATTCTCTCATTTCAATGTAAAGCTGCAGCTGGTTTTGAAGTGTTGTGTGTACATCAGAAGGAGCTGGCGGAGAGGAAAACTGAGCACAGCGCTGCTTCAGAGGAGGAAACCTTGTCCAGTGTGAGAGAGAGCCACTTGGGCATCGAACGCAAGTGCTCCAGCATGACAGTCAGCTCCACATCCAGTCTGGAGGCGGAGGTGGACTTCACTGTCATCACAGAGCTGCAGACCGGTGCCGAAGACTTCCACAGGGGGGCGCCAGAGTTGGGAGAGCGGCAGTCTGAAGTAGGGCGTGAAGACTTCGAGGAGACGTCCAGGTTCTACTCTGCCAGGCTCATGGGCACCAGAGAAAAGTCGCCTCTGATGGAGGAGAGGTCTGATGAGGCCAGTCATCCTGAGGTAGAGGAGCTTCACTGTGTGCCCATCACATGGACTCACCTGCCTGGATGTTCTGTTGGGTCATTCATTTTTCATTTAATTTCTTCAACCATGTTTGTGTTTTATGCTGTTTTGGCTGTGTATGTATGTTGCGTTTGTGTGATGGCACAACATTCTGTTGGCCAGCAGGTATAATTTAAGAAACATAATTTGCTGCTAAATTGACAATAATAAGGTGTTTCGGCATGACTCATGTTTTTATTTCTGTTATGTTTACATCAATATGGAAGCTAAAACTGGCATGAGGTCAAGCACTGTCTCTGCCAGCACAAATTTCCTGGCGTGAATTTTTTTCTTTCTAATGCTTTGTAAGGTTTCGTTAATATTCACTCGCACTCATCAAGTTATAAAATTAAAATGTGTTTATTTTCTCACTGTGATTTTGCACTTTTTTGGTTTGTTTGATTTTGTATCGCTTTGATGTCACTCACCTTAATTTGTCAGCTCACCAGTTCAATCCTTTTGCCTTTCTCATTTGTTTTAGTGATCCACAGATACATATAAGCCAATTACCTGTGTCAGTTCTCAACCCTTTTGTTTTTTCTCTTACAGCCTCCAGTGGCCAGGAAGGAGCCCAGTTCAGTAAGGGTTTCCCACATGCTGAAGAAGTCTGAGATGCACACAAATGGATCAGAGGTCCACCACAACATCATAAACATAGAATCACAGGTAAACACCAGTCAAACTGTCAAAAATCCTTGTAAATGTGGATGGAAAATTTGCCAGTAAAACAAAAAACGCAACGCATAACAACTCGTCACAAGAAAACCCTGCTTGAGTTTTAAAATAATATAATTTGTGTTGTTGCACCGATTGTTTGCCGCCTCATTTACTTTAATTCCGCCTTGTTTAGCTGCACTACAGTTTATGGCAGAGTAAAACACAATGGATTAGAAGTGGATTATACGCTGCTAAGCATTCAAATAGGCCCTAGTTACAGTGACATCTAGCCATGGGTTTTCAGAATGTTGACAAATTAAGGCGGGACGCTGCTAGCAAAACTATTTTTTTTCAATTTTTTGTTTTTTGGTCAGTTTGCTCTCTCATCGTATGGCTTTCATGTGGAAACAACAAACTTGTCCAATCTCCTCTTAAAAATGTTTTATTCTTCCATTTAATCCACTTCATCCATAGATTTCTATGGGACATTGTCATTTCAAAGGCCATTTTCTTAAAATGCATCTTTCTCCTCTAGGGACATAAGGATCACCACTTAAAGTAGATCCTTCACACACCAAACTTTACAATCTACAATCAACGAATCAAAGATTTTGACGAAACGTACAGAGTGATTTTTTGATATCTAATTCTAAAACTGATTTATTGAAGTTTTAAGTTTAAAAAAATGAGGCGAAATTTGAATTTTTAGGTCAATTTTCAGTCAGATCTAGTTTACTTAAAAACTAAATAAGAAATCCAAAATTCTCCCTAATGTGTGTATAAAATGAACCAAGAAATTTAAACCTGGTCCTGTCTATTTTTTGGATTTAAATGTCGCAAATATGTGTATTTTTGGCCATTTTTACACATAAAATGCTTTATTTCTACATGAAAACATTAAATAATGAAAAACTTGTAATTCATTTTTCTTAAATTTATGTGAGTAAACCACAGGGGAAGTTTCAAATTGATATCTTTAAATTTAAGATTTTTTCTTATTCACCTGTAGTGTCTCACCTTAATAAAACAGAATATCTAAAAGGATGAAAGAAAGATGAAACCCATGAATATAATCTCAATAACTCAGTCATAAAGAAATCATATTAAATTCCTTGACACAGAGTGCAAAAGTCTGTTATTTTTTATTTTGAACATCACATTCATCAAATTGTTCAATAAATACTAAGTCCAGAATTATCTATTATTTATTATACTGTGAGTTGGATGCAATTTCCTGATCTACCTCCAGAGGTGGATAGAGTAGCCAAATGTTGTACACAAGGTAGAGTAACATTGCTTCAAAGCAATATTACTCTTTTAATTGTACAAAATAGGATAGTCCATGAAATGACTTAAGTAAAGAGTAAAAACAAACTTGGGGAAACTACAGTAACTGAAAAAGTAACTGTCTGTAACATCAGATTCATAATTTTAAGTTAATTTCATTTTAAAGACCCTATGACTTGGTAGACTAATTATTTGACTAAAATGCAATTAAAATACATATATTTCAAAGTTTGATAAAATACAAATTTTATCCCGCGCTGGTTTAGCATTTTTAAAATGTTTTTAATTTTACTTCCTTTTTGTAAATGATGACGTCACACTAGGAAATTACCTTGCAACCACACCATACACTGGGCCAAACCTCAGCTAATGTCACAGATTTTACAAATACAAATACATGTGAACACCTTTGTTGAATTAATGTTTAAAGGGTCTCATTTTGTAAATTACGAATAACCTTCGTGTCACTATTGTGATGTCATCAATGGTGTATTACTTTTTTCCATTTTCCAATTTTTCCATTTTTCTCCACAAACGGCTAGCTGATTGGTGTAAAAGTATAATTTATACTTACAACAGGTATTAATACACCCAATAAAGTCAAAATTAGAAAATGTCATACGCACTGTAAGATTAAAGTACAAATTCTGGTGTTTTCAAAGGAGAGACCACAACAATGAGAAAAACAGCTTTTGCTTAAACTCACAGTGGGAAGAGCAAAACATTTACACTGTGAAATATATTACTGAGGGAGGAGTAAAAAAATATGCAGTCGGATAATTGCTCCGAGAAGTACAATTTGTTTAAAATACCTCAATTAAATGTTACTGACTGAGTACTACCTCTGTCTATATCACAGGTAAATGTCAATAAGTTTCCATCCAACTAGTACTAAGACACTTTTACTTGATGTGAAGTCCATGTGCAGGGCCAGGAAAAACCTATTCCTGGACACAATCCCATGATCCAAATATATGAGTGACATAACAGCATCATTATGACTGATTACCGTATTGACAGGACATTTATGAGCAGGATGAAAGCAGATGCCAGCCCATTCATCTGGGGAGGCTGAGGTTTGAGAGCGTCCCGGCCCACAGGTGCATGATTAAACCATAATGACGGCAGATCTCTTCAGCGGCAGCTAATGGCACGGATCAAGTCGGGCACAATGTGGACACTGGCTTTGAAGTGAGGGCTCAGTGGTGAAACGGATTTGCAGAGACATCACAGTAAAGCTTCTGTAATGAGTGTCAGTGTAGCTGCAAGTCGCAGTAAATTCTCCCTTACAGCTTCTGAGTGGACATTTCCGTTTAGTATGCACAAAAATGAACATGCAACACAGGAAATAAAAAAGAAAAATCCGCTCCACACCATTATTGATGAATAAAATTAAGATAAATGTTGTCACTGTACATTGTGTTATCAAGTCGCAACAAATGTCTTATTGCGGAGACTGTTCAAGGCTCAACCCTCAGGCCTTTTCAATGGCGTATGTACAAATTAACATGAAAAATTGAAAACGTTTATAGGTTTTGTGTTGAATTACACCAAAAAGTCCCTGACGCTCATGATCCTCTTTAATAAAGACATGCTGCCCTCTGGTGGACAATATGTTTTGTCACCAGTTGGAACAAAATTGAGAGCAGCCTTGCCTGGTTCTGTAATGATTATTCTGTGCCTTTGTGAAGAGTTACCTCTATAGATGTCTTATAGAAGCCTACATTTACTGCAATAAAATGGCTTTTATTTAACAAGCCTTTTCTCGTAAGTTTGCTCATACACCCATTCAGATGATTATCACAGGTTTATGTGTGCTTCTCAGAGCTACAGAGAGATCAGCCCACGGGATGTATCTGCATCGGCCTCCATTAAGGAGAATGGCTCACCTGTAAGTGCCACTGTCAGAGGATGAATGTGTGTTGAATATAAGCTGTGATTAGCCTGATATACTAAGTTAGAGTATAATTATATTTAATTACATTGATAATGAAACTCTAAAATCATGCCTGTTCTATTTGTGACAGGCAAAAGGCAACACTGTGGGGAGGGAGTCTGTTGTGTCCCCTCTGACTATCACCGCTGAGAGTGTCACCTCTGCAACCACAACTCAAGTTACCAAGGTAATACTTCATTTGCTGCCATGATTACTGAAAGTTAGACTACAAAAGTTTCAAGTGCACGATGGTTCAAAAGCAGCATGAACAGATGACCGTTTCAAAATGTTATGGTCTCTTAATTATTTCTTGTTTGTTGTTACTTGTTTTTTGTTCAAATTTTCTTTCCCCACGTTTCTTAAATGATAACTGAAATGTGATCAAATCCCAAAATCTGCAATTTAGATATTACATGTAACAGAGCTTGAGCATAGTTTCCCCAGTCTGATGTTGTGCTCTAATGGGCATTTTCAATTTTATGTTTAATAATAAGGGAGGAATGTAACAGTCAAGTTAATTCTTTATTTTATACAAAATAAAGAATTAACTTATGTTTTTCATTTAGTTGCTTGATGATTCTGTACTCTTTCTTAGACTGTGAAAGGTGGCTACTCGGAGACCAGGATAGAGAAGAGGATAATCATCACTGGTGACGATGATGTGGATCAGAACCAGGTGAGTGCTTGTATTACATTTGCTCCTATGGAGCTCCATACACCTCTAACTGTGCCCATCTCTGCCTTATGTCCTCAGGCTCTGGCTATGGCTATCCAGGAGGCCAAGCAGCAGCACCCGGACATGCTGGTGACAAAAGCAGTGGTAATCAGAGAAACAGACTCTCCCACGGATGAACTACAGCACAGGACTCAGGTACAAAACTAAATCTAAAGATCTTATTTTAAATTTTTGTGGCAGAAGCTTTTTTGTTTTTATTACATTGGTCTAATGCACTGAATTGTAATGTAGTAATAAAATAAAACTGGAGAAAAAAATCCATCGGGAAATGCATAGTTTCTGATGTTGTTAGTCATGTGCCTCTGAATTGATCAGCCAAACAACAACAACAAACAAAACATGCTGTTTTAAATCCTTGGCTGTTGTGATACACTTAGATGTTTATGGCATTTCTATTATGCTTAAATTGTGTACTACCTGCTTTCATAGTTTTTGTACTGATCAGTAATTAATCTGATTGATTATATTACTATGTCTAGTAACACTTTAGATTAAGATTCCTTAGTAAACTAGTTATAAGATGTTAACACGCACTAGTTGTTTGTTTATGCACTTATAACAGCTTATACATGTTTATAATCCATTAACCAAAACATGCTTGTGTTAATAAACCGCATGTACAGAGCATCTATAAGCTGCATATTAAATTGTTTCCAATTATCATGCTAAAAATGCTTTTAAGTGCTTATTAATGCATTATAAATAATTTACTAAGGAACCTTAATTACCTTCTTTTATTTTATCATGTGTGTGCTTATTTCTTTGCAGTCGTGATTGGTGCTGGAACCTAAGAGGGGCCTCTTGAAAACCCTGATGTATGGTCTGCACAACACAACACCCTGTAAAGAGGACCATATCACTACTATGTACATACACACAACAGCAGACCGCCTTCACCGAGTAGTACTCCTCTTTAGACAACTCAACTGTGACCCCGCCTCCTGACCACTCCCAGCCAATCCCAGCACTCTACTTGAAAG
Organism: Rhinogobius similis; assembly: GCA_019453435.1. Lineage (NCBI taxonomy): Eukaryota > Metazoa > Chordata > Actinopteri > Gobiiformes > Gobiidae > Rhinogobius > Rhinogobius similis. The sequence goes on along the minus strand of CM033627.1, from coordinate 23,587,582 downwards.
ACACTTGGAGAATTACTTTTTGCTTCAGTGGAGTGACTGTTAATAATATGACTTTGGTTTGCTCACAGCTATGTAATCCACCATGGATTTCTAAACTCAACCTTCTTCCATTTCAGAGACTTATTTGTAGACATGAACATAATGCATAAGAGCAGAGGAACAGCCAGAGTGAGGCTGGTTTGGAGACATGGAGCAAGGATGATGCCATCTCCTGGCCACAACATGACAGTGTAACCAATAGCTCTTATTATACGCTTTTTACATTTTTATCTATATAGGATTTAATTTATGTTGAGTGTTTGCTTGTTTATGAAAATATGTATAATATCTTATATCATGATCTGCATGAAAATCTGAGCTGAGGAAATGGGTGATTGGAGGGCACATTTTGAGTTTAAAACATTAACCTTTGATATGTGACCAAGCACCTTGAGAGACACGGGTCCCACAGACCTGCGCTGAGGAACATGCAGGTGTCTGGAGTCCTGCTTAGGCCTGTGCTCCACTGGATATTCACTGTGTGTCCCCCTGCTGTCACAGCCCGCTGTTTTCATTGCTGGTCATGCATTTCATTTGAATATTCAAATTGAAAAAGTCTTGTTCACAGTAATATAATAACGGTTGCTTTGTTAGATATGCGGAAAAAAAGAAAAAAAAAAGATATATTTTCTGCCATTTATTATTTATAATGGTGTGTTGTTGGATTTTTCAGGCTTTTGTGTGTAAGCTCACTGAATTTGTCTTACTTTTTGAGTTCTGCTCTAATACATTCTCATTTCTATGATTATGATAATTGGTTCAATAATATGACATGCCATAGGGATTTTTTTTAGTAGATGAATGTAAGAGTTAATGGTTTCCAGTGGTTTCCAATGGTTTCCTATCTGACCATTGCTTGGGCTCTTAGTTGCAGAAACAACATTCATTCATTCATTTTCTACGGCTTGTATTTGTTCAGGGTCGCGGGTGACTGGAGCCTATCCCAGTGACTTTGGGCCTTAGGCGGGGTACACCCTAGACAGGGGCCAACTCGTTGCAGGGCTAACAAGCAACAACATTATAAATTATATTCTAACATAACAACATTTATCTGTGACTCTATCACTGTATATAAGTTTATATGATACAAGTCTTTAAAGGGATCTTTTAGAAGTTGACTTTTTTTTTTTTTTTTTTTTGGATGGCAAGCTTATGGTGACCTTACAATGTCTCAAAGAGTGCCATATTTCCAACAATGCCACTGTAACAAGTCTATTTCTTATTATTACACTTTATGTACTATACATGTTATTGCCCATAGTCACACACTGCCTGGAACCTCCTTACACACTCTGGGTACTTTTCTGTTGGTTGAATTTTAAGTTATGCTGTATGTACATTTATTTATATGAGGATGTGGATGTGAGCCCTGTGCTTTTCCTCCCTGACAGATAAAGCCAAGCCCTGCTAAGTGTGTCCCATAGCAACTAAGTATCCAAGCTCCACATTTTAAAATTACAAAACTATATCCAGTTAAACCTACTATGCATCAGTAACCATTTGCAACAGCTAGGGCCGGACTCATGCCCTCATCATTTTATGCTACAGTAGGAAGCAGTGGGGCTTTGTAAGACTTGCAATAATTTCCTCTTCTCTGCCATGTGTATAGAAGCATAGCCTACTGGCATCTTTTCGCACCATTGACTTGAAAAAGTTCACCTTTGGAGGAAAATATAACTTAATACTTAATACTATCTTACACTGGACTTTAGCAAAGGCACTTTGAAGGAGAAAACCTACACTAAAAACACTACTGATACTAAGGTCACACAGGGGAAGAGAAGCTTGAAAGTATAAGGCTTGTACAATTATATAAATATAATAAATCTTTGTTATGGCCTTGTATATCACCACCAGGAGCATGAATGTGGGGGGACAGAGGTGCAATAGGAACACTACTTGAATGGGTGCCTTGCGTATGGGAGAGCCGTCACTAAAGTGTCTTGAAAAATGGAACACGGGAATGATATATATGGTTGAATTTTTCATAACATTTCTAGGCCCTGTTACAGTAAAATAGAACCAGCAGTACATGAACACGTGCTTCTCCCACTGTCTAGCGCCCCCTGTTGATTCTGCGTGGCCTTTTTGCTCCACATTCTTGCATCACAGTGCTTGGTGGTGTGTTTTTGCTGTAACTTGCAATGAGTCTAAATGGAAACATGCAAAAATAAATGTCTCAAAGTATGATTCAAATGTTGTCTTTGATTATAAAAAAAGATGAATGACGTTGTATCTTATTATCAATATAATCTACTCACCCTGAGATTTAACCTCTATAATAAAGGGCTTTTTGTACTATAACAGTGTTGCAGGTATTATTGTTGCAACCTGTCGCCATCTTGTGGTCATGTTTGAATCTGGTTTTCAAGTTCTTTTTCTGTGTATTTATATGGCCATCTAGTGTCCACTTGCCATAATACAATATACACAGCTTTTATATTTGTTTTTGTTTATTCCCATTTGTCAACCATCTGATTAAAAAAAAAAAAAAAAAAAAAAAAATATATATATATAAATATATATATATATATATATATATATATATATATATATATATATATATATATATATATATATATATATATATATATATATATATATATATATATATATATATATATATATATATATATATATAAAGGCAAAATTGTAATCCAGTTATTTTCTAACCCATGGGGAATTTGAAGTGTGATTTTCCTCTACAGAGCCACATATAATTCGGGTCAATTAGACAGAGGTCAAAACCATCAGCTTCAATAAGCCATTTGTTATTACTCCAAAGGGTTCAAGAACAGCTTTAACTTAAATCTGGTGTTTTAGGGAAAATCTGCCCGAGTGATCATTAACACTGGCATGTTCTTGGTATCCATCACAGATGACATGTTATATAATTACAAATACAATGAAATTAACTTGATCTAAATGCTGAAGTGCTTATTCACATCCAAATAGAAATACAAATTGCAACACATATTTTTCTTCTGGTAATAAGAGAATATCTTGATAAGTGACTGAACACCTTGAGAGACACTGGTCCCACAGACGAATAATCTGAGGAATGTAGGCAACTAAAGATCTGCTTAGGCCGGTTCTCCACTTGATGTTGACTCATTATTATTGTTTCAGTTTGTCCAGAGGCAAATATGGCTTTCCATCATCAACAACACCTTAAAAATGACTGAATGGTGTTCTGTTTAGTATTGAACAAACTAATTGTAGGCAGTACAATACAGCATCTATTACAACTCTAAAATCAGAGAGATACCCAAGAAGATCAGTGTTTTTGTCCCACAATATATATTAATTAGAGCTTGAGAAAAAGTAACAAGAAACAAAGCTTGGACTAGTTTTATAAATCAAATATCTTTATTAACACGGTATAAACAACAAACAGCGACAGAGGGAGCTCTCTTATGAAGCGTTTATGGATGTAGGAAATCTCAGAAGGGCTGACTGTCACAGGAGCATTGACACATATATACGTACGTAGCTGACCAGTTATGACCGGTATGTTTCAAAGCACTGAGTCTCTCTGCAGATGGAAAGGACACACTACAGTCATGCTAAGCAACACAGAGTTACAGTATGAAACTCAGTGGTTACATAAAAAAAACACCTAAATCATTTCTTTAGAAAGGTTCTTCTAAATGAATCCCAGTGTACAAAAAACAGTATCTTACATGTTTCAGTACCCAGTAGCAGATTAAGTTTTTGAAGTACTACAGGCTACCATTGAAAAGGTTGTGCTCACCTTCAAGAATTTAATGAGGTCATAATTTCAGATGGGGGCAAGGCCTCTTCATGGGTTTCAAGCCATGGCAGCGGGAGTAATTATTACACAATTCAAATCAAAATAGTATATGTTTTTATAATTGGCAAAGGTCCTCAAAAAAAAACAAAAACAACAACTTCAAATTAGGAAGGAATAAATCCATGAATAGTATAACGCTATGGGAGATTCACTGTTTTTCAAAGAAAAATGAAATGTATGAAACCTGGGGTACCTAATTTTCAAACTGTGAAATGAGAACGTAGGCATTTAAACCTTTCTAACTCATGGCTCTCACAAAACCCTTTGGCACATCCCCAGTTTTCACTTGGGTTTTTTGTCCACTTGAACAGTTTCAGAACAGACATAAAAGTGAATCAGGGGTATGATCCCTGCTCAGCCAATCAGCTTTCATCCTAAAGAGTCATTTAGTGACTCAATCGGCTCTTTGTTACATTCTAAGTTTGAAAAGATAACAGATTTAATTATTAGATCAAGACAGCATGTATAGCTCTGAGTAAATTTATGATACACTTTCAGGGGAAGAAAACGAAATTTACAAATTATGAGAAAAAAAGTTGGGTACCCCAGCTTGAACTGTAAAGTTGAACTTAAACATCATTTGTTAAGTGATTGGCTCCACAAACTTGCCAAATTAATCTTATGGCTTAAAGTCCTTGACAACAATCACGTCTTTGGGGCTAAAATAACGGCACCAATTTCTGGAGCTACAGCGCCAGATACTTTTGTTTATTTTTGCTGTCAGAGAAGACAATGCAGTTTTTTATTTCATGTGGATAGGCCCAGTAATAAAGATGTTACCCGTAAACAAAGTCAATACGTCTGACAGGTAACAGCAAATCTACCATAGTGTTCTGACCAGCTCCAGCTCGATTGGAAAATATATGTATTCTACAATGCTGTGATGTCACATGAACGCAACCTATGAGCTACATAGGGTGCTTTGTATGTCACTACGCTTAGGCAGCAGCTTCCACACGCCTTCTGAAGATTAATGAAAAAAAGAGAAGCAGCATTGTCTTTTATTAAGAACACACACCTATAAAAATGCTGCGATACTGCAGAGTCCCATGCAAAATAGCAGTAGCTCGTTCAGACTAACCTTGTGAGAATTGCACATAAAGGCTACTGCTGATCCCATGTTCCCACCACTACTTTTAGCATGTAAACGTTGCACGCTACTTCAGATCTATATCTCCTAAATGTTACCTTATGTACACATGAGAAGTTAAGGCTCTTTAAGGACCTGAGGATTTTGAACTTATGATGAGGCACACAGAAGGCAAAGAAGAATAGCTCTAGACAAAGGACTAGTAACCAAAAACAGTGAGGAGCATGTGAGAGTAACAGTGCACTTCGAATGGTATTTATGTCAAAACTCTTAGGAAATCAATGTTAAAACATAAATAAATAAATAAATAGATAAACAAATAAATAAATAAATTCTAATGTTTTGTCTCAAAGATACGTTAAGAAACCCAAAACTTTTCTATAAGATATAAAGATGATAAATTACAACGTTTTTGAATGGTTACAACTCCCAAATCAAGGCAGCTTTTTTTCTCCACAATATTCAATTTCAACAAACAATTGTAACAACATACCATACCGTCTTAAAGGTGCAGTGTGAAGCCCTTTGATGACATCTAGAGGTGACATTTGAAAATGCAATGAAACACCTCAAACTGAATGCTTTATGTACGGCCTGTGAGCAGCTACAGTGGCCTTACAGGGTCAAACAAATGGTGATGAACAAATGGGTTGCTTTTGACATTTAAATGTTTAATTTAAATGTCACATGCATTCTCCAAAGAGTAATTTAGAAACAGGAATGGCTACTAATGAAACAACTTTTCTCATGAGATGCTCAGGAGGAAATCCTGACAGCTCAAGTAAAATGTCTACAAAGGGCTTCCGAGTTATGGATTTTAGTTAATTAGATTATTATTTTATTATGGGTTCCACCTTTCACATAAAAGATTAGAGTTTTAGAATCAATATGAGCAAAGTGCTATACTCCATTGAAAATGATAATTTAATCCAACATTAGCATAGCATTATCCAAATGTTTGGAAGAAAACAGTAATAGCCAGCTGCATGTTGATAATTCCTTCTTCGTAGAGTTACCAACAAGAGCTAAATGTTGAAGTCGTCAGACTTAAGAGGTCACACAAGTCGCATGACGCCATTAACAGAACACAATGAACAGCATTCATGCTTTCAACTGTAATAAGCTGTAATTATCAATGATTTGTTTAACCTTCAAGATAAACGTGTACCAGCACATCTGAAGTGTGAATCCTCTCTCAGAGTGGTTCAGTCAATAGCCAGCATGTTTAATGCTGTTTTGAGATATTACCAAACTAAAAAGGCAGATGTTTAATGGATGACAATAGTTTATTCACTGGAACAAAATCTTACTTTTAGACGATAAAGAAAATGCTACCAATCACTATTCCCATCCTTCTTGACTGCCACTTTATCTCATGCACGCAATTGTTCTCGCCCCGATAAGCCTGGACCTAGTGTTTATAAAGAAAACAGATCTATAAAAAGCTCCACATACCGTACAAAAAGATGCATATAAGACATTGTTCTATTTATTTTTCTTACGAAAGCTGCTTTGGTAACAACGTAGTCAGGACATCAGTCAGTCTCTGTTCCGTATCCCAGCCACTCGCAGGGGACTCCACTGGTGACTCCATGGTGCATTGCCTTTCTTCTCATCGCCATCTTCTCTCTGCGTCTAAAATCTAAATGAATGGATCTAGTTACACCACGGTATAGCCCCCGTTTGCATTCCACTTTAGCGCTGTCTCCACATCAGATGCATCGTCTGCTGGGAGCCGTTTGTCATAAAGATGTCCGTGCTGTGAACGACAGTGCTATTGTGCTGAGTGCTGACAGTGTGGAGACCTTGGATGCTGAGCCCACTGCGTTGGGGCCTGAAAGAGATTAAAAACAAGGCAAGAAGTTAGTGGGGAATACTGAATGATTTCATGTCATTCACCTGTTGCGTTTGCCTTGAATGCTGTACTGCTGAAATCAATCAAGTAACATTAACGGTGCAGCATATATTTGGTTTCCAGGTACATCAAAACTTGGTTGAACCATTAATAAACCACAGGTAAACTAGGACTTTACCAGCATTAAAAGAAGACTAATACAAACCAAATGGAAAGTAGTTTCCATTTGCTTTGTATTAGTCTTGTTTTAATTTACAGTATGGACAACTCCTGTCACTTTAAATAACTCAATTCAATTTCTGTGCATTATTTTGTATTTATATATTTTGTTCTTTTAATTAAAAACACTTTTATTTGTAACTATTCTCTGTCAATATGTCTCTATATGGTATATTTTAGCTTTAACTGGTAATATATATATAAATAAATACATATAAATAATAGTTTGACTTGTTGAATTAAAAAATCGATAAGGCAATAAAGTTTTTTGATTCTGGTCTAAACAGAATGATGGATAACTGGCCATGGACAAAACCAGGTCAAATGACTAAAACACACACTGTAGGATTAAACTTCAAATAAAACATGACAAACAATTACAGTCACGAGTAAAACTGGATCAACAAAAAAGCTACGAAACAGCAAACTCAAACCCCCAGCTGTACTCACACCACAGTCTGAATAACACTTCTTGCGTGATGGAGCTCCAGTGATGCATAAGTCACTATAGAAACAGTAGGATGAGACAGTAATACTATAAATTGCCAAATATGTATGCCAGTCTTGTGCAATGGTACTGACAGTAATTACACACAACTCTCATGTAGCACATTATCGTCCTCTCGTTCTCTCTGAAATGATGACAGCCATTCTGTGCGCAGCGACAGGGATTATTCAGTCGAGTCACCTGGGAGCTTTCCATCAGCTTTGCAATACGGTCATTCAGAGACGTTTAGTTTATCATTTACTATACAGCCTTTTCTGGTTTACAACTATGTAGCTTATGCGACAAAGAAGGTGAATCAGCCTACAGGAGCGTAAAAGTATTTCTTTAAAAATAAAAAGTTTCAGATATTCATTTGTATTTGCAAGTTGACAAGTGCAATTTAATAGAAACAGGAAATTCTACACTCCTTATATTTAAATTTACTTTATTTTAAGGCGAGACACAGCAGGTGAATAGGAAAAAATAACAAAACTAAATTTAGCAATGTAATTTTGAAACTTCTTGTCTAGATTACTTGCCTAAATGTAAGAAGAAAACATAATACTAGTTTTTCATCATGTAATTTCATATATAAATACATTTCACATTTTGGGGACATCCAAATCCGATAAATGGGTAGAGCCAGGGTTAAATTTCTTGCTTCATTTTGTTGACGATTTTGGACTTCTTATTTAGTATTTAAGTAAACTTTGGATTAAATTTCTTTTTCTGTAACTCATTTGCAAATTTTAAACTGGAACGTCTGTCGCTCCTATGTCCACACTGACCTGGTATTCTGGGGATGGTGATCTGCCGTGTGCTGCTGCCCTCGCCTCCTTCTCCAAACGGCTTGATCTGAATGATGTAGTCCTCGTCGGTGGGCAGTGCGAGCTCCACAGACGTCGTGTTGGTCTCCATGATGTTAGGGCTGCTGTGTCGGTTCTTCTTGTAAAAAACCTGAGGCGTAAATGAGCCAGATTTTTAAAAAAGCACTTTGAGCTGAATGTAGAGAGCAGGCTTTAGAAATATCACCTTGTAGCCTGTCACCTCAGACTCATTCTCCAGGGCCTTCACCTGCTCCCAGTTCACAATGATTTTTGAGTTTGACGTGTTCCACATCACTTTGACGGGAGGCTGGCTGGGAGCTGAGGGGACACAATTCATCCGTCACACTTAATGACCAAAATAGCATAGTCTAAGCTTAGTGGCAGGACGTGTCTGAATGTATTTGAAGTAACTATCCAATACAGCTACTTATTGAGTTGCATCAGGAGATTTTAGATCTCTGTTTTTCACCTTTAAAATAAAATTATATTTGATATGATTAGTATTGTTGTGCCATTGTTAGACTAGAACATATTTTTAACCAAATAAGAGTTGAAATATGGAGACTGAAGGCTTCTAGATCAGTGTTTCTCAAACTGTGGACAAATCTTGGACGTGGACACCAATTGTAATTTTGACTTCATTTAGAGTACATTTTATTCACTTTTTTGCTCTTCCTTTAGTACATTTCTAGTTAAAACTACTGTGGCAATGGTGTATTCCTACTTAAGACCTGGTTTATCCCTAATTTAGACCTGAAATAATCCTGTTAATTATTTTAGATGTTTTAGATTTGGTGGTACTCAGGATGCCAAATCTTTTCTTTGGTGGTACTTGGGTAAAACGCACCATGTCTTTTTGGTGAAAATCAGCAATTGTTTATATTCTTTCGTGACATAATAAAGTTGCTGCCGTTGTTATAAAAGGTCTTTTGATATGTCGATTATTTTTCGATTATTAATATACTATAAAAAACTAGTATAATTAATAGTTTCAGCCCTACAGCTAATACACACAAAATCCTTAAGAGAATTAACAGCTACACATACAGCTGTAATGTCTTTTGTCCAAATGATATACTGTACATACATATGAAACAGGAACATTTGGGCATACTTAATTATTACATATTTTTCACATTTTCTGTCCACCGTGTGTTACTTACGAGGTTTCTTGGTGGTGACGTTGACAGTGGAGCTGGGGGGTCCTGACCCTGCAGTGTTGTACGCCCTCACTGTGATGTAATATGTGGCGCTGCCTTTGAGTCCACGGATAACTGTGGACGTTTGGTTACCCACAGTCCTTTGCACATTGGCTGTGTCTTCCTTCTCACCTTTGATCCAGTACTTGAGCTGATACAAGAATAAAACACATACGTTCATACACAAAAGAAGCCCTATAGTCTGCATTTGGTAGATTACTGTGGCCCCCCTGTTGGGTGGGTAGCTTAAATTCTGCTGTTAGTCGTATCAAATCTGTGCCATAATTAATTATAGTATTAGAAAATTAGATTCTGCTCCCCTCAGTGCTGTAGAGGCTCTATAAGGTAGAGAATGAAACTGCTGTGCATGGTAAGTTAATCTAAGCGATTTAGTTTTAATTAGTCATACTTAAAATATATGGTCAATCATTTTCAATACTAAGTGCAGTGAAAATATTAGGTTATTTTTAAAGTTTATAATAGTATTTTGTGTGATGCAGGTGCGCCGAGAGAGCTTGACAAACACTGCCTTCCTGTTGTGTTATTGAGTTAAATTGCAATTCAAGACACAACATCTAACAGCACACAAAAGTCAACAGAAAACAAAGAAATCTATTGTTGTCAACTTTTAATAAAAATCTGTTTTTCTTTGTGTCAGGACTGAAATAGCTTGTATGCTTGATGGCACAAATATAATTTGTCTCTCCTAACAGGAACATGTTACTCAAGTCTTCCTTCTCCACTGAACTTTGAGTAGTAAAAAAAAAAAATCACTGCTCTGTCACTTTATTTGCTGCATGTGAATTACACTGTTTGTGTTTGTTTTCAGTGAGTGCTTTTCAAAAGGACAAGACTGAAGTGAACAAAGCCAGTGAATGTTTGGGGAGTACATTGTTGTATGGAACAAGAGCTAAATGTTGGAGCCCTCAAGAGTATTGCATCAGTGAGCTAATCAGCAGAGGTGCAGTACTTAGGTAAGCAACACGAGGAACACATCTTAAGCCACAGGCACGGGACTAGACTTGGCAATTATGCATGCAGCAGGCTATTATCTCCTACGCCCAGGGTCCACAAGTCCCAAACGTTCATCAATAATACAACAGAACAAGAATGAAGGCATTAGTTAGCATGTCGTAGCACACACAAGCAGGAGACTGTGTGCACTCACCTCGTAGCCCAATACTCTCTTCTTACTGACGTTCCAGGGCAGGGCTTTCCAGAGCACTTCCACTTCAGAGGCAGACAGGCTCCTGGCGCGGACTCTTGTGGGCGCCCGGCCAGGCTCTATACATAATATACAACAAGACAATACAAGTAAATGGGAAGTCCATAAGAGTGAAGACATCAAAACATTGATGAGTGAGTTGTCTGAGGTATTCAAGGGTTTTAGAGCGAGACCTAGCACTGTTTCCAATTGGATATGCATATAAATGTTTTCAAAGGGCAAAAATATAACAATACAGTAACATAATACTAATATTATGCTTTTTTCAGGTACTTAGTATTGAACATAAGTAGATCCTTACATTTACATTTAGTTAATTTTAATCCACAATATAGAACTAAAAGAATTTAGTAATAGAAATGGAACCTGTGACATTTCACCAAGTATCGATTTGTCATTTACATGTTTGTATTTTTGAAACACGCCTATGTGACCTTTTAGAACCCTCCTTGCATCACTCAGATTTCTGAGCACTCGAGCCTCATTTGCAGTGACACAAGATTACTCAAACATGCATGAATCAATCAAAACACAACTTTAAGTAAACTAATGATGAGGAAACACACACTCAATGCTCATTTTGCACAACGCATCCCCTTTAAATAAAGCTTACAATTTTCAACATATTGCATGTTCATAATATAGCCTTCAAATACTGTTGTACTATATTAAAAAGACAAAACAAAACATGTCTGTACCTTCTTCTGCAGAGTAGATGGTGGTGACAGGTCCAAAAGGGCCCTCCCCCTCGTTGTTGTAGACCCCCACCTTCACCTGGAAAGGGGAAAATGGCTGGATGCTCTCGTTCTTGAAGACGTATCTTGAGGCCTCTGCTGATGGCACGGCCGCATGCATCCAGCCGGGGGCGCCATTGGGTCGGAATGCCACCACATACCCAAACCCAGGGCCATTCTGCAGCTCTTCTGGAACAGGCTGAAATACAGAGCACAAATCTGACTCATTTGCCTCTGTGGGCTATAATAAAGCAGGTTACTGATTATTCATCTCTCTGAGTGATGTATTTTACAAGTGCGTTTGAGGTCATGTGGGCCAACTCTTCAACATTATTCACATTAGTGGGCACTTAGTGTCTGTGGCTTGGTCGTCTATCAAATACATTATATACTTCAGATTTGGTTTAATTAATTTGATAATTTTGTAATTTAATTGAGAATCAAATCCACACACATACACACACACGCACAGACTTAAATCTGGTACCCCAGCAAACGGAGAAATTATATAGCCCATGTAAAGAAGACATTTTATGCTTTTGTCTGCCATGAAATTATCATCTATGATCATTATTTCATATTTTAGACATTTTAAATTGCCATATTGATCTAAAATGACCCTATAAAAGAAACCAGTCAGCTGACTTCTTTTTGGAAACTGCAGTGCTAGTATCTATCTGCCTCATTACACCATAGCACTGTGGACTTAATCACACCAAACTACAGAGCAGTAGGCGTGAATGGTGGGTAGGGGACAATGTGAATTATCTGCGCAATGGTTTCTTGAATGCAGAAAATAAAATGAATAAGATAAGAAAAAAGGAAAGGAAATCAGTTAACATGGTTACCATGAACACATGGTTAAAACCTCTGAAAAGTTAATTGTGCAGGATATGTCTTCACTAAGTTGCAACCATAGACCGTACATATCAGTGGACTATGGGATTGTGACGTCACCCATAGCGTTTGGCTCCAGCCAAATGAAACCCATCGTGGCTAACAGTTATAGCGGCTAAAGTGGAGCCAGACTCCATATTTGGACATCTAAGTGCGTATCGTGGCAACCACACGGACTAATCAGGAGTGAGGTTGTTAACGGTTTCTGCCCCTCGGCGAGAGGAAATGGCGGCAACGTGCGGCGCTAGCTGTCAATCAAACCTGTTGCTAACACGAGCGAAAACGGCCCCTGGAAAAGGAAGCACCTGATTGGTAAGTTGTTATTGCTAATAACTTGATTTATGAACAACCTAACGAGAAAAAAAACAAAACACCAGGATCATGTAGAGTGTGTCAAAACTGATATTTTAGTTCCAGATGGTGAGTTTGACCAAAACAGCGCACCGGTGTCACAACAGAATGTGAATGGCAGCTCGGCTTGATGGAGCCAGGACCGCCTCCATAGCTGCTTCCTATTTGGAACGCGGCGGCTAGCATGCTAACGCGGTCCACTGATATGTACGGTCTATGGTTGCAACTCTAACTGGTTCCTCACTGCCCTCTATTGCATGCATTTTCCAGATGCGTGCAGAGCTTTAGAACAGCGTTTTCAGATGGCGATGCGAAACAGTGAGGACCACCTTTTCACAGCAAACATGAGCTCATCCCAAAACAAAAATAGCAATCTATAAGACTCTTCTGGGTTTTCTATTAATAAAAGCAAATGTTTTATAATTTGACAGTGACATACAATAATAAGCGATATATAATTTAATGAAAATACAGTATATATTACAATGGCACAAGATTTGCACAATCTTAAAATAACTCTGACCTCTTGCCCAGCCTCCTGCAGATTTTCTTGATTAATTTATACATTACACAGATTCTAATGACCCGTGACAACATCTAATATAGCACAGTAATGCATTTATATTTATATGTAAACCTTATTATGTGTGCTACTGTGGATCTTGAACCACGGATGGTCTGGGAGGAAGAGATTCCTAATCTCATTGAGTCATTTCTCATTAAATAAAAGTTAAAGCATGCTTTGTTCATACACAAAGCACAAAAGAGCTATTAGTTCATTGTGTGTGGTGCAATGGAGCCAGCATGAAACCTCTACTAAGCCGTTGTCCACCCTAATAACGTAGCTCATTCATTCATACATGCTTTTAATTTTGTTAAAAGATCTTCATGTTGACCTTTGTAGCAACAATTTTTGTTCTGTCGTAACAAGTTAGGAACCATTAACTTGACACTACAAAGCTCTTGCTCTCCTGCAGGTTAATCACAGTTGACATAGCTTTAATGTCACATGGAGAAGCTTTTAAAAAAAGTAAGACCCGATGGAAAAGTAGGGTGCGGCGAGCAACCGCAAAATACTACAACAGTATACTCTCACTCTGACATTTTTTTCAGCAATAGTGTCAAACATCAAATTAAATGCTTTTTGTCCTAGATCAACTTATTCTCTCTATGACCTGAGCTTACAGTGGTTTATTGGGATAACTTTCCTATTACTATATTCTACATATAACAGGTTGTTGCTTTGTTATTGTGGATCCTCATGTAGATGTACATATGTGCTGAACCATTTCCCTGCGGTTACTGTTACTGTGGGTACTGCCTTTTTAATTCTATATCTGATGGAATATGCTCAGCTGCCCATGCTGGAATGTTCTGAAGGCAAGATTGAAGTAAATTTAGTCTTATTCTAATAGAACCTCACACACACAACCACATCACTTTACTGCTAAAGGGACTATGGAAAGTGAGCAACAGAACCAGTCACAGCACCTTCTGAAAGCATAGTTATTGTGTGTTTGTGTGTGAACAAACCTTTTTGGACTATAAATAACCTCTCTCCATTTGCCTTTTTCAAAAGCAAAAGGCCTGAGGAAAATTCCAAGCGCAGCAAAACAGTGTCTTTGTTAAACACAAGTGAATATTTAATTGAACTCTTCCGTTGTGAATCGTCAACAGGCGCTCTGTGAAGCATGTCGCAGCAGGGGCTGATGGTTTGGAGCAGCCTGGCTAAATGGAAGCGTTTTGGAAGGGTTTGATATGAGAGAGCAACTTTGTAAAATTAAAGAAAAGAGCGGAAAGTATGGGAACAAAAGTCTAGAATAGATTTATTCAGTTTAATTATCTAAACCTCAAAAGTGTTCTGCAGCTGGCTGACAGCAGCTGTTATTGCCTGTCTGCTAAAAATGAAACACCATACATTGCAGTGAGGTTGTATGAGGTGTGTGTGTTATATTGTGCTCTGGTCAGGGGATGGCTGTGTGTGTCTGTGGAGCTGGCCTCGTTTCAAATTAATAAGGGGAGTCCGCTCTTTTATAAAATGACAAAAAGTGGGTGTATAATAATAGCTATTGTGCTATGATAAAGTATGAGTATGAGTGATAATGAGTATTTTTCAGATTCTATTATACACAGAAAATACTCTCCGAGAGTTATAGTTCAGTTTCTCATTGTGTGAATGTGAAACACACCAATGACATAATAATTCAGACAGGTCTCCAGTTGAGATGGGGAAACAAGAGTATGGTTTAGAACTGACCTTGGTACAATTAAAAAAGACACATTGCTCTGTCGTAGATATTATGTATTAAAGTATGACATACGCAGATTAGTATTTTACATTTTGTACATTGTAAACTGCAATATTGACCTAAAACGGCTTAATAATAGAAACAGGTCCTTTGACTTCCTGAACAAAACTGCAGAACTGAGAGACTCCGCGTCTTCATAATGTAATGTAAATAAATATTACTGTAGAAAGCAGCAGGGTTGCATGTGTTTTTTATTGTTGACAAATGACTACGTGGTAGTTATGAACCTTAGTGGTATGACCTGGACGCGCTCAAACATGTATGACTCTTGTAAGGGGCTGTACCTGATTTTTACTATTTTGAAACGTGAAAAACAGAACTGAAACAATATGTATTGTAGAGATGGCAGATGTTGGTCTGGTCCTTATTCACACCAGTGAGCAGAGACAGGAGCATAAACTGTCTTGCCCTTCTTGGGATCAAACTGGTAACCAATGGATTTGTTTATATACACTATGCTTGTGAGTTACTGCCTCCCCTTTATGTAAAGTTTGTCAGGATTAAAACTATGTTTTAATCTTGAGCAGTGAGATAATGGGCCGCTCCCTGTGTGGATTACCTCCCATGTGATGACTAACTCTGAGCGGCTGCCTCCTCCTCCGCTCACGTTGGCTGGGGTCACCTTTGGGGCTGTGGAAGCACAAACAGCAGCTCAGACATGTCGATTAGACACACAACGTATAGACAGTGCATGAAATACGCTTCCATGTGAAGACTGAGAAACCAATGTGACACACTGACACTAAGACCCTCTAATCCTGTATCACAAATGCCAACTGGACTGTATTCACACATGCACACATTTGTTTGACACTAAATAAGTTCATTAGAAACTGTTCATTCTAAATCATACATAAAATATTTGCATTTTACATTTATTTTGTTTTCTTTCTAAAAACAGAGTAGTCAGTGTTAAATTTACCAGAAAATTCTGTAGCAATTAATAATACGTTGAAGATAAAAGTAGGTGTCTATATTGAGATAATTACAATCATTACAGACAGTACACATGTCTCTACTTTATTTTATGGTAATATGACTAACTCTACCCCTTTATGAAGATTGTAAATTACTGATAAACACAGTTAGCATTTGTTTGGTAATGATATTGAAGCATAATGTGCTATAAAATAAGTGCCATCATAAAATTCTACAGTAGCACTAATGTGGTACGTACAGGTGCCTTTTGTCCTGGCTTGTTTGGACGGTTTGCTGGGCTCTCCGGTCCCAATGCTGTTGCTGGCCAAGACTCGAAACTCATACTCCACCCATGGGCTCAGGTCTATTACGGTAGCTGTCAGCCGATGGCCCCCCACCACCTCGGGAACTGCCACACACACACAAATACACACACACAGCAGTAGCCTCATCAGTATCTGCACAAGAGTGGGGGCTCACAGTGGAAGTTTGTGCTTTGCTCTGACAGACCAGTATGACCACTCCACAGGTTCGGAGGACACAGTAATCCCTTACAAGGACAGGCTGCATACCCACTATCTCTTAATATGAGCCACCGCAGTCTCTCAAGTAACGTTGTTGTCATAGTGTGCTACTTTTTGTGTTGTTAGAGAAACAAAAATGCCAGGGTATGTGAATAGGGTCAACTTCAACCTAGAAACTAAAATAAAATAGTTTATAGAACTCCTATTCTATTATTATGATCACTTGGAAACTCAAACCTTAATGAGCATGGCTGTTTTTCTGATTCCTAAAGGCCAATATTCTCATCAGTGTGATTGAATGTTGTCTCACCTGCGGTTATGCTGCTTTCACGTGCATGTTGGGCAGTTCGGATGGGAGATTTCTCTGAGAGTGAAGCTCTATAACAGTTTGTGACTATACACGCCAAATATGTCATAACTTGGGTCGTCCATGCTGTTTCCAGAACTTCCATTTCTCCAACTTATGCAAACAACTTGTGGTGTTCATGTGCAACTTTTAGTCGGAAACTTGTATTTACGGTTTAGATGACAGCACATGAAAGCACCATTAAATACAAGACAAGAATTAAATCTATAACTTTTTTGGCAATTACATGTTCACTTGCTCCAATACATTTGAATAGCATATATTTATAGAAAATAATTACATTTTTAATAGATAAATGTATGTGAGTCCACCAGTCCAGCCCACATCAAAGTTCACCTCGGTTCTGGAAGTAAATTTCTCACTCATTTTACCATTGATTTTTTTTAAAGAAAAAAAAAGTCAAAATGTTTTAATAATTTAGTGGTTTATAAAGTTGCAGAAACAGATTCTAAATAAGATTTTAAGTCTTGTGCTCATTAGTTCCCACATAGCTGATTTGAGCAAACGTTCAAAAAATTTTTTTTTTTTTTTTTTTCAGAATTCCTATGGGGAAAATGATGGGTGGTCACTGGTGAGCTCCATGAACGTTTGTGCCTAAAGTGTGGTAGTATTTTATTGCCTTCAACAGTGAATATCTTTTGGAGCTGTGCTAACTTTTAAAGGTAACAGTGGTCATACATTTCTTTTGATATGCCCACTCAAAGGATTGTTTTACTAGTAGTCACTGTGGTAAAAGCCTGTTTTTCTTTTGAGCTAGGGACTTTATCTGCCAGCAAGGTCACAAAGCTCTCAGTTTCTGGGGTGGCAAATCAATGAGACCACTAAAACTATCTAAAGTGTTCATAACTCACAAAAATATCAATAAAAGGATGTATAGTGTGGGATAAATGCACAATATTCCAATCACACATGACTAGGGAAGGCTCTATTAAACAGGAGGCGGACACAATTACAGCGCTATCTACAGTGCTATCACTTAAGTACACTATCATATTACACTGCTAACAACAAGCTTCATCTCCGCAATGAGATCTATGCTTCAGGACTCCCAGGAGTGCGATAAAATGGCGGTCAATGGTCACTCTGCAATTGTGTACCATTTGGTGCTGGGATAAAAATTACATCTCCAATATTGAGCTTGGGAGAGTGGAGAGTACGCCCCCCTCCATGCACTAGAGGAGTCATGCACGGCTGGGTGGAGAGCTTACCTGTGGTGACAGCCTGCCACCCCAGGGAGAAGGGTGTCCGGGCCTGGATGGTGTATGCGGTAATTGGGCTGTGATTATCAGGACCAGGCCTCCAGGACAGAGACGCTGTGGTGTCAGTGATTTCCTCAACATTGACACTGGTGGGGGGGCTCGGGGGACCTGAGAAAAGGCATAGCCAGGCAGGAGAAAGGACAGAGATAGGGAGAATATCAGTAGGGCATGTAAATCACAGAGCGTTTTACACCCGCAGCTGGCCCAGCAAAGTCAACTCACAGTGAAGCCTTCCGGGGCTCTGGGTCTAATTAGACAGAACATTTCAAACTTCAACGGGAGAATGTGCCTCCCACAGTGTGTGTAAAAAGAAGGATTCAAACAAGTGGGACTTCCTCACAGTCCATCACCCATAATGCAGCAGTAAATGTCATATTTCCTGCATTCCGGCATTCTTCCTACAATTGCTATACTATTTCATATAACATAAATACTAGTAGTGTAATACAATAATGTGATGCACTAGTGAGTTTCTTTCTTTTCTAGGTTGAGTTTGATACAGGTTAAATGTCTTCTGACAAGTGAACATGATGGTACTTTATCCTTTGTGCTGCTAAAGGATCCTTTCAAGGTTTATTTATTCCTTTTAAGTCTTTGACAAGTTGGAGGCCTTACTACCTTACTTAAATCTGACCTAGAATACTGATGCCATTTTACCTTGAATGCAACAGGTATAGAAAAGAAGCTGCTTCAGTTTAGTTCAAGTCTGACACGTGTCATAAAGTAAACAGTGTCTTCTACTGACTGTATTCTGGTCATGTAATGATCATATTAAGCCTAACCCTGTTTAATCCAATGACTGACATATAAATTATACATTTTTGTTGGCAGTACAATCACACCTGATTACACTGTGGTACAGGACGCTCTTTATCAAAACTATGGCCTTCACCTTTGTAATTTTGAGCAATTACAACATGTCTATCTTTTACTCAATCACCTGGCTAGGTCTTCACTACAAGGAGTCTACGCTGCCCTTTTCCCCCGTGTAAACAAGTGCTTTTGCTAACACATAACTAATTCCATTTGCTAGGGGGCGCTCTTGATCTATACACTCTCCCCTTGTTTCCTGGGCACTTTCTTTCTCCTCACCAGTGCATCAATAATTCAAGGGAACACCTATACATAGGAAGCAGAAGTGGGCTGTCAGTGGTCATTTGGGTTGAAGCATGTCCGTTGGAAGTGAGAGTGTAGGCAACAGTAAGATGGCTGTTCCCAGTTGTGGCTTACCTCTGACAACTAGGTCCACAGCGATGGAGATGCTGTCCACCTTAGTTTGCACGGCACACGTGTATTTCCCAGCATGCCTCAACTGAATGTTCCGAATCATAATGTCTCCCGCTGAATGCTGCTGTCATTCACAAACACACACACGCAGTTCCATGAGCCAGAATCCATTGTAATGCAACAAAAAGGCTCTCCGACCACAAGGGAACTCAAGCACTTAGAACAAAGAGAATTTATGTTTAAGCATCTGCTACTATAGTCTAAAAATGCACTTTGCATATTACCGAAAGTCGGTTGCTACTGGGGATGTACGATAATTAAAAAAAAAGTCACGATTTAATGATTATTTACATCATGACCAAACAACAGTAAAATATTTAATTTAGTCTCACTGAAAATGTCGTATCACAATTCCTCTTGCATTTGACCAGCTTAATGAAACCAAACTTTCTGAATTACAAAGTCAGTTATAAGTTATAAATAGATTTATAAATAGATTAACTTATTAACAACTAAGAAAGTCTTATTAACTGGAGTCGTTTATGTAAGCTAACATAAACAGCAAAACGTTTTGACGTTCAGGTTAGGTTACTTTTTCAGAGTATAGATTGAGCTGTTAATTAATTTTGCTTCTAAAATGGTCAGTAAAAAAAAAGTATTTTTTTTGTTTGTACAATTTTATTGGGAGCTGAATAATTACAATTATTGATTGACTGAATAATCTTGCTACAAAATAAAAGTAATAATACAATTTAAATATAATAATATAATTAAAATATACATGTATTTGTGCAATGCTGTAAATTAAATAGATTTTCTTGCATTTGCGTTTAAACTCTAGATTTCCAGTTCCTATACATTCAATAAAAAGTTCTAATCTGAGTTGATATACTAAAAAAGTAGGCTTAACAATTTCATAAATGTCTTGTTAATGGTGTTTCACTCTGAACAGCATATCTCTTACAAAATGTATGACTGTGGAACCCATGCTGAGTTGAGTGCAGAGTGGAGTAGCCCTACTATATGGAGGGGTGTATGTAAATTTCACTTGAAAATAAACCACAGGCAGCAATTTTTTGGCCATAAATAATACACATGATACAAACATTTCCTCTGCACTGCGGCAGAATATATTATGACCCAGCTAAAAGAAGGAAGCACAATATTGATGTTCCATTGAATCATTGGAGGAACCTCTTGGCCTTTGTAATAAATTGAATAATCCATTTGCAGAGTGTATTTTTATCACAAACATTGAATTATATAGATAAGCAGTGAACTCTATTTCACTTTGATGTTAATAATATATTTATTATTCATTGTGTTACTTGTGTATGACATTAGCCTACAAACAAAGTGAAACAGAATAATTGCCACAAGTGTCTGCAGCTGTTGGCACAGGAAATTATTTTGTCTGGAATCAGTGAGCTACAATTCTCCAGCAAAAACAAAACACATGATTATAGTTAACATATTCATCCCAAATGGACACTTCATTTGGGAGTTAATTGTTTCGAGTTGCAGTTTGTATTTTGTCCCCACTTAGCACAGGCTGTAATTGAATTTTGAATGTGTGATTGGATGTTTATAAAATCCACTTTAGGAGCTGGAGATAGTTCGACTCTCTAAGCTACTTCAATGTTGCACTGGTTGAAGATGATTACTCTAAAAAAAGATTATGAATTAAAATATTACAATTGAATTACTTAGCAACTAAAAGTAATTTATGTACTAAATATCATAAAATATCATCATACTGTGTTTGATTTGATCATTGGCTGACATCACATTTTGGGTTTTACTGGTCCCGTAAAGACTTTGTCCCTAGAAGCAACACAAGAGAGAAAACTTACTCCGCCCACTTTCTCAAAAAATCCTCCATGGCTGCCGAAGTGGATGAGCTGCTCATTGAAGAACCAGGTAAACTTGAGCTCCAGAGATGGGTCGTGGCTCACTTGGCAGGGCAGCACTACGCTCTCCCCCACCGTTACATCCAGAGTGTTGGGCTGTGATGTGATGATGGTTGGCTCTGGAACAATACACAGACAAAGAATATGTGTTTATAATCACTCTTTTCTATTTCAAACTCCACTAAATGGATATTTTTTTAAGTAACATATATTTTTTAAGGGTTGTGATTTACCTCACTAGTCTTGGGACTATTGGGCAATTAAATGCCCAGCTTGTTTGGCCCTGTGGCTGGTGTGTAAATAACACAGCAAATATTGAACAAATCTGTTTCATTACCAGTGGTGGAAAGTTACAAAGTACAAAAGTAAAAATACGGTACAGTCAATACATTTGACAGCAGGTATCTGTTACTCCATTGCATTTTTAACTGGTCTGTTAGATAAAGCATTTTAGGGTTTGAGAACGCCTTTTTTTTTAGCATGTTTATGATAAAATCTTGCCTAAGTGTTTTGATTTAAAAATATCTCCAAAAAGACTATAAATTAAGTTATTGCCTCAGTAGCATCCATTCAATGACAATGAGAACAATTCTTTATCAGTCTGTATATGTGATGCTTTAATAGATATCAAGATCTGTGATACTTTTACTTCTTCTTGAGTAATGTTTTTGCCACTGTATCTGTACTTTTACTGAAGCAACAAATTGAGTAATTCTCCCACCACTGCTTCATACAATACATTTCACTACATTTGATCATTGTTGATTTTTGTTTTTCAAAATGAGGTAATACACTTCGAAATGACTGAACTAACAAAGGAGATCTTGTGTATAGTGGATATAGAATGGATTGACCTTTCCACAATTTATATGCAAAGGTAAACTTTCCATTCACTGTATAAATCCATACATATTGGATTGAACACGGATATTCATTCATCATCATCATCATCACATTATCATTTATTTATTTCAGACTCAGGGTCCATAATGAGATGCACAGGACACACAACTACAACAAAAATAGAAACAAGATTTTAAAAGACAGCTGTACCAGTGTTTCCATAAAGTGGACTCGTACTGCTCTGAACTTCACCTGGGATTCACCAGCATCACCACAATAGAGTCATTTAGGCGACAAATGAACCTATACATCAAGTTCTCATAAGAGCCCTAAAAGTATTGACTGGAGTCTGACAGAACAGGAGACTCTGCTGGACCTGGGCTTTTACAGCAGCATTCTGAGAGCATCATTATACGCTACTTTAAGCTTCTGTATTGCAGCCTTCTTATATTTACACCACAGTGGTGCTGTATACAAAGGTGTACAGTATGTTCAGAAAAGATTAATATTGACATTGTCTGAACATGTAACATTTCCTGACCAGAATGTTGGCTTGGGTATAGAGTACAGTGATCCCTCGTTTATCGCGGGAGTTGCGTTCCAAAAATAACACGGGAAAAGTGAAATCCGTGAAGTAGTCACAGCTTTATTTTTTATTATTTTACAATGCAATACTGAACTATGGAATGAAACCAAAAATCAAAACCTGTTTTAAAGCCCAAAATTTGTTTAAAACAATAATTTTAATATAGTAATACAAGGTTGTAAACATTGTCACTCGCGTATTTCACAGTCTGTGCCTCTTCGTCCTGACTCCGCTCCGTCTGTTTCTACTGAAGGCGCAGTCTCGGAGTCTTTCTCCGAGAGAAGAACATTGTTATGGGTAGTTGTTGGCGCTCTTTTTATAAACGGATATGCCACCTTCGATTATATTTGAGAACTGCAATGAACGACTCATCAAAGGGTCCGTTCTTGTGCGTGCGCTGAAGTTCAGTGGATGCACTGTAAAAATATCCGCACTGTAAAAAAAATCCGTGAAGCAGCGAAGCCGTGAAAGATGAAACGCGATATAGCGAGGGATCACTGTATACGGCATTGCTGATAAATATCATCATCATCAGAGAGGCGATCTGTGATGAAGCGACCCAGATATTTTGTTTTGTTGCACACACTTAATATTTGGCCAGAGGTAAAAGTCAGGGAAGGTCCTTTTCCCCTTTGGTCCGACATAGTACAACACTCTTTTTTGCATTATATATTTATATATATATAACCTTCATCCTCTGATTAGATTACCAGTACACCAAAATTCTTATGATGCTATTCACATAACATACTATATTTATATCTATTTATTTAATGTGCATCCATACAAATAACTCATCAAATATTTCATGGTTTCCTTGCATTCCTCATTTGGCCATCTCATTGATATGCCTGTACTTGGGCTGTTACGTTCACATTTGATCAGGCCCAATGTTCAGTACCAAATTATTCCACGCGGCAAACGGCTCTACAAAAACCCTGGCCCTTCCATCATTGTTATGGATATGTCAGGCCGAGGTAAATGGAAGGATATACAGGATGGAGCGCGTGGCAAACTGGGGCGCGCAGCCACAATAACTGGTATTAGCCCGGGCCTGAGCTGGTCTCCGCGGGGACCCGCACAGGCTGCTATGTGTCACTGTCAAACCCAGCCTTCAGCTCAGAACTCCCCCCGATCAGCCTCCAATTCCCACGATGCACTGATAGCAAAATAGTAAACATCCAGCCAGTACTTCTTTTCAAGCCTGCAGTGCATTACAATGCCTCCACACGGGAATAAGCCACCTCATCTGCTCCCGTATGTGAGAATTAGACGGGGGAATGTGTTAGGTTGGACATGACAGAAGAGGTGCAGAGCAACTAGTACCCTCTTGGGGGCGCTGTGATCACTTGGCTCTAATTTCAGGGTAAATTAACCACGGCAAACGATCCCTGGACAGGCATAGATTCATGTAGAAAGTGCCGGCAGTGCAGTCTTCATTGCGACTGAATCCGATACTCTCATTGCTTTGTTCCCCCTCCCCTCGTTCAGTCGCTCTAGCATACGCCTCAGTGTGATTTATTTAGTTCTATTCTGATATCTGGCCAGACTACTATCGGCACTGGGGTTTTGTCGTGTACACAATGAGAGCATGTCTGGCATAGCTGAAGTTAAATGGTAAAAAAAAATGGCAGAGGAAAAATGTCACCGCTATTCAAAGCTCCCTTTTTACCTGAAGCACCACTGCAGGAAGGAAATGGGAAATCTAAAAAGGATAAGAAACACTCCACAAGGACCAATGCCTGTTCTGAAGTGCTTTACAAAAGGAGACGCAGAGGATTTTTTTTCTTACCTTTTTCCTTTGTTAAATCTGATTGAATTTGTACGAAAGATTTACAAAGATTCAGGTTGTTAGAGTGGCGCGATACTTTTGTTATCAGAGATTGTATTTTATTACACAGGACACGATGAATAGTTGGATCTTTTAAATGATACCAAAAATGGGTTGCAAGCAATAATACGGCTCTACTTAAATATGAATTACAATGAAAGAGGATGACAGAATAAGGCCATGGGCTTGCCCTTGTTTCGCAGACTGACTGTAGTTCCCATGTCGGATAGGTTCTGTTCAGGCACTTTTGCGTAAAACGATATGATTAATATATTTCCAGCAGAAGATGTCATCGCACATTAACCTCAAAACAAGCATACATTTTATGGACATACAGCAGTTATGGACAAATTGGACACATCAGTAGTCAGAACCTATAAATACATGTTTGAGATAGATAAAAACTCTGCTTTAATTGATCATAGTACGTCGTCATGTCATGTGACTACACAGTAACACAACAACACTCAATAGATCAACAATTAATATATGTATTTCATATACTAAGCATTTCACTCCAAATCACAGCACTGCATGAAAAGCCATCTGTTTCTCCTGCAGACTACATCTTCTCCTTGTGCACTCATCTCATTGTGGTTTGACTTTCTGAGCCCTTGCTGCCTCCAGGGATTCTGTGGAACCACCATGTTGGGATTTTGCAGCCTTATTACTCTCCTCTGTCATCATTTGTGACAGATTATGTGGGCTACAAGGCCAGTTATCCTCCTGCATGCTGGGCTTGGAAGCATGATTTGATTGATTTCTATCTTGTCTAATGCCTTGTTACCTACTGCCAATGTCAACACGAGGATGGTGGCACACTCACTTAGCGGGGTCAATCAGATCACAGGCAAGTGCACGTCATGTAGAGAGACAGCCCGGTGCCAGCTCAAACACCTGGACACCCTCAACACGATTAAGGCCGATAAGATGACTGTGGGGAGGGAGGGGAATAGCCTTGCTACTAAAGGTATAAACATTTCAAACTTGATTTTCATACCAAAAGACTTGATACTCAATACCAACTTCCATACTTACAATGATTAAAAAAAAAAAAAAAAAAGTTACACTAATTTCTCTAAAATTACCACCAAGAGTTCTGACATAGATTAAGATCAAGATTAAGACCGTTTTAAAACTATCCAGCTATTCAATTTTGTGCACATTTTTTTCAATATCAGTGCTTCAAAAAAGTGTCTGGTTTCAATACAATTAGTATCTGGGTATAAATGTTTTGTGAAAGAGACAATAGATACAATTTAAGGTACAATTTAAATTGTAAAACCAAAAGACACTGAACAACAATCAAACAAATGTGCACAACAATTAATGGAGTAAAATTATGGAACAAGCTCAGTGTCGAGATCAAGCAATCTCCGAACATGACAATAAAAAAAATAAATAAAATGCGATTATTTTTCAAAAAGTATGAAGATTGTGATTGATGGCTACAGGAATGTGACACGTCAATCTGTTGAACTATAATGTGTTATAAGAATATGACTAGATTGTGAATATTGCTTGGAAAATACCAAAATTACCAACACCAAATACCAATAATGGAAATGTTACAAGATGTTTGCAATCTCCAGAATGCTTTAGGAGTCAAACACATTTGTTATATCACAGTGACACCAATATGTTGTGTCAGTAGCTCATTATGTACGGAAACAAGTAACTGGATACCTTTTATCATCATTGTTTTTTATATACTTTTTTGAGCAAAAAGTGATTAATACAGTATGCTTTGTGATGGAGAGGATTGTGTTGCATTTGGTGTACATCAGTCAGACTCTGTGAAGCAAGAGAATCACCAGCAAGTGTCACTGAAGAAATAAATGCTGAACTGATAAAAAGCTGAAGCCTTGGACATTGTATTAAAATGAAGTCGTATGTCAGTCTCTTAAGCTCTGATGAATGGCAAGGTACTATCCTGAATGCTATCTGATGTAAACCTTAGGTAAGATTTTATGTGAAATTCTAGTCTGGTTCTGTGAACATTGCAACTTCAGCAGCCAGATTTTATGAGGTAAGGTGCCTGAGTCTCAATCTTCAAAATATGAAGCATGATATTTAGTGCTATATTTAGACAACAATGGCAATGTGAAATGTGAGAAAAGACACCTTGTTCTTAACAATACAGCTTCGTTCATTTTCACTCAGCTTGATAATGTTCCACGAGAACGGTCCAACAGATGTAATTTCTGGAAGTACATGACAGGTTATAAAGTGTTTACTGCTGCACCTGCTACGGATTCCCATGAGCCTTATGAACCTCGCCAGTCTAACAGATGACTCCCTGACATGGCCGCACAGTGGGGACCCTCAAACCCCGTGTTCCAATAACATATGCGAGTTCAGAGCCAGGAGAGAACCAACAGTCACCAAATGAGAGCTCCTCTGTGAGCTGCACGACAGGCCTCAAGCCCCGCACGCACAGCAGCCATCATGAATAATGATCTACCCACACTGCCTCCCATGACAGGGATATGCCAGCCTGTCTATTCCTCCCCTGTATATGTACCACACAGGGATGTCTGAGAATGTGAATCATTTATGGTACTTAACAGATAAGCAGAATGTTACCAATTTGTCAACTGAGGTGTGTGGCCCTATTAGTTCACGTACAAATCTCTATTTGAGGTACAGCTTGAGCCGGTTTGTGGGTGATTCCACTATCCAAAACAAAGTGTGGCACCCCATGAGAGGGATTCTGAACTGCCCCGCTTTAGGTACCCCTTGCAAAGCGGTCCTGTGTGGTCTGGCTCAAGGAGCTGTGCAATCATTGTGTTAGTGTGATGTCAGTGTTGAAGTCGCAGGGCGCCTGGACCTGCACTAATTGAAACATGCTCCTCCATAGGCTAAAATTGTTAACTTCAAAACAAAAAATTGAAAAAAACAATACTTTACACTTATCATAAAGATGACTTACAGACAGGAAGTGTTATTTGGCTGCAAATATCGTTCTGATTGACTGAGGACTATAGATGCAGCAGTCTGGAGAGTAGAATAGCCCAAAACATTACATAGGCTATTGTGCTATGAAGCTGTCGAAATGTACCATACTTGAGTTGCAGGTCCAGTGTAAATAGCCTGTAATTGTTTTATATGCTTCACAGCAGGTATGTCAATGTAAACTGCTTACTACATTCTATTCATAATTAGAAAAATGCATTTAGTTCATGCTGAAACACACCACACATGTCAAATCCTTGCCTCTGCTTCCTCATCTGCTTTGAAGAATGATTTTGTCTGCATGCCTCTGATCCAGCCCTTGGAATGCTATTTATTTTGCTCTGGATAAATCAAAGTCTTCGGAGGACAGGCGTGAACAGCCGTGGCACCATGTGAACAGAACACACACATACTGCATCCACATGCTCCACAGTGACACATCTGCAACAAGCGACTCTTAAGCCTGACAGGTGGATGCCCATTATTTTTCTATGAGGCTGTCAGGAGTCAGACATCAGCTACACAGTGGCCTGGGGTGTCCAGAATTGTGATGCTTTTTTGACAACCCAATACAATTTGAATGATCAAAGCTAATGTGCCTTAATTGTTTTTGGGAAAAAATAATATATTGAATAAATATGTGTTATTGATACTGAAAGAGTAGCCTAGACATTTTATATATGTTTTATATATCATGTGTGATGCTGTGTGAGAGCGCTTGAGTCAGAGTGGAATTTGTGATTGATCTTACTAATCTTTTGTCGTTTGCACTGTACTATTTATTCTTGTAAATCAGGGACTGCAGATGGAAACTAGCTATTTAGCTATAATCTAGTGCGGAACATCTCTGTTTTTTATGAGCTTAATGTGTCTGTACATTGTCCCTTCAAATAAAGACTAAACTAAAACTAAACTAAACTAAAACTATATGAAAATTTGTATTTTATATTATTCTACACAGCACAGTATACTGCTTTTATTTAAATTAATAGTATTATTTATTTATTTATTTATTTATTTATTTTACAGTTTATTGTTGAATAAATTAATACACATTTATATAAGCTCCATATACTTCATTAACAAGTTTAATCAGGAGATTAAATGGTAAGGTGTACAAAGTGTCAGACAGATTTGGACTTAGTTAACCTCTTGTAAAGATTACCTGTAATTAATGCTATCCCACATTGATAGGCGATGGCACATGCCTCTTGACAGTTGGTTGTCTTTCTCATATTGAATGCATCAATGCCTTTTACCAGGCAATCTTCAGCATCCATATCAAGTCAATTTAAATGAAATACTGTCATCTCCAATAAACATGGCAGCTCGTGCAGCAGGGATTTTCTCCTCACTAAACAGGTTTTCAATCCTCTACAAAATAACGTATGCAAATAGCGCTATCCCATTTTCCAAACAATATCTATTGTGACAGAAGAATGAGATCACATACAGGGCCATTTGTACACAAGCGGCAGAAAACAGCTTTAATATGGCATGATGGAGGAGAAGCAGTAGGGGGCGGGCATCTAATAGAAGCTACATTACAATTCACAGGAAGGTGTGCACTAGACAAGTAGGATTACAGTCATCGTACCTTGTTAGTTTAACACAATATAATCCCGGTACAATCTTTGTTAAGGCCCGTTTTAGATCTCACTGCTATTGTACAAAAGAAATGGGGGTGGCAGCAGATTGTTTTGTACACTGGAGGACTGTGGATACTAGGTCTAACAGATGCATTACATTAGATTTGACATAGCATACAGGGTGTAATAGAACAAATCTGTTCATTCTTCTTCCCTTGAAGCTTCATGTTTACCACTTCACACCAATTAGTAGCAGCCTAAACACAAAACTCTGACATTTTAATTTCTCCGGTTCAATTATGCTCTACTCCCAGATTGCTTAGTAATGGAAGAGCTGCCAATAGAGCAAAGGAAGCATCAACAGAAACAAGATAACATTGTGCAAAATAAAGAACGCCATATGCTGAAACAGTATCATGCAAGTAAATACAGCTGGATTACTAGAAATGTAGTCCTTGTATTATTTATTTAGACTAATTTTGTGTTGTGTTTTCAGATGGTTCTTCTATTTTAGTCCTGGTTAACCAACACTTAAATAAGAACTGTTTAGACACGTTTTAGCCACGATTATTACCTGGTTTAGACTTTGAATAATCCTGGTTTTACTCCTTGTTTCATTCTTCTATTCTCTAAATTTAACATCCAGCACAAGCTTCAATTCAAACCTCTGACATTTTAATATCTCTGCTGCAATTATGTCGTGCTCCCAGAGTTCCTGGAAATAGAGTTGTCAGTGGAGTAAAGTGCGCATCAGCGTAAATGGGAAGAGCTGCTGACGTACATTCATTCATATTGCGTTGTGTTTTCTGTCATTCATAATTCAACACTAAGGAGACATGGCCTGGTGGTGGTTTAGACTTGACTGAGATGATGCTTCCTGCATGCTCACGTATATCCAAATATATCCGTATAACAACACTTTTTTAATATAATAATGGGCACTCACGGTCTCGTTTTACAGCAATGAAAGTACATGTACCAATAAATTTAATGTAACTGACTGCAATTCAGGAGCAGGATCACAACTCCTCCTCACCAACAAACCTCACCTTGCCTCCTCAACCACACTTCTAATTACCCAGAAGCCCTATTTATACAGGCCTATGGCGACGACACCATTTGTCTCTGCTCATGACCCGTTCTCTCTCCTTGTCTCTTGATTGTCTTTCAGCCTTAAAACATTACCATCTACAGAAGGATGGTTTGTGAATTGGCTGGACTGACCACCTGAGTCTCTCTCCCCACCTCTCCATTTCATCATTAAATAACCTAATTGCATTGCATTCCATTGATAGTGAATGTACAGTTTTTCTAAATGTTTGTAATCTTTCTGTAAGCAAAGAAATGAGAAAGAAATGGAAAGAGAATTTGATTTCTGAGTTTGATTCCAGGCCATACTGAAATCCTGTGCATCCTGTTGTTCATTCAGTAATTTTATTTTCTGTATTATTACAAGATATATATCTAAAATTTATACCACAATTGTTTTGGAAAGATGCAAAATCAGGACATTGAGTACCGGTAAATTGTCGGTAATAACAGCTAATTTAAGACAGCTGCAAGAAAGATTAAAATTGTGTGTGCAGTGCAATCTGGAAATCAAAGGCATGAGATGATATTTGTTCAACTTCATGTTGTGGCACATTTATGATGTATTGCTGTAATATTGTCAGAAAAATTGCCATTGGCATAATCTCAAAAATGTGGAGATGCTGTTTTTCAATCTTTACAGAACTGACTATACTAATTAAACTACAAAATAATTATGTTAATGTCATTTTAATGTTACTTTTTGTGATTGGTGGTGACTGCCGAGTGGACAATATATTATTGTACCCTCATATATTGGTGTCTACGATAATACTAATCATTAATACCTTTCAGCATGACATGAAAAGAAATACATATATTCTATTCTTTATTGCTAAACGCCAGATTATATTATTGATTATACAACTAACCTTCACTAATTTCCTAAAGGCTTCAAATCACTGATATTATTTGTGGTTATCAGTGTCACTTTCTCAAACCTCTATCCCTGAGAGCCTTCTTGTGATGCACCTTAGGGATTGAAACAACATAGTCCTCTGTGTATAACAGATCAGCACGACCCTGCTGCATTTACATTTACACCACACATTTTACTTACAAAGCATGAACTTTATTCTCCCTATGGCACTTATGTCGAGGATCAATAATTCCATAAAGCTATCCTGGGTGAGCGGTGAGGGAGGTCAAGGCAGAACAAATAATAATAACCTAAACGAACCAAGCCACCTCAGAGAGAAACCAGGTCAATTTAAGGCTATAGTTCAGTGAATTTGTCAGCAAATTCCCCAGGAGGCAGACAAGGTGAGAAGAATATCCCTGGTGAAAATGGGACAGAAAAAACAGCAACATGCACAGAATAATGCAACTCAACGCACCACCATCTACGCACTGCACACATTTGTTTTTAATAACTCACAGTAGCAATGAATGGATGCAATCACCTACAACACGAGGTTTTAGCACAATCTGGATCAACTGACCGAATGCATTTAATCTAAGGCAGCATCTTATTCGTTATTTGATCCCCTCATATATGAATAGCAATGGAAGTGCTATATATCTCAATAACAGTGGGTTGTATTGGTCAAGTGGTATTTGACAGGGAAATTGCACTACTGTACCAAGGACACCTTCAGCTTAGTCCTTTAAACACTCCCTTCCACAATGGAAGCAAAGACAGACTCAATTAATAATACTACCACGATACTGATCGGTCACATACTGATTCAAGTGATATTCAGTCTTGAACCTCTCCTTACAACTGTCAGGCTACTTAAATTATTTCTACAACATAACATAACATAATTCATTTAGTATTAAGTGTATTTTCCCAACAGATGTCACTGACAAAAGGATGTAAGAACTCACAAATGCAAAGAACAGACTGCAAGTTCAATATATAGTGAAATGGTCACACGGCAGAGTATGTATATTGAAACAACATAAAAAGCAAAAGTTTCAATATTTATTTCACTTTTTTTCTCATGCCTGTAGTATTCTGTCTTGCCTTTGTCACCCTTAATATAAAATAAACCACAGCAACACTACAACAAAATATTTTGTTTTTTGAGTAAGGAAACCCCGATTTCACTTGTATACTGTAATTGGCAGTGCACATCTTTCGCTACACTGTACCTAAATGCCTGAATGTGAATTTTTTTGTACAGAGGCAAACATATCACTGTGAAAAATCCAACATAGTGAAAAGTCAAAGTAATAACCATACATTTGAAGGTAATGGCTGTATTTATGGGTTTGTGCTCACTGAACTGCAGCAACACTGACGTAAAGCAGAAGAAACAGAACAAACCTTTAACTGTGAGGCTGCCCGTGCTGCTGGCCACTCCAAACTGGTTTCTAGCCACACAGGTGTACAGGCCAGAGTCAGACTTGGTCGCATTCCAAATCCGTAGGTTTCCGCTCTCCAGAATATTCACCCTGGGGAAGAAAATATTTAGGTTTAATATAAGAAGCAAAAACTGGAAATTGTAGAGGAGAATAACTGTAAAAACTAAGCAGCTGGCAAGGCTTAAGATAGTTAAAGAAATAATGGAAAACATTTACACAAAAGAATTCACTTTTAACTACTGTTATTCAATTAGAAACCGGTGAAGAAAATTCCATCTGTAAATAAAGTAAAATGCCTTCTCTAGCTGAGTTTAAGATCTTTGCTCTAGTTTGCCCAACAAATGAGAGCCTAACTTTTTGTACAGGGCAATGTGTTGTATTATTTGTGGGTCAAAGCTGACAAAGCAGAAGAATACACTGTAGTTCACAGAGTAGAAGAGTACCACAGCTCTAATTAAGTTCCATATGTCTTTGCACTGTGACGATGCTGACATATAGAGCTGTTTCCACTGATGATTAATTCGACACCATATAGTCCACATATAGGACAATGGTGCTTCTCTCTGCCCTTTATACAATAGCCACAAGTTCTTCAACAAAGGTCAAAGGACCTTAACTAAACCTGACATTTTCTAAATAACAGGCCGAGATGTAAATTGCGCCCTTGAAGCCGGGCTGCAGTGGGAAATCAAGGGCTGCCCAGCTCATCAAAGTGCACTGCATTTTAATTGTGTGAATGCTCTGCTGAGTGTGCAGACTGTAAACGGAACAGAACAACGCTGGTCCAATGTGAGCGGAGAATGAAGTGCGTCCACTAAATGTCTCTGTTCAAGGAGATTTTGTAATGGCACTGATAGCACAGTTCAACATTGCTTCTTTTTGTTCCAATATAGTTCATTTGCAATTGAAATTTGTGTGATAATTTTATTAATGACAGATTAGATTAAATTATTATTAGATAATGACAAAAATTAATATCCCAATATTTTTGGGGAAATATCGATAACGACAGACAGACGATATAATATCAGTCTAACAGAATATGTTGAAAGTTGTCCAGAAATATCACTTTATCACATTATTTGAAAGTTTACAAAATTTTTGTTCAGCTCTTTTTGTACCATTTGTTTTTACTATAAATTATATTTCGATATACTGCCTACCTCGCCTACGCTGACCCAGATACCAAAGTTAATACTTGCATTGTAATTGTGTTTCTTTATAACAGAAGGAAACATTTTGCCAATTGCCTAATGCTATCTAATTTTAAACTATAATAGGTCCATTGAATAAGCAGGTTGCCCCTGTAAATGCAGAGGACAAATTTAATAAAGTGTACCTTAACGCTAACCTCAATCACAAAAAACAAAAGACCATCATACACATTTCTTATATTAAATCTATCCATAAGGAAAACATCTTCATCTTAATCAACAAAGACGTTTGATGGGTCCAATAGGAAGTTTCTCTAACAGTAGCATGAAATTGGGAGAAAGAGGATGTAGACATTCAGCAAATGGTTGACAGCTAGAATTGAACCATCAACCCTGCAGCGGTAGCAGCCACACATGTGCCTCGCCCACTGAACTACCAGTGAGCACTCAACACTTCTTTTCTCTCTTGTTTTGTGTTCCTGACTTATTAAAGGCAGTTATTTTTTGCATTTAACTGCCTAGAGAGCTGGAGATACAGTGAGCCATGCATCTTCAAATGCGCTAGTGATAAGAAAGTGCAGAGACAGTGTATTGTAAGAGAATCTACTCCTCAAACCACATGCTGAGTGGAGACATTCTATCAAGCAGATACGGAGCAAAGTGCTGAATACAATGAGCATCACTCACACAAGGTGCATATCGCCAGTTAGTGGCATCAAAGCAGGAGGCTGATAAATTTAGGGGAAATTGCCCATTAAACAGGGCCAGGACGCTACAAGTGACAATAAGCTAGTGCAGAGTAAGCACAATCACTGCACCACGCTGCAGATATACGTGCCCAAACCTGGCCTGATGACCACACTGAAAGCCCTATGTAAGCAACTCACGACAGCCATTGTCCGCTCTAAAGTTATTCAAAAGTTTTTGTCACTTTTTGAATGAACACTATTAGTATAAAAAACGGAGACTACATGGATAAAATGATTGATGTAGAGTCGTTCTTTATGGGTTTCGAATGATGAGAAATTAGTTGTTAGGCATTAACAATTTTAACCAAAATATTAGATCTCTTGAATAAAAAGTCCTCAAAATGCTGCATATAACAGGAAGGTGAAGCCCATGAGTATGCCAGGATCAACGGCAGTTTTCCGATTAGAAATATAGATGTACACATACATATAAGTCAGTGTTTAAGAATCATAAGTCGGATTGATCATAAAAGAATCATAAAAGGAACTGACCATTCCAAAGCCTCAAATGTAGGCTTTGGAATGGTTACTCAAACCTGTAGGAAAGAAACAATACGCAACTCTGGACATGTTTTGATGGAATAACTACATTTACAGGCTCAATAACAACTTCAAGTTCTCTACTTGAGGAAATTGGTTCTGCAGCACTTCTCAGCATCAATAATCAAAAGATGTGAGCAAAAAGTGAATAATAAATAGAATGTCACCTGTAGTATGTACTCTAGTTGATTATTTAGGTGCCCTACCAAAGTCCTTTCTGCAGACATTCATCTTGGAAAACCAAACATCCGGAGGCATTATTCACACTCGAACTAGAAGTGGTGACCTCCTTCAGGGCAAGCAGCATGCAGCTCAATGCAATAGCTCAACATAAGTAAATACCTGCATTCACTCTGCCGCATATACCCACTATGCTGGTATCCTCTGGGACCACACCACTATCATGTGACTTTGCAGCGTGGAGCTCAGATTAGAGTGTGTACACTAGGTACAATAGCACTTATGAGGAGTGGAATCCTCAGTGGTCCTTCTGCGCTGCGTCTGCTGTTGTTGATGCTTCATTCACAATCAGGAACCTCTACTCCCTTTCACCCCATTATGACGAGAGTGGTGCAGACTGCTGTCTACACAAGTGGAGCTAATAAGAGCAGCAGAGGTCAAACTCTGCACAAGTCAATGGAGAGTGGTTGAATAGTAATATTTCACACATTTTAATTCACGGTTTTAATTCTCCTCCGTGGACCGCTGTATAAGGTACATTAAAGGTATATTATGTCACTTTTCTGGTGGACGGTCTCCAGGGGCATGTTTTACTTTGCCTAGAAGGTTCCACAGTATGGCATTAAACCAATCTCTATGGAGATAAGCAGGGCTGCCGCCAGGCCAAGTTCTGAGGATACTGCTCGCAGTCAGAATACATGGTTTTCAGTATGTTCTTTTTAGCAATGCAAACACTTGTAATTGAGAAATGAATTATGTTTAATGCCATACTGTGTAAAATTCAAGAAAAGCATATGCATGGTGGACCTTACAAAATTCTACCTTCAGTGGCTAATTTGCATTTCTTGTCTTGTCCTACTTTACAATGCAGGTACACGAGTGTCTGCTTTTCTGTTTGTTTGTTTTTGTCTGCAGACTCCAGGTCAGATATCAATAGCTCTAAGATAAGAAACAACACAAGTGGCACTCTTTTATCCCACTGCACAAAGCCTTAAATCATATCGCAGTAATCCTCCAAAAGAAGGCTATTATTTTGGATAGAGTTCTATGTCCAAATGCACTTGGGTAATCCCCCCAAAACACTGGTCTGTGTTTGAGAGCTGATCAAACCTTGAAGGTGATGATCCTAACTATGTGATCAAAGAGATAATATCAGAATGAAAAGAACTATTAAAATATGGACACCGAACTCAGACAAACATATGTCCAGACTGAATGTTCAAACCAAAACCAAAGTTGAATCACATAATCAAAAGATGCGTCTTTTCAATTCTTTTAAATTAAATTAAATTAAATTAAATTAAATTAAATTAAATTAAATTAAATTAAATTAAATTAAATTAAATTAAATTAAATTAAATTAAATTAAATTAAATTAAATTAAATTAAATTAAATTAAATTAAATTAAATTCAGTTCAATTCAGTTCAATTCAATACAGTTCAATTCAATTCGAGTTTATTTATGTAGCACATTTAAAAACAACCCCAGTGCTTCACATGTGCTTCATATGAGAATAAAAACAAACATGTTAAGAAACATAGTATATACAAGAGCAAATATATGCATTAAAACAGCTGAAGTATCAGGAGTATCACAAGTATCTTGACATCCTGTAAGACAATACCATTCAAATACCGGCCTGTACTTGAAAGTGCACAATGTCATTTTCCTGTTATTGCTTTGCCAAGAATACCCCACAGTATGGCATTAAACTCATTTTTCTCCATGGAGAGAAGGAGGTGAAGCCACAAGGCCAACAGGTCAGATCTGTGGAGAGGCGGGTTCTGCTCAGTATGCATGTTTTTAAAGATATGTCTCAGCAATAAAAAAGCCTAATACCAAACTGTGGAACATTCCAGACAAAACAATAACATGCTTATACGATACTTCTCACAAAAGTTCCCGTCGTAACCTCTGCACAATCCAAAAGCCACTCAAAACCTTTCGTGATGTTTCACTCCAACATATTTCGTCTTTGATCTGTTTGATAAATTCCACATAGGGAGAGGCCTGTCACCACCCAAATAACAAGTGGCAATGAAGCAGGAGAGCAACATCTTTGAACTTGAGAAAGAGTGGGTTGAATCGCACAGGCAGCTGCTGGAGCCTCCAAAAATGAAAAGGCATCAGATCGCTGCCAGAACACCCTGACTGCACTTGAAGAATAGTTTCTAAAAATCCAGGATTCATGTGATAATTTAAGCGGCATTCACAAACAGTTAAGCATTGCACGACAAACCAAATGTTAGAATTTAGTTAATTAGGTAAATAAAATCACTGCTAAAATAGTATTTGTGGATGTAGTCAGCCATGAAAGCGGACCGCATGAGGGGAGAGCCACAGTTTCCAGTCATTTCACCAAATAATTAGCCTTCTATAACAACATTAGTGCCCGGGAAAGCATGCGGACGCCACAGCCATCCTCTTCGAAACCCAGGGACCAAATAAGTGTGCAGTGTGCATGGGGTGCTCAGGTTTATGGTCTACTGTTCAGCTAACATGACGATATCCAAAGTTAAATGTAGTGACACATGATCAGCTTTATCAGAAAACATGTTAAAAGTGACTGGCTGTATGAGGTATTTCAATTTAATCTAATAAACACATTTTAACCGTGGTACAACAATAAGCAAAAGAAAAGCATATTATACAATCCAAATCTTGAATCTCATCTATTTGCTTGAGCCTGGCTCCAAAAACCATATAAATCTCATGTTTTTCAGTCCTTTAGGATTGGATATTTGGGTATGAGGTTATAATTGGACTTAACGTTCCCATTTAGTCAAATTCATCAGAACGAGGCTGAGGTATACATTCTCTGAGGTGGCACAGGGGAGGGGCACAGCTTGAAGTGTTGATCTATGCTCCTGACTGCTTTAAAACCCCTGAAGTCAGAGAGGGGTGGGGCCCGCTGAGATAAATTGAGAGGCCGTCCTCCTCAGATTCCCCACAGTGCGCTGCGATGGAGAGAAACGGCCTTGTCAGCCACATAAATCATGTCCAGCTGTGCCACGTGGCGTACAACCTGCAGGTACCACGTATCCACCGCTCTTCCTCACGTCCACACAGCGCTACAGCAGGATAATTCACACATTATTCCTCTGTTTGTTGTACAGCTGTCAATCCCAGGGTTAACGGTCAATTAGAGTCTTTCAATCTATTTTTATTTCCAAAGCTGAACAGGAGAGGAGCATGGACACCTGAGAATGTACTTTTGACAATTGTTCAATGTAGGTGTAATTGATATTGATTTTGGCCAGTGGTCTCACCTTGCTGCGTGGTCATTAGCCTCCGCTTTGTGCTGCACCACTGTTGGGGGCATGATAGGAGATGATTACCAAAGAGATTATTTTACACCGCACCATTAATGCACAAAACAGATTGAGGAATCGGGGAGCATAAATGATTTGCCTCAGTCTGTCTACAATGGATTCATTATGGAAGTCACTGGAGAAGTTATGATAATCGTTGTTGTGGTTTTCTTGGGGATGGTATTAAAGGTGCGCTATGTAACTGGTAGGGGGGTTCAACACAGGCTTGTCAACATGGAAGTGTTACTTTGACTAGAATGTTCCACAGTTAACCCACAGTATCTGCACTTTTTCCACAATTACATCTTTGAACTGGACTGAAAAGTATATGGTTGAGGTGTTATTTTCAGCACATTCATGGAGACATCCTGCTTTGAGCAAACAAAAATATGCAAATCAAATTCACTAGAAACATTAAAAAGTAGTATGAATTGACTTTTGTTGACAAAATATCAGAGCAATAAGTAACACACAAATTGAAAAAAACTATGTATAATAAATTACTGTGAGTAGGGACATCTGTCTGGAATATTGTAGGCAAAAATAATAACACTTCCATTGAGACAAACAGCTGACTGATCTATTTGATCTATGGAAGGAACCTAAATTGCTATATAACTTGTTTATCAGTGCAGTGGCTCAGTTATCGCTTCCTGTTTGATTGATGTCAATGCAGGTCAACAATCACCTACAATCACCCATGGAACCCAGGGTGTGCTCAGAGTTTTTCACCTTCGTAAAGCTATAATCCTGAGTTAAATGTAACACCACAATCTTGACCTAGTGTAATTGATCATCAACATCAAAAACGTACAAGTGCAATTTGTATGGGCGAGTCACGTTTATCTTGCAACAACAGTGTGTACTCTCAGCGGACACCAGCGTTAGCGAAGCCTGCAAAAGTAAATGTAGTGTAAAATGTGGCTTTTTGATGAGAAGGTGTCTTTATGAAGCAGCTGATTGAAAAGCTCTTAATTCCCCCCTGTGGATGTGCATGTGATTGTGCTGTAATTGCAGTGCGAGTAGAGGGACCATACATTGTACATGTGCCAGTTCTCTGAGGGTTCCTAGGACACGAGCTGCATGTGAGGCGTTCTTTAATCACAAATTGCTCTCCCCTTCGCAGATATTCCTCTCTCCACATGCACTGAGGGGTCCCTTCAGGAATAAAGAGCACACATGTTCTGCAGGAAATTGTCAGAGGAACCAAGATGGATTACTCGTGCTGCGCTGGCAGATTCTCACTTTGAAAAATGATATCAGCCACGGTCCCGCAGATAAAAATAATCCCGGGTGAGCGCTACACAGGACGCACATGGCCAGAGAGTGCCCAGGCCTAATCTGAGCACACATCAGAGGATCACTTTATCAGCAGGCAGGGCTATAGCAGAGTATTTAGGCAATTCCAGGCCCAAGAATATAGGGCGAAAAATATTACGGTAAATAAATATTGCAGTTATGGTTAGAGCGATATGTCAACATGGAATATCTGTATCATGGTAGAAGTAATAAATGTTGCATCATTTATAAATCTTCCATCAATGTCAAAAATGTTTTCCTATTAAAATGTTAGCAAGAATAAGTCCCAATATTTAGTTTTAGTTCTTTATATTTTTTTCAATCGTTGAGCCTATTTTAGATTAAGGTAAATTCAGAAGTCTACACTAACACGTTATTTTACATTACCATTGATTCTACGGTACCAGCCTCATTAAA
The DNA here is from genome assembly GCA_019453435.1 of Rhinogobius similis. Classification (NCBI taxonomy): domain Eukaryota; kingdom Metazoa; phylum Chordata; class Actinopteri; order Gobiiformes; family Gobiidae; genus Rhinogobius; species Rhinogobius similis. Next base: position 23,547,476 of record CM033627.1, on the reverse strand, counting down.
TGGCATGTTATAGTAACAAGTACTGTAAAAGACAGAGCTTTCATGTCTTCTGTGATGGGAGAGACTTACAATTGACCACCATCAAAAAATCCCTGATGCAAATAGCTTTGACATTAGATCAGACAAATGACCTTCTGTATTCTCTTCCTCTTAATCCTTGTGTGTCCTGAAAATGTAAAGCAGAAGCCAAGACGGAGAAACAGATTGGAGAGTTCTCAATATGTGTGTAAATGAGGAATTAGTGTTTGCCCATTTCCACACTTCCATTGTACCTGAAGTGTCAGTCACCCGTGTCTGTTTTGTTTTATGCAAAATGTCTTATAGAACCCTCAGCAAATGCAGAAGCAATAGTACTTTTTTGCCAATAGCCTTTTCAGAAAATTATTTGAGTCATAAATGGGGATGTCACGACATCAATTTGTAACAATTATTGTGAGAAAGTTTTTTACTGAAGTGTACTGTGTAAATTCCGTGTGTATGTTCTAATCTTTCTGTTAACTTGCCTGGGGGTTTGCAGATGGAAATTTGCCTAAGGCTAAAATCTGGCATATTTACATTTATTTAAATGGTCATTAAAATGCATACTTCCCCCTTTCCCTTTTCCTTCCATAAATAAATAAATATACAAACACATTTAAAAAGTATTCACTATTATTGACTCCATTAACAAACAATTATCTAATAGAGACACAATAGTGACATAAATAGCCAGATATGAAGGCATTTTACATTACTCATAATTTTTAGAGTATAGATTGAACTTCACTTTGCTTCTAAAGAAATCACAATTATTATTTATTTTTATGATTATATTGTGTCCTGAATAATCACTATAATCGATTAACTGAAAATCTTAACAAGCCGTAAATTATTGTTCAAACAATCTAGCTGTATGTCCAGCCTATTGTTTCAGTTGTGTTGAGAGTAACTATTAAATACAGTAATATATCATGAGAAAACATGACAAATTTAACACCATTTGTTATACAGACATCACAGGAAATGTGTATAAAAAAAACTATAGTAAATGTACTGAAATAAACAATACACACACACACACACACACACACACACACACACACACACACACACACACACACACACACACACACATATATATATATATATTTATAAATATATATATAAATAAATAAATAAATGTAGTCAAGATAAATCACCCACGAGGATAAGTACGACTTTGACTAACCATGCTTTCCATCTAAAATTATTAAAACTTAAAACCATTCAAACGAAATGGTGGGGACATTAATAGAGTTATGTGTTACGTTGGGTCATGGAGTATGACGACAGCCAATGAGATTATACAACTGTCAGCTGAGGTGGATGAGTCAGAGACATGTTTGGATAAATAAATCATTTGCAGTGTGCTGTGGATTTCAGCGCTCGCTCCTGACGTGGTGCGTAACTTACAGCTTCAGCTCAGCACTAATCCTGGGCAGGCTCCTTTCAGAGGCAAGTCCTGCTCCTTCACGAGGCTCTTAAAGGATACAGATGTAGGGAAATGGAGAATTCTGTTGCTTTTTTTAGTTGGCAAAGTTTTTTTCATGTAGTGGCACATAGCTCTAAAGGGCTCGAGGCATTCTAAAACTTTTATTTATGTTTTAAAATATGTGATAACGTGTCTTGTGGTTGATAATAGAAAATTGTTTAGTTTGTCTAGGTAAACAATGCATTCTGAATTACCTCCACCTTTCCCACATAACCTGGTACTCATTAAATAAGTAAATGTTGCTAATGTTTGGAATTGTCATAATTTTACATTACTCTGATGTTTTACAGAAAATTGGAAACATTCGCCTGGGAATAGGGATGATGCCCATAGCTTCTCTGATGGGTTACTCCATCTATAAACTGAGGCTGAAGCAAAGCAGTGCCACACCGAATACTTTAAACATGACACACAGCAATAATAATAATAATCCGCCTAGACTAGCAAAATTAACTTAATGTATTGTTAATTCATAGCACCATGAAGACATTATTTTCAATAAATAAAAAAAAGAATTGTCATTGTTTTAACAGCATGCCACCACAACCAAATGTGTTCCTGGAACAGCCGCTTGCCTCATACGGTTCATTTAATAAAAGCCACCCAGAATACACCTGTTTCCATGCTGCGCTATTAATTCAGAGTCTCCCCAAAATGATGTGACAAGATACTTGATGAGACTTTATTAAAAGCTTGCTTAAAAATAACACCATGAGAGCAGATAAAACGATAAGTGAATTAATCCAAAGTTGGCCGCTCCGCCTGCTGCACAGTTTAGGAAATTTCCCCGACACTGATTCTACGTGGAGGGCGTCTGGCACAGCAGATGGGCCCATAAACAGGATCACACCACCAGACATCTCTCATCAATGTGACAGACGTGCTGATCCGCTCTGCCAGTGGAGGATAGATATATAATACGCATAGGGGAGAGTGTATCGCCATAGAGCTACTTCATATTAAGCACTAATAGACTATTCGACAAACTGGACATAATAGCTTCTAAATGACATGCTTCTTACTCTAAGATTGCACCATAGATACTAGTTGCCAGCACTCCAACAGAGCTAGGACAATGATGAGAAACAGCTCAAAAATATTCATTCCTCCTCAACTCTGATTAAAGTCACACACACAGTCATTAATCTGTCAGAAATCAGGCAATTGTGAAGCTCCTGGATTTATTTGAGATGAAAATAGATCCGTGAAGGCAAGGGCTGTCATCCTTCTGTTTGTACAATAGTCAAGCATTTTGCATCAGGAAGTAATTATCAGAACTGCAAAGCTGCTAAATAAAAGGAGTTTGGAAAAATGACTAATTCAAATGGAGTGTCCTACTAATTTTTACTAAAATTGATTGTATACCAATAGTACAATTATCATTAAAACCGAAATGTGTACTAGAAATAGAAAATGATTTGCTCTAACTATGAATAAGGCACATACAGTTGACTAAACACGATAAAGAGTCCTGTAAGTGTAATAATGTTATACCACACAGGAAAAAAAAGAAAGATAAAAAAAGTCATTGTCTCGAAATACTGGTCAAAAGACACTCGACATTTACAAAACAGGCCAAGTTTGGACTGGGCATGTAATAAAAGCATATTTGTTTATCCACAAATACACACACATTTAAATGAAGGGACCAGTTCCAGAAAGATTAGGCTCGAGTCTTATCATCTCTGACCAAGCCATCCATATTTCTCAATGTGAACACAAGCCAAACAGGACACCACAATGCTGCTGCAAAGGGACATTTCCTTATTTGGAACCATGTGTCTCTTGCTCTATGAAATTAATTAATAATTAGGTTAAATATTCAATGTGTGGCATAACAGAAAAACAATACACTGTTTTTTGGGAATGAATCCAACTGTTTTAGAACCTCAAAAACTCACAAAAAAATTCACAAAGTTTGAGTAAAATATTTTGCTCACTTTAGATCACTGACACTATGTGACACTGAGCGAAAAGTGTATTCACGCCTCATCCACTTTTACTCCCGACTACTTCTACTAACTCACACCTCTGTTGTGATTTTCATTTCTGGTTAAGTGGGAATCCCATTTAATAGAGAACAAGAGAGTCTTGCCGGAAAAATATAATATAAAGTAGGTTGATAAAATGTTGAATGTTCATGTGCACCAACAAGTCAATAAAGAAGTCTTTCTCTGGGTGGCTTGAAAATGCCTTTGAAGTCTGTATATAACTTATTTGCTGTCGAGATCGGCAGCCCAATGCAAAATCACAGAACCGGAAGGAGGGATACAATTAATGGCGGTGCCCGTCATAACTTCGTAAAACAGGTGAATATTGTAAGCCACAGCTCATTTTAATAGTGTTCATCTGATATGCATAAAGTGAGAAATGTGTCTGACAGAAAATTTTGTCTGGTTTTATAGGAGAATCCTTCCAACTTTATTGGAAACAAGGTGCTTGGCTGTCAGGATGATGAAAAATATATTTGAGTTGCTGAATTGTTAAAAACAAATGGATAGTACAGTGACGATCTCATATATCCGTACACGCATCAATTATATTTCTGTGAAAAGTTCAAATGAAGTACACAAAGGTGATTTGACTCCAGCTGATGTCATCAGTGGGCAGTCCCTGCAGCCTAGTCTAGGTTAGATAAGACCCCTCCTCTGTGCCCCAGCTGGCCTTCAGCAGGAAAACATGGGCTGCTGCTATGAAGATGGATTACACAGCCGCTGAAACCTGTCCCCTTCCTGTTCAAGCCACTCTGGAGTGCTAACGCAATTAAGGCAATTAATCTTGAACAAAAGGGGTTCACCACTAGTCTCTGATAGTTTCTCATCTCTCCACAGGTGCACAGCTGAACAGAAACGCCAACACATTCCTGCTCACAGAAATACAACATATGTCTGTTGACACAGTGGAATATCTCTTTAACCATTTATATCCTGGAACTTTTTATATTGAAAATTGCCTCTTATGTATTAAACACTTCTACAAATCACTGTTGCATTTGTTTTTGCACATTATTTTTAACAAATACCACAGCCATTTATTGCCACAAAGGTGCTGACCATAGTAGGAGAGGCCTATTTATTTTAATCACGGGCAATGGTGCATATGAGTAGAAAATTCCAAAATACGCACTTGCTCAACTCACTCCCTGTACTGTGAATAGGTTAAGAAACACCGTGTTAAAGCAGCACAAGCTTTCCACTGCTAAACACAAGGTTATTGTCTTTGTTTTGCATATTTGTGGGTGAAAAGCATGTCCTGCTAATTACTACAACTGAAGTGATTAAGCAGACTTGCCTGATGTTACCTTTTATTAATACCCGGGGCGTGTCTGCAGACCATTGCGCCATAAAACTACTTTAAATGAGCAGTTAAAGAGACTTGTGTAATTATTGCCCCAACAGATGCAAAACAATTTTGCAAGGATGTGAACATGGGAGGAAAAGGGAGGTTTATATATATTTTTGAAGGATCTGAAAAGCTGTATCTCCTACTAAAAAGACCAGTCATGGAAGCGCTGCGGGTATCGCCCCATGTAATATACTCTACAGCTGTTGACTTTTTAATTAGCAATCTGCACCTCATTCGCCTAATTCTGGGAAAGCTGCACAGGTGGCCATTTATTTACACCAATAGCAACATACTTTTAACATTTGAAACACACATTTCTGCATATACTTGTTCCCAAATGAACTCAACTGGTAGAAACCAATATTTCAAACCCTGTAGACTAACAGCATAGTAGGTCTATACAGTTGGATTTTTTCATTTTTTATGCTACTTCTTCTTGCCTCACAAGATAACAATTGTTAATACAGTGTTCAACAATGTCGCAGTCACCCCTGTAAACCAAGTACGTTTGAAATAATGTTATAATGTGAACAATAAAGGCATTTAATTCTCTAATTCAGAATCTTCGAGTCGTGACTGAGTGGCTTAGGGTAAGTGAAGGGCACAGCAGTGAGAGCACTATGCAAATGCCAAGCCACTTTGTTTGACAAGCAACAACAGTGCTTTGTATATATGCAAAATCTGGCAGGACTGAGCAGAGAGTGCTGCTGTCACTGTAGACATGCTTGAGTGGTGACACCTAATGGGTGACCCTAGAAAAAGACAACAGAGCCACTTGGTTACTTGGTTATGGACCAACACATAACTCGTGCTTGTAGCACACACCAGGTCTCAGGTGTCCCCTTGTTCGACGTTGTCATACGAGATGTCACATACGAATCATGCAGGTGCTTGAGTGTTTTTGTTAATTAAATACACTGATCTTAACATATAGTTACCAAGAAAATCACACAAAATATTGAGATATTGAATTTTGTCAACATAGCTTACCTCTTCTGAACAGCCATCATATAAATGCAAACAATGTTGAGGCTGGCAATATGTAGAAATGTGTCAGAAAAATGAGTCAGGACAATTCTGACAGCTACAATTCAATCTGTTACCTTAACTGCATTCTTAAAAAACAACAGATGAAAGGCTTTTAGTGGTCTAATAATACAAATCTCTACAAACTCAGCTTATTCTGAAGGGTTTTGAAATGGAATCTATGATTTGTAACCGTTATTAGGTGAAATGTTTGTGTTTAGTGCTGCTGTCTTGACTAGGACTCACTTGAAAAAGAGATTAGTAATCTCGATTGGATTTACCTGGTTATGTAAAGGTTAAAGAAAAAATACATTTAAAACAATTAATACAGTCTCTGCCTCTCCATAGAAGTGCCCTACTGCAGAGGGAATAAAAAAAATCTTTCTTAGAATCTCCAGTCATTGTACTCTTGAAAGAGAGGACGACCACATGAACTAATGTTGATTGTTCTATCTCTATTTTATTATTTTCCCATCTTAAGTGGAGTTTGCAGCTTTGGAGCTTTGCAGTCTTACCTGTTGGTCTCTCGCAGTGGTTCAGTGCCCTTGCGCCAGGATATGACACCCCAGGGTGACATCTTTGGGTTACACTCAATGAGAATGTCACCCCCCACCTTCACCAAGGTCTGGCTCTTCAGCTGACTGTGGGAGAAGTCTGGGGCCACAGCTAAGACAAGGGAGAAAGAACAAGAGGGCCTTTATTCATTTCAGTTTTGTTTATGCATGCAAGGGTTGGATTTGCAACAATGCATATCAAGCAATACTATAAGTATTACATCACGTCCCAAGTGTGTGGCAGAAGGAAAGATCCATCGTCACGGTTGATGCGGTCCGTGCCGCCCTTTCTAATTTCAGACACCTCCTTAATCCAGCGTTTGAATTTGTTGTTTTCTGATTGAATGACTCGAGCCCCGTCCCAGTCCATGCCGTGGTTTTCTCTTTTGCAATGTTTGGATATGGCTAATTTTAGGTTCTCTTGTTCTGCTTTTGAAAAAGTCAGAATGGAGCCTTCCTTCTGTCCCACACATGGGACACACTACACAAGAGACCACCAGACGGCAAGAGGCGTGGTCAGTCTGGATGACCTTCCAGGTCCATCAGGCTGACCGCGCCTCAGGAAGTGACACGTCACCAAGGCGGTGATAGTTCTGAAGATGGATCACAGACAGCAGCTGAAACATGTCAACAAGGTAAGCGCATCTCCTAATTTATTGTCTTAAAGAAGAACCTAAGTGTGGAAAAAAAAACAATTTCATATTTCGTTTTTGGCTGGAAGTGCATGGTTTGTACATCCTCCCATTTCTGTACTCTACAAATGAAATGTACCATATTCATTAACATGCATATTTAAGGTGACTAATAAACTGATGCATGTAGTGAAAATGGCTTCCACTTGACTTTTCTCAATGGCATTGACCACAGTGCAGTAAAAAGGCAGATTCCAATCAGTGTGAGAGGAGGGACACGCTGGAGCATGAATAGAGAATGAGCGAGGAGAGTGACAGGGCTGACGGGGCAGAAGGTCCAGGCAGCTCGACATAGCACCGCTAGCATAAATCACTGTCAGATGCACCATTCATCTTATAATTAATGTTTTTCAATTAGTGGCCAATAAGAGAGAGGCCGGAGGTCATCGCCTGCATTGCGCAGCAGGAACAAACTTGAACATAAATATAGACAAATGCTCGTTCCACTGTTGTATGAGTCAAGGCCAGGGCAGGCAGGGTTTAAAGCACAGTAGAGAATATTAGACCCACTTTCTGTCAAACTGTGATGACGTCACATAAATTTAATCCTGAGAAATAATAGTAAAAAATTCAAGTCCCGCCCCTTTCCTCCCCTTTGACCTAGATAACCGGTTGAGACTGGTTTTGTGTGTGTGTGTGACGTCAAGTTTCGCGCTCTTTTTCTCCTCAGTCCGATTTAATGGAGACCAGATGTGTTATCTTACATAACCCTGTGGATGGTGTAAGTGTGTGTGACGTCAAGTTTCGCGCCCTTTTTCTCCTCAGTCAGCCCGTTTTGGAATATGTCTAATGGAAACCAGACGTGTGGAGAGGCCCATGCGTCGTTTGGAGCAGATCGTATTTACTTTAGGCCCCCGTGAAATTCCACAGACCGTGTACATTGTGACGAAAAAAAGCAATGGTTTCCAGATATGCTGCGAATATAATATATATATATTGCCAAAGGAGGATTCCACTCGTACATGCAAGAGGTGAAGGTGTTTCTGGATGAAGATCAAAGATTCTCCGCCGCTCGTCTTTCCAAAACCAATCTCTAAAACAGATTTTTCTGCAGTTCAACTTTCAATGGACCCATATGAGTAAGTTTGTTTTTTATTCGCTCTATCTCTTCTTTAGACTGAAAAATTAAGTTAACTATTAAGTATAAAATTAAGTATTTCCTCTATCTCGTATAGCACTGTGGTAACTTCACAAGACTATGGATTGATAACGGGAGCCACATGTCAAGGTCTGTGTCTTTCTCTACATGCATGTGAAACTATGTTGAGCATGAGCGGTGTACGAGGCGTCTAGCTAGACCCCCTCCCTTTTACTCTCTTGGCTACAGGCGTGTGTCCCCGTCTGACCCTGCTCTCACTCTCCTTGGGCAGAGACACCATTCTATGAGCCTCTAATATATAATATTCCCAGTCACAGCTTAGAACTAGGGATATGTTTCAGAACAAAAATGATAATTTTTGATTTATCATCAACCGGTGAGATGTTTAATTTCAGCGGTGAACTGTTAGTCGATCATAAATGTAGTGAAGTAAAAGTTAATTTGTACAGAGTTAATTTGTACAGTTGGGTAAAGAGTAAAAAAATTTATTTCCCTATACTGATCCGTTTGCGTATGTGTGAGCATAGGTCTGAGAGCCTTGAATACGCTTCACTAAACTTTAAACTCTAATATTTTATTATTTTCAGATGATCGAATCATAGACCTCACCACGCCAGCCCCACCACACGACAAATCATCCCTCTCACTCACCTACGTAGGTTCACTTGCTGCGGGGTTGAGAGCTACAGTAGATGATTGGACCATAGACCTCACAGGACCGGAGCCGATCATAGACCTCACAGGACCGGACCCGATCATAGACCTCACAGGATCAGATCCAGCAGGCCCTGTAGCTAAAGACCTGAGACATCCAGCACCCAGTAAGTTTCTCAATATTTGTGTGTGTGTGTGTGTGTGTGTGTGTGTGTGTGTGTGTGTGTGTGTGTGTGTGTGTGTGTGTGTGTGTGTGTGTGTGTGTGTGTGTGCCTGTGTCTGTGTCTGTGTCTGTGTCTGTGTCTGTGTCTGTGTCTGTGTCTGTGTCAGTGTCAGTGTCAGTGTCAGTGTCAGTGTCAGTGTCAGTGTCAGTGTCAGTGTCAGTGTCAGTGTCTGTGTGTGTGTATGTGTATGTATGTATATATGTGTCTCAGTTTAATTCAGCTGATTAATAAGATTCTCTTGGTCATAGGAATCGCAATAGTCTCACCGCTAGCGCCACCTGGCCGGTCACCGTGACTCTCCGCGGATCGAGACAACATCTTCAGACGAGGAGGAAGAACGTGAGACAAGTGCGGAAGAGGGTGAAGATCAAGAACATCACGTGGACGAGGGAGAAGATCAAGAGCCAGGTGTGGAGGGGGAAGGGGGGAACAATGTAGAGCCTGATCATTTTTTCAATAATAATGTGAGTGATGAAGATTTTGACCGTGCGTTGCAAATTGTTGAGCAATCGTTCAGAACCTACACGGGTCAGATCAAGGAGATAATACATCTGATGCTCGAAAGTTTATTCCGACAGCTCCGAGACAATATTAGACGCAGGTCTCCTGCTCTACCTAGGCAAGACACACGGGTGCAAAGAGTCCGTAGACACAGAGTCCGTCAGAGACTGTATCACAGACAAGAATAATTTCGGATCTTTTGATAAAAAATGGCTGAATCAGAACGAGACAATTCTTGTGAAATTCCCCAACACATACATCAATTGATCGCAGAGCTGAATAATCAGTACTTAAATACTGACGACATAAGCACTTCACCCCGCATTGCTGATTCTCAACATCATCATGTGGAAAATGTAGAAAGTGCCCCAGTTTTTCTTCCTAGTGAAGAAGAATTACTTTCAATTCTTCATCAAAACGAAGAACCATGGAGTCCATGGAGTCCATCGGATAGCATGTGTTGCGAAGCTTTCTCGCTGTATGATCAAAACGAAGAAGCGTGGAGTCCGGCGGATAGACTGTGTTGTGAAGCGCTTGAGACAATTGAAGGAACTCGACAATGTGAGGAGGGTTCGCTAGCGGGTTGGGAATCTGTGGGGGGAGGAGCGCGTGGACCGATAGATTCTAACGCAGATTCTAATGCAGAGGCTAATGGTGAGGCTAATGCAGAGGCTAATATGGGAAATAACAACCAATCAGCTTCTATGGGAGGGGACAATGACGGTGCATCCAGTGACAATCCATCTGCTAGCAGTAGTGATGACATGCGTGTCATAAACCGTGAAAGGTTTAATAACATTGAGATCCGCACTTTCCTCCGCTTTCCACCTCCGTCTACTATTCCTAATTTTAGAGATTTTTATCTGAATGTCACCAATGGTTTCCAAGACCGAATTTCAAGCGTTATTCAGAGAGCAGGTGTTCAACCAAATGACATTATCCAAGTTAATCTACGAGCCGATAGTTTACAGGATGACGTTTCAATGACAGTTCGCTACGGAATCGGGTCGGTGTCACAATTTCAGGAACTTTTAGACAGATTAGTGCAGAGTAACATGTCTGTTTTCACAGACGGCTCCCTAGAACTAATTGTCAATTTTGTGAGGGCTCAGCGCGGGGGTGGTAAGAGACGAATCGAAACGTGTTTTGCGAGTGAAATAATAAAGAAAAAAGCAAAACATTTATTTTTACTTCCCACAGATGACCAAACATGTTTTGCTGTAAACTTGGCACTACTGACAAATCCAAAGCTCACACACATGGAAGCTGTAAGTGTAGCGCATGAAAATTACTCCAGGTTGGGTTTAAGTGTTGACAGCATGATCACATTTGAAGACGTTATCAAATTTGAAGAGTTATTAGGGTGTAAAATTGTCATCTTTTATCACACATTAAATAAAGAAAAGAAAAACAAGATGGCTACCTTTCAAACAGGAACCCCTTCACAAGAAACGACGTACTACATGCTTTTACACGATAAACATTATTATGGGATAAAAAATATTAAAGGTTTTCTAGGCGTGAAGTTTTTCTGTAAACATTGTCACAAAGGATATCAATGTCAGTACAGACACTTTTGTGAAAAAAGCTGCAACATCTGCTGTACCGACTGTAAACAGAACCCGATTCAAAAAATCTTTTGCAGCGACTGCAATAGATTCTGTGTAAATAATCTTTGTTACGAACGCCATCGGGAGTTAAAACGTCATTCAAACGTTGAAAAACTGGTCAGCAACTGTCAGATCAATAAAAAATGTCCTAAATGTAAAACAACTTACTACATATCTATCAAAGACCCTAAAGAGCATAAATGTGTCATCAAACTATGTACCAATTGTAAACAACCTAAAACACAAAAAACATCCGTTCGCTCCGCTGCTCAGAGGTCTGACTCAATCGACGGAGAGGAAGTTAAACATGTTTGCTACATGAGAACAAAACCAATCAAAGCGATAGAAAAGATACATCAAAAAAAGTTTGTATTTTTTGATTTTGAGACCAGTCAAACCACAGGAACTCACAAACCCATGCTAGTAGTGGCCAAATCACTGACCGGCGGACACTGGATCTGGAAAGGCGAATCATGCGCTGTAAATTTCCTTCTTCATTTCCGTCAAAATAGATACAAACATACAACTTTCATTTCACATTACGGCAAAGGCTTTGACCACCACATCATTTTGAATGCATATGTGACTCAAGGGTTGTCACCATTCACTATAGCTCAGGGGAGTAAAATCATTTTGATTACTGATTCTGACTTTCAACTTAAATTCATTGACTCGTTCTCATTCATTCCCATCCCGCTCAGAGAATTTCCTAAAGCATTGGGTTGTAAAACTCAGCTTAAAAAGGGTTTCTTTCCTCACAAGTTCACAGATAGTTCAAAAAATGGATATAAAGGTAAATATCCAACGCCTGATATGTACGGCGCTGATGAGATGAGTCCAAAACAAAGAGAAGATTTTTTCAGATGGTATGAGACGGTGAAGGATAATGAATTTGACTATGATGCTGAATTAGTGGGCTATTGCGAAAACGACGTTCAGATCCTGGCTGAGGGTGCCAGCAACTTCCGCGATGAATTCATAAAGACAACTCGTTGTGACCCTTTTGACAGCGTCACAATTGCTTCAGCGGCACTGTCTGTTTTTCAATCCAAATTCTTAAAACCTGACACAATTGCAATTCCATGCCCAAACAATTACAGAACAGAGTTTAAGGCATTTTCACACGCTTCCATACAATGGCTAGAGTTTGAGGCCTTCTCGCGCGGCATAACAGTAAGACACGCTTTGAACGGTGGGGAAATTAAATTTGGTCGTTATTCTGTTGATGGATGTGCTGAGATAGATGGAGAGATAACAATTTTCGAGTATCTTGGATGCTTCTTTCATGGGTGTGTTGAATGCTTTAACCCACACGATAAATCGCCGCTCACAGGATCGTGTTTTAGCGACATCTACTCTGACACTTTGAAAAGAATAGAGGCGTTACAATCCGATTATAAAGTGCATTCTGTCATTGTGATGTGGGAACACGAATGGAATTTTTTGAAAAAAACAGATTCAAGGGTTAAATCTTTCTTGGAGAGGTTTCAAGAACCTATGCCTTTAGAGCCACGTGAGGCATTATATGGAGGACGTACGGCTGCCATTCGCATGCGTCATGTTGTCGGTCAAGATGAGCAAATACATTATGTTGATTTTACCTCTTTGTACCCGTTTGTAAACGCACATTCTGTCTACCCACTAGGACATCCGAAAATAATTCGAAAAGATTTTGATGATGTTGAAAATTACTTTGGGTTAATACATGCTAAAGTTCACCCTCCACGTAAATTGTTTTTCCCGGTGTTGCCTATAAGAAACGGCAAAGGGAAATTGGTTTTTACACTATGCCGCTCCTGCGCATTCATGAACAATCAGAGAAGTGAATGTAACCATGGTGTAGAAGACAGGGCCCTTCGAGCTGTGTGGGTCACGGTGGAGCTAAATGAAGCAATGAGAAAAGGCTATAGAGTGGGTGAAATTTATGAAGTATGGCACTTTGAAGAGAAATCAAATCAACTGTTTAAAGACTATATCTACACTTTCCTTAAACAGAAGCAGGAGGCGTCAGGGTACCCTTCAGGAGTTGATGACCTTCAAAGTAAGCAAGCTTACATCGACGACTATAAAAAAAACCAAGGTATTGAACTTGACCCACAGAAGATAGCTTACAATGCTACAAAAAGGCAAATATCAAAGCTTTTGTTAAACTCGCTGTGGGGCAAGCTTGCTCAAAGGGCGAATCAGCTCTCAACAACGCTCGTAACCACGCCCGAGCGTTTTTTCGAATTTCTCTTTTCGAGTAAATATGACATTTCTCAGTTTCACTTCATAAACGACGATGTCGCACTCATTCAGTGGCGGTATAATTCTAACTGTGTCTTACCCCCAGGTGATTCAAATATTTTTCTAGCAGCTTTCACCACCGCTTATGCACGGCTCGAATTGTATAAACAATTAGATTTGCTCCAAGACAGAGTATTATACCTAGACACCGATTCTGTTGTTTACACAACCACGCCCACTGATCAATATAACCCGCCGATCGGTAATTATCTGGGAGATTTGACGTCTGAATTAGAACCCGGCGATTATATATGTAACTGGACAGCTGCAGGACCTAAATCTTATGCATTTTTGACCGCGCATGGCAAGGCAACTTTACGCGCTAAAGGGATTACACAAAATTATGAAAATTGTAAAAAAATTAACTTTGATACTCTCGCAGATTTGGTAGAAAATTATCTTGAAGATCGTGACACTCGTCAAGAAATCCCCGCCCGATACAATAAAATCACACGCAATATGAAAACCTTTGAGCTCACAAATAAACAGAGGGTGATCAAGTTTGGTGTTGTCTTTGATAAGAGACGTCTCCTTCCAGATGGGAGAACACTGCCGTTCGGTTATTAATCACTGCACAAACTTCTTGGTTATTGCAAAAAAGGTTGTATAGACTTATGATGGGATGACCTGATGACCTTTCTATTCAGTCCTTTTGTGATCATTTTATGTTTTTGTATCCTGTATTATTCTGTACTATTGTGTATTATTCAGCAAAAAATGTATTCATTCATGTATTCAAAAATGTATTCATGTATTCAAAAATGTATTCAAACATGTATTCATGTGTTGTAATCATTAAAGATTTCTTTCATCATTCTTCTCTCCCTGTCGTTTCTTCCCGTTTACTAGATGAATAAAATAAGTGTTTCCACTTGTCTGAGCCGTTATTTTACAGAAACATCACACGCATCACATGGAGGAAATATATTTTGACCCGCGCTTCCAGCTCCCGTTCACTGCCGTGCTGGTTGGAACAAGTGGAAGTGGAAAGTCTTTTTTTGTAAAACAATTACTCCTAAATATGGACCATACTCTTTCTAGACGTCCGGATCACATCATCTGGTGCTATTCATCCTATCAACCTATGTATAATGAAATAGCTAGAAATGTGAATGTTAAATTTATTGAAGGAATCCCTGACTCTTTGTGGACGAAAATATTTTCCATCAAATCAGCACAATCTTTTAGTTATTGACGATTGTATGGATGCTGGCTCCAATCACGATGAATTAATGAAAGCGTTTACAATGTATAGACATCATCGAAATTTATCGGTAATCTTTTTAGTCCAAAACTTGTTTCATCAAGGGAAGCATAGTAGAACGATCAGTTTAAACACAAATTATATCGTTCTCTTCAAATCACCGCGCGATAAAATGCAGATAAGAATATTAGCGCAACAAATGTTTCCCGGTCGAAGAGATTATTTTCTAGAGAGTTTTAATGACGCGACTAAAGAGCCATATTCATATTTAATTGTGGACTCAAGGCCCGATTGTCCAGAAGCGCTCCGTCTGAGAACTGGAATACTCCCACACGAGAGGTCTGTCGTTTACCAGTATAAAAGGTGATTTAAAAAATGTCGAAACGGATCAAAAGAAACCTTCCTATTTTAAAGGTTTTACTCACCCTAAAACCAAAGGACAGAAGAAACTTTCTATGCCACGGGTCGGAAGATCTCATTCTGACACTCTGCGAAATTGCGCTGAACATTCTAAAGGGAAATATTCCTCTTACCTCTGAACAGTACCGTAAATTGAATAAGCAGAAGAGGTTTATCAAACTTTTCGCTAACCAGAAGACCGGAGTAAAACATAAGCGTAAGGTGTTGACACAGTCTGGAGGATTCATTAT
Source organism: Rhinogobius similis (assembly GCA_019453435.1). Classification (NCBI taxonomy): domain Eukaryota; kingdom Metazoa; phylum Chordata; class Actinopteri; order Gobiiformes; family Gobiidae; genus Rhinogobius; species Rhinogobius similis. Next base: position 23,532,121 of record CM033627.1, on the reverse strand, counting down.
CCCCTTATTAGCCACCGCGCTCCCGTTCTTGTCTAATTTGCTTTCTGGTCAGAGATAGACAACGTGCAGGGTTGCCATGGGTTCGTTTAATAAAATGTATATGATTTCCCCGCAACAACTGGAGAGTTTAACCCAGAAGAATTCGATGCGTGAAAACATCGCAGAGAGAGCTCAACATGTTTTAGAGGAGAAAATGGAGCGATTGTTAAAACAACCCGGACCAGCATACAGTAAAAGCCTACATTACAATGAACTACTTGAAAAATATCTGACTTTACTGCGAAAGGAAGAGAGTCGTGATCGTGAAAGAGTTTTGAAACTCACTAGCAGTGAGCAACCTATTGAAAGCATCGAAGGACGTATAAGAGTTGAAGAAGAAGATTCTCCGAACAACATCGAAGAAGAGATTTTAGAGAATATAGGGTCACGTAATCGAAAAAATGCTGCCTATATTCTGCAGAAGCTCCGTAACTCGGACCTTCTAAGATGGAATCGTTCAGGCGAGATAATTGTTCAGGGCGAAACTGTTAAAGGATCACATATTTTTGATTTAATGAAGACTCTGACGAATCGTCGCTTCCACGCTCGGAGTGTACCAAACGGTTGGGATGTATTTTTAAAAGTCATTTCTGAATTAAATATTCCGATCACCACTGTTACAAACACACACGCCCGTGAGCAATTAAGAATTCAACCCTCCAAAGCCATGAGCGTGCCAATTCCTCAGATACGTAGAAGCAGGAGAAAACGCGGTAAAAAATCATTAGACCCTGATGACGACTCAACGAATCTTCAACAGTATACAACGCCGATGTCAGAGTGGCGAACGTCTACACCAATCCCCTCCAAATGGATAGATTTTACCCGATAACAAATGAATTCATGCATACTGTGTGTTTTTAACAATAAATGATTTATTGAAATGTATATATGAGAGAAAGAGTATTCATTCAGAACTGTTATAACACTCATTAAACAGTTTTAAAGAGCATGCTTTCTGTTGACAGCTTTTATTAGCGCTCACACATGGAATACATTTAGCACATTTCTTGACAAACTTGCAGACGAGTGTATCATTCTTTTTCAAATTATCAGAATACAGTTCCATTACTTCTTGAAAAGACAATCCTTTAAACCGGTGACAGAGGAAGAATATAACATGAGCACCGCATGCTGCAGAATAATCGTCTTGAACTTGGAGTTTGTTGTAACGTATTTCACGCGAGTTCCTTGTTAGGAATGTTATAAAACTTTCAGGGTAGAATATGAAATCCGGTCCATGGCCATAACTGTCGAAGAAGCTTGATTTGTCTTCTTCGGCTTCAACAACAATTCCCACCCAATGTTCACCCTCACGGGTTTGATCATGTGTGTTAACGACTAGATAGCATGGTCGTTTAGCAATCGTAGTCGGTAGTAGATCGCTAGGCCAAACGCCTCCAAACGAGTCGCCCAAGATCGGCCTCAGGATAGATTCTATTTGAAGATTGTTCATTTTTGCTAGTTTTAGTAGTCGATTAGAACCTGTCGCTTCGAGTTTATTTCTATGACACTGTCAAAACAAGCGTAGACAATCAGTGTCATAGTTCTCGCTAAGGCAGTTCTGAATCTTAAATCCAAACGACATGTCCCATGTACCGCGGGTGAAAGAGCCTCGCTGTCCATTTCATCGTCCCTCGAGAGATTGAAGAGAAATAATGAGTAACCGCGTTCAAAGTTTTCACGGTCGATGCAGAGTGGAGAGTCTTTGATATGTCTGTTTGTTCCCAAATACAGGTTGTAAAATTCGCGCACACACTGATGTGTGTCGAAACGCGGCTGGTAAGGCTTCGACGGGATAAAACGTGAATTTACACAGAGAGAGAGGTATTCGAGATTCACGTGTTGGAAGTTGAAAGGGTTTCGCTCCCGTGCTCCGACAAACGCTCTGTGATCAACAATTCCTGCAACTATATATTTTGGTAGTTTCCCGAGATATAAATTGTCAAACGAACACCGCCGCGTGACTGAGAGGGGATGCTGTAATTCTTCACTACAATTCGACTCATAGGGTAAATTGCGTTGGATTTCATTAGAGCGGCTGAATGTCCCAGCATGACATCGGGTGAGACTTGAACCTTTTTCACAAAAAGACTTGCCCCTAGAATGTTTAAATTGTACTCTTGATCTGCAGCAGACATCAATGTAAAAGCGCTTTTAGCCTTTACAAGTTTCAATCTTACATCCACATTGTTTAGCAATAGTCTTTCGGAAAAAAAAATGTCGCTGTGCAGTGGTCCGATTAACTCAAATGGACGCGATGCCCTAGTGAAGCTTGCACGCTTGACAAGGCCGTGATTGGTAGCATTGTCTCCCATCTCGATCGAATCCAAATCAGCGCCAACGTCTTTGTACCATAGACCGGCTGAAAACTGACTCTCCAACGTTTCATGTGAAAAGTTGAGGAGGGTTTCAATAATAGATCTGTAAGGATGTGTGGCGGATGATGAGCTAATGAGAACATCATTTAGGCTGACATCTACCTGAGAGAATATAGTATTTAGAGGGTATTGTATGATGCCGCACTCATCAGCGTTTGCCAGATCTGAACCATCGGCCTTTGTAATCTTAAGACGGAGATAGAGTAATGTCGAGTTTAGATCTAGATAGAAACTTCCGCTTCCAGGAATCAGGAAATCTAACACTTCTTGATCCGCGATGGCGTTTAAAGGATGGATCTCTACATAATTGGTCTGATCTATAGATAGTTGTGTCATCGGTGGAGCGAACAGATCGAGCTCCGATTTGGTGCACTCGGCCGACAGACGGTGCGTGAGTGACATATTTAAAATATATTTCCTCCACCCAGTTGACTTTTAAGTTTTCGATGTCTTGTCACGCTGCTTTTACGCTTCTTTTTAGGAAGACTGTGTGATAACAGGCCTAGAGATCTTTTTCCTCTTCTGTGTGCTAGTCGGAGTAGTCCCGACCCTTCCTGGCCTTCCTCTTGTTGGGCGGCACGATTCGCAATATGACTTGTTACAGCTCCGACAACGTCCGATGCTATCCCCTTTGCAGCTGATTTCAAATGGGGTTTAACAATATTAACACCGCGTTTAAGAAAGGGAAGGGCGAATCTGAATGCTCTACTCAACATGGATCCGAGACCGCGTCCGTACATTACAGGGGCTCCCACAAAGCCGCTCAAAGATCCACCACCCGCCTGGTTCACATAATAATTTACAAATCTTTCCGAGTTCATTTTAAGTTATTCTGTTGAATTCAGATGAAAGACTTGGATAGCGGTCTAAAATGTAGCTTGCAAATCGTCTTCCCGTACGTGAACCGAATTGACGTGTTTAAATCCGTTTTCAATTCAATCTGGATATCCTGTATGCGCTGTTTATTGACAGGAACGTAGTGTAAACGATTGTAGGTGAAAGTGATCAGATCCCCGAAAGATCCTTCCTTTTTAACGATTCTTAAAAGGGGAACAACAAAGTCTCCAACATGCTGGGCTTCCACGATATTCGTATAAACAAAAAAATTATACTGGCCACCGTAAATATCACAGGGATATTTACTCTTGGGTTTTCCACTCGTTTGTATCCATTCCCCGGGGTCAAAACCTAGCATGTATGCTAGCGGTGCGTTGAATTTGATAGAATAACGATCCGTTCCTAATATAGAAACTTTTTTGCTTATAGAACTGTAATATAAAACTAGATCTACTTTAAACGTCTTTTATATCGCATTCATCTCCTCACTATCACATCGACGGACTCATAATTCCCTTTTGGAATTTTCAGATAGTTTGGAGGGTTCGCCGGATACGTATGGTCTAATATCTCAAAGCCGTTTTCTGATTCCCCAATATTATTCCATGTATGACAGTACATTATCTCAGCTAACGCCACTTCGTAAGCCCCTTGTAATTCTATAGGCTTGGACAATGTCACCGTATAATTTGAGCCATCGTTGTCCGGGAAAATGTCATGACAGGCGTTTGAAGGTAGTGTCACATAGAAAGACTGCTGCTCCGTCATTATTCCGATATGCGATCTTTCTTGTTTTTCTTCTTCCTGAGCTCTACGACCTCTTTAGCAGACATCCAAGAGTCAAACTGACGAGGCCAGCCTTGCCAATGCACTAAAACCATCTTCTGTCCGTTTTTTATTTTCTCGTCTAAAATGTTTTCTATACGAAAAAGCGCGTCAGGGGTGATTCTCACTTTCTGTAGTTCAGGCTCATAGAATGTCCCATTCAGAATTTCTCCCTTTATATCCCTTAATTTATAAACAGGAGGAATTCTGGGGATGCATTCGTTCACTATAAAATATTCATCGGTGAACGATTGCTCATACATTTTATCAAATACCCCTCGGTATTTCGAAACCCTCACCTTGTCCCCCACTTTGAATTTAAATACAGAAGGCTTAGCGGTCAGCGGTAGTGTCCCATATAAATTTTCAAAGACTTGTGAAGTCTTGCTAGGGGTGACATCTACAGGTTTCATTTTTATACTGCTATGAAAACTATTGTTATAGCTTTTGAGCAGATCGCGAATGACATCTATGTACCTCCGAGTGTTTTTTGCTGTGAAATAACGCCACATTTTTGTCTTTAAGGTGCGATTAAACCGTTCGACCACGGAGGCTTTCAGTTCACTTCCTGTTGCAAAGTGTTGAATGTTGTGTTTCTTCATCAGTTTTTCAAAGAGACGATTAAAAAATTCTTTTCCTGCATCCGTTTGAATTTTAACAGGTATACCACTCTCCTCTAAAACGGAAGCAAAAGCCTTCGCAACTTCACCCGCTGTCTTGTTTTTCAGTACACGAGCATACGCTTTCTTTGAAAATACATCTATTACTGTAAGCAAGAATTTAAACTGATCGTTGTCTTTAGCCAGAGCACTCATATCGCAAAGATCTGCTTGAAATTGATATAAAGGACGAGGGACAAAAACACGATTTCTAGCATAGGTTTTTCTAGCCGTTTTGTGCAAGGTATAGGCATCCTGGGCTGATAGCCACTCTTGTACTTGATCTGTGCTCACTTTTTTACCAGTCTGCTCTTCTACAGCCTTTTGAAGTCTTTCTACACCGCTATAGGACCCTACTCTTCCCGGGTCATAATATATGCTCTTCAGCACACGTTCCACCTTCCTTGAAGGCATGTCTACTTCTGAACAGATAAGTGGGCTGTACAATGATTTGAATTTGAGTTTATGGAGTACAAAACATCTTTATTGAATATAATATCAAGCGGTTGCAATACATGTTTATAATACGTATATAATAATAATTACTATACAAAGCCATTTCCAATTGAAGCATGCAATACATTTAATAACCGGTCCACATCAATCCTATGTCCATTCTTTAGTTTAAATGCAGTTACATCCACTATAAAGGTATACAGAACATGCAAAAGACTAGAGCTATCAATAGAAATAAGCTTGAGCATTTCAGGTAATGTTACTTCAAAGTCAGCGCTATTTGAGTTTGAGCCGGTATACACTAAAATATTCCATTGTTCAAAAGGAGCATTATCTCTCACAATAGCCATGACTTTTTCAAAACGGATCAAGTCCTTGGTATTGACGATTCCACTTGTCTGATATACTGTGCCATCATTGACTCGATTAGCAATAGCGTGTTTTAAGAGAGTGTTGTTTAGTGGTTTAGGACGCACTTTAAAAAGATATCCTCCCATTTTGATTAAGGATTCCAGAAGCCGAGAAAACGGTCCAGCAAATCGTCCCTCTCCTTATCTTCACTTATGTATCTCTCGATGATCTCTCCGGTCTTGTCCAAAATGTTTTCTTCATCCTTCAACTCGTACAGAAAAGCCTCTGCCGCTCCTTCCAGTCTAGCTTCTAGTACGTCTATCCCAATTTTCTCTAGCGTATATTTGAGAGCTGGAAGAAATTCCCATGTCAACAGATCAGGAATGAATCGTTCAAAGTTAGCAGAAAAATATCCGGGTTCTGGAGGATACAGACACGCGTGCTGGCGTTGACTCGGATGATCAATCTGGCAACCGTTACAGTCTTTTTTCATATACTTCCCCACCACCATGCGCACGCTGGTCGCTACGCATGCTTTTACAGTCTCTAGGAAATCTGCTCTCCCTGATAGCCGTGGGTGGGGATGAGGTGAGTCAGGCGGAGTCAGGAGCGTGTTGAGAGTCGCCGCTGTGTAGACTGTGTCTGACTGTGGCTCTGACCATGGCTCTGACACTGGCTCTTCTACGCTGTGTGACCCGCATGGGTGGTTCACAAGAGAGTGGTAAGGTGACGGACTGCCCGGTGGAGGTCCACATGATGTAAGCGTTGCGCCCAAGTCGTCAGGACTCCCATCAGGACTCCCATCAGGACTCCCATCGATTCCCCCAGCAGTGCGAGCAGAGTCTACGTCTCTCCTACCACCGTTCGCTTCTCTCTCTGCTTCTTTGTCCGATGGCGCCTGGGTCGAATCAGCGTTGTGATAGCCTTGGAAAGCTGAATCAAACAGCCCAACGTGTCCCGGAGATGCCTGATAAAAGTTTGGCAGCCACTGGAGGAGTTCTTCATCCCGAATTTACGTGAGTCGATGTCTGCGCTTGTCTCCACTCTGGGAGTCGGGCGGCGTTGTCCGTGGAAAAGTCGGCCATCGCGATGTAAAGTACTTTCTCTACTCTTCTTTCTCCTCTATATATGCTTTGAAATGAGAGGGCGTGTTTAGTAGGTGGTCCTAGAAGGCGGAGCTTAGCAGACGGGTCTGATAGGTCGGATGAAGCCTGGGGGTGTGGAAATATGTAGAATGAGTAGGCGTGTCCGGTACCACTAGGTACCAGTAGGCGGATCTAGAAGGAGGAGTCTAGCATTCAAACTGGTAGGCGGGCTCTGTCGATATCTGTAGAATCAGGCAGAATCACCGGTGAACGCTACACCCTCTTCATGCTCAATCGGTCCATCTGCTTCAATATCCGAGGTTAGATTTATTCGTCTCCTACACCCTCTCATGGTCTCTCTCACGCCATTGTCTTTTGATGGAGTTGTAAAACGTCTTTCCAGCAGGATCTGTCGGCGCCTCAGCTTTTCAAAAGTGAAATACATCTCGATATCTTTCAAGAGAATAATCATCTTGCCAAAGTCTTCCACCTTGAACGCTAGGTGAATCGGGAAATAGCGCTCTTTCTCCATAACAGTCCTGGGTTTGACAACATCGTGAACATCAGAACGATATCTCACCAGCAGCCAGATGTGCGATCTTGAGCAGTCGACGAGAAAAGAACCAGCCGTCCGGCGTGCTATCGGATCCGCTCTCAGCGCTACACTCGGCGGAATTTTCGTAAGTCCAACATAGCCCTGGTCATGCACCAGTTGAATGTAATCTATGTATTCTTGAATGGACCTCCGCAGATTTTCAAATTCAGTTGAATAAATTCTCAGCCTCGAAACCTCAGAATGTCTACACTCATGAGTGTATAGATCGATAAAGGGTACATCCCCCGCTGCTCTAAACTCCGTAACCAATACACGGTCGCCATCAAGAAACACCTTCTTTTTCCTAGACAGAAAGTTATTCATTTTACGCCCAATGCGCTCAGCTCAACTTAGACAGGAAGCATCCAGAGTCAAACACATTTATATAGACATTTACATAGGCGTGGCATGCGCAGAACTGGATTGAACTGGATTGAACGGTTTTCTTCATGACGTCATACATTGCATGAACCTGATCCGCACTTTTGACAATCTTACATCACCCGCAGGGCCCCTCTCCACACCCCACACCCTCACCCTGCGCGACACATCTGGTTTCCATTAGCCATATTCCAAAACGGGCTGACTGAGGAGAAAAAGGGCGCGAAACTTGACGTCACACACACTTACACCATCCACAGGGTTATGTAAGATAACACATCTGGTCTCCATTAAATCGGACTGAGGAGAAAAAGAGCGCGAAACTTGACGTCACACACACACACAAAACCAGTCTCAACCGGTTATCTAGGTCAAAGGGGAGGAAAGGGGCGGGACTTGAATTTTTTACTATTATTTCTCAGGATTAAATTTATGTGACGTCATCACAGTTTGACAGAAAGTGGGTCTAATATTCTCTCACAGTTACAGACATCTCCTTGTATGAGAAGCTGCAAGTGAAATAAAGAGTTAATGTCTTGATGATAAAAAAAATACATTAATCATAAAATTGAACACACAATAAAGGGAACTACATAGGGGAGATGAGACGTGGATTGCCCGATTAGCAGTGTTCAACAATTGACCACTTCATCTTACTAGCTTTATAGATATTACAAACTTGTGGAGTCAGAGAAAATAAAATTGCATATGTACTATCTCAGAATATTGATCTATATGAATTTCAAGTAAATCCATTAAAAAAAAAAAAAAAAAAAAATCACTTTGTCTGTCCCATTTTAATCAGGAACTATTGATTTAGTTCAACATTATTTACCTCTGGGGACCTTGACACAGTCTATCAACATCAGTACAACCTTGTAGTCTTACCTATAACACGGAGCTCAGCGTTGGAGTACACCTCCCCATGCTTGTTTCCGGCCACACACTGGTACATCCCAGTATCGGATAGGGTCAGTCGGCTGATGGACAGTGCCCCATTGATGACCTGTACGCGCTCCTATGGACACGGACACATGACATTAATACGCTTTATATTGCCTGAACTCATCTACATAAAAGCAGGCAGCTAGTGAATCATGCCGTGGCACTGACAGACGTGGCCATAAATCTGGGTTTTCATCACTAATGGAGGAGAGGCTGGGGTGGATGGAGGCAGGCTAGCAGAAAATGACCCTAATCAATCTGCATGTTTATGAGAGGAATATAAAACCACGCTCTATTTCTGTCTGTGGCTGGAGCATGCGGCTGTTTCCCCTTCAGCGGGAGGGCGAGGAATATTGTTAACAACCAAGGTAGAGTGTACTGTGAAAATTGCTTTTCTGACAGGTATGCCCTATACATACTAAGTGCCCTGGTTATCCTTCCTGTTTGCGCCACGGTAAGAAAGACACCAGAGGCCACTGCATGGTGCATGAGAAATGAACACATTCCAATCATAACAACCACACCAACAATAAAAGAAGGGAGAAAAAAGACATATTATGGAATCATAGGAGACATATTATGCAAAATCAACTTAATGAGCTTTTAACCTTGTTACAACACTCAAAGTATTTTGATTGATTCATGCATGTTTGAGTTAATCCTGCATTGTCGTGCAACTGAGGCTCAAGTGCTGAGAACATTTTAATTAAATTTTTTTTTTAAGACTCCAAGTGACTAAACTCGATTCCGATACTAAGGAATATATTCAGTTCTCGACACCAATTTCAATACCATGATAATAATAAAAAAAAAAAACATATTTCTTAGGTCAAGGGTTTAGGAAATACACTTTTTCAATACAAATTAATAGTTATTTCTCAATTAAACATTCTCATCTTGTACTCATTATGATAAAGCTCAAGAGCATTATAAAATAGTTCAAGAAATGGTAACATTTTGTCCTCTTTTTGTGATTTTTTTATCGATACTGGCTCAAAGTATCAATTAGTATCAATACTTTTGACAACCCTACAAGTGACACATATAGGGTTTTAAAATGTCAAGTAGCCATTCTTGAAAAACAAAAACATGCAAATGACAATTCAGTGCGTGATATGGTGAAAAGTCACAATGAAGACGTGGGGCTTATCAGTTCTGCAGATTTGAACAGGAAGTCAATGGACCTGTTTCTATTATCAAGCCGTTTTAGATCAATATTGCAGTTAACAAAGATTAAAATGCAAAATTATAATATTTTTATGTTATAGTTCAATACTAAGTATATGGAAAATATAACATATTTTGCCTTTAAGTTATTCAAATTAAAGAGCAGACAAATCATAGTATGTTTGCTCTTGTCATAGCCAGCCAATCAGAGACAATCTTCTCACTCTGTGCATCAGACAATACTTTTGTCGACTTTTCAATGACCCTTTTAATGTGTTAATGAATGCTGAGACCACAGTTCCACCTGCTGTCACTGAGCTTAAACCATCAGCCTTTTTCTGGATGACTAGGCCTGATGAGGTGAGTTAAACTATATCAGCGAACCATGTAATCCCCTGTATGCTTTCAGCGGCTTCAAATTCACTCCAGTGTTAAGAGCTTAAGCACTTTTCATACATCTGTGTCACCGCTGCATGTCAACCCGTGCTTCATCCTCTACGTCTTCCTCAGGCAAACCCATAATGTCATTAAAAACATTCCTACAGGGGTGACCGCCAGCCTGAACTCCCGTCACAAGGGATAAAGGTGAAAAAAGAGAAGAGATTGTCCTGACTAAAAGATCATAAAATAATCCGGTATTAGAACACGTTTTGACTTTACTTCCATAACGCTGCGGTTGTTCAGGGGCAGATATCCCTGCTGGCACTGGAGCCAAATTGTCAAGTATATCAGTCTGTGCCATGGCAAGCTCTCTCGTTTATGGACGCTATTAATTAAGCTTGACGGTACTCTCAAATCAGCAGTTTTTCATTCTGGGACCTAGGGGTGCCATCTGCTCTCCTTGTGCTGAGATGGAGGGATAGAGATAGTAATTTAGAAACAACACAGTTTTCCTTTGATTAATGCAAAAAATGTAAAAGAATGGACTTTGTGACAGAATGAGATTGAGACTGCAAAGAAATAAGTCTGTTAAATTAGATGGAGAAATGAGATTTGGGTACTATGTGTTCTTGTAGTTATGGTAGAAAGAACAGTACTTTAAGTAAGGAACTCTCATTATTTTCCATTCTAAACTGAGAAAGTAAGCTTGGTATTCCACTACAGCAAATTAAACTGAACTGATTTAAAATAGTTGAATGTTTGTACTTTATAACTGTGAAGTCAGGATTTGGTTGCTTGCCTCATATCATAGCTCATATGTGGAGCTCATTCAATGTGAGTAAAGTGTTCAAGAAACAAATTCCATTATCGGCATGGCATTCTTTTATGCCAATAATGACATAAAGACATGACTTGTATCAATGTCTTGTTGTTAAAGAATCTGTTGGTTCAGAACGGTAACCACATTTGCATCAGTCTGACCCAGGGCAGGTGTGGTTACAGAAGCTGCTAACCAAGTGGCCATTCAATGATTGAAGATGTTTATTGCAATGTACAGTGCTGTCTTGTTATGTTTTGTTTGTTTGTTATCTAAACTCAACTCAATTTTCACAAGAAAAGAAGGTTTTATAAATTACACATGCAGTTAATTGTTTTTTTTTATGAATCAAAATTGAATGTTACCTTAACTTTTCTAATGCATTGTACATTATTTAAAGTGAAGAGTGAAAGGTCTCAATTGATTCAGTGTAATAAATAACACACAAATGGCCCATCCTCTTCCCACTGCTCCTTACATCACTGACCTTTAGCTCTTCCACTCATTAGGCCTGTGTGGTTAATTGTGGCATTTCAAACAATGTAACACCTTTGCTGATTAATCCAGCCAGCCATGCATTCTGAGCACAACTATTAATTATTGGATCTGTGTGGAGGAAATGAGCTGTGCTAAAATCAACCCCCGTCACTGTAACCTTTCATCATGCCTGGACTGCCTCAAAATCATTAAGCTCATTTTAGCTTTTTGATCAGGCACTTATCATCTCAGGTATTTGTTCAACACAAAAAGTGTGTGAAATCCAACCTTGAATATTCCAACACATAATTAATGATTAAAGGATTATCAAGGAAATAAAACAGTAATTCATTCCTCTAACAGTGAACAATAAGTGAAGTAAGGAAGTGAATAATAACGTTATCAATGCATATGGTTTTAGCAAAACAAAAAGCTGAATGTCACCCTTGTTCTTATTTCGCTTGTTAGCAGTATTTTCTGGGGCATGACTATTTTGTCATTTCTTTTACTGAAAATGCAGGGCTCACAGTTTACACAGCAGCCAGAAAGCAATTCAACATATGGTAATAAGCAGATTTTTCCTAAAAGTTAAAAACATTTCTTTCAGTTTTCAGGTTACTTTGTACAACTGTAGCTCAAATATTGATGTATTAGTGAGATGGGCTACATGTACAAAAAACTAATGCATGACTTGATAAGGTCCTCATGAAATATTCCACATAGTCCAAGAGAAACGTGCATGGTGAGGTAATGCCCCAGGAAGTAATACACCATTTCAATATTCAAATACTGATCAATATCTTCTAGTGCCTTTGTGGCCTTTTTTGCATAATGACATAAATTAACATGATTCTTTATTTATCAGGCACAAGCTGTGCCTGGATGTCCAATCAGTCCTTACAGCCTCGCTAATGCACTCAAAAACAATACGATTCAATAAATATTACGTTGTATTTTAGTAGTCAGATTGGAAGTCAGCTGGTTGGAGCAGCGGTGGCTCATCTCTCATCGTGCTTTCGGTAATGGGAATTCTGAAGACATTTTGCACTTCTGCATGTAAGATTAATAAGACCATTTTACAAAGAGAGATTTTATGCAAGATTAGCAAGCTGTTGGTATCACAGTATGTTCCCTCGTTCAGAACATGAAACATCCATAATGCATAGACTTGTTAGCAAAACAAAGTAGTCACTGTCTAATTACAACAACAAATGCTTATTCAGTATTACAGCATGGAATGCAATGTGCTGCATGGAAAACTGATAACATTTGTCAGATAAGCTTTGGAAATACATTCTTCAATCCCATATTTGTGCAAAAAGCAAATGACTTAAATTAGAGAGACATCAGTGTATAGTAGGTTCATAAGAGTTCAGAACATAAATGAGGATTAAAAAAAAAATCACTAAAGTGTTCAGTATTTTAAGCACTATCACAGTTTTTTTTTGTAGTTGTATTTGGTGGACAAAAGTTATAGCTATTTGGTTTTGTTTACTTTTCATTGACAAACTATGACAAAATAAATGAATCTGTAAAATGATGGCAATGATTCCGTGTCACTGGGCTGGCTCACCTCGGTCGACTCCAGGTTCTCCCCATTCTTCATCCAGCGGTAGGATGGTTTGGGCTTCCCTGTGGCTTTGCACTCCCACACCAGAGAGTCATCTATGAGCTTCTGCACATCCTGAGGCTTCTCCGTCAAATGAGGAGGAGCTGGACAAGATACAGATCGGGGGAAAATTAGAAGGGTAAATGTCTCTACGGCCACAGTATATTTGCACAGGCCAATCAGAAACAAAAGGTTGGAAGGAGGAATATGATTTTCTTTGTTGTACAACAGCAGATGCTTTAAGTTAAGGATATTATGTTTCACAACGGAGGTGAGAAACAGATTGATCATTATCTTTGTTGAATACACATTTGTCTAATAAAATGTAATGTCAATGTAAATAATAAAATATGTGCAAATGTGAAAAAATATAGTGTGCATTTAAAATTTGAATGAGAAAAAAGTAGCAAACCAAGCAATTATCAAAGTATAGGACCATTTCCATGGCAAGGATGCAGAAAATGGATTACATAAACAATGCATGCATGTTTGGGTAAATGCACATCACTTTCAGAAGACAACATACAACTTTAAAACTATCTTAACAGTCAGTCTATTCATAAGGAGAAAAAACTCCTTATGAAAAGAGGCAGGGTAATTAACCAATATCTAGTTTATCTAGTTATTCAGACTCAGCACTGGCATAACTTTCCATACTGCCAGACGAAACAGCATACTAAGCCAGATTTAGTCAGCAGGCTTATGGAGTTTGCTACTTTTCTGCAGCAACCCTTTGCTCAATGCAACTATTATCACCACTGGATAGTATAAGCTGTGTGATTCAGCATATTTTTTATATTGTTAACATTTGAGCCTGCTCTGCTTCTATTTTCAACCTGTTGCTATATGACATGTCATATGTAATTTTCACCCTGGTTATTGCCTGTCAGGCTGTCATCTTATTAACAGCGATATGGAGGGCCACACAAGCATTTGAGATTGTACAGGCAACAACATTCATCTGTCAAATTATTTTTTCATGGCAACATTTCAAATTTATTAGAACTCCCAATAATGTATCTGTAGTGGTGTTGATCTTTTGAGAAACGTATTAATTTGAATATGTTAAGTTTTAGATCTCTTCTGCACTAACTCAAAGTGATAAAATGCATCATATTACATTGCTTTGATTACGCCGGCATAAATCCAAACCATTCAAAGCAATCTGAGTAAATTATGGTATAATTAACCCGAAGGAGAGCAGATTTATGTTGTATGTCACAGCTAACTCAAGGATGGTTAACGTTTATGTGTGGTTGCTGGAGGGGTAGGTCGGTGTAGGTCAGAGAGTGGCAGGAGTAATGGCTGAGCACACTTTTCCATTCATTGCACTGCACCGAATGCTACTCTCTCAAGGACCCGCCTCTGTGAAGGCTCCACACTGACAGGACAAGCTCTCCTCTAATTGCCTCCTGCTATACTGGATTTCACCTTTGATTTAAGTGGAGTGAAAACCGATAAGTGCAAATGTATGTACATAAATGTCCTAATGCGTGTGTCTGTGGGGCGGTAAGGGGGGGCTTCAATGTAAAATGGCACTAATATTTAAGTACAGACATTTATAATAATTATGTGTGAGTGGATGGTTAGACGGAACAAAATTTCTTCTGATCATAATCTGACCTCCTTAACATATATGTGTAGAAATACTGATCTGAAGATGGGTCCCCTGTAGCCCACTGCTCCCTGGACAGATTGAACTGAGGTCAAGAATTGGTCAAACGAGGAGGACATAGTATCCGAGCAAGTCACTGGAATGTAAAAGTATGTACATTTATCTTTATTATTATCTTCATTGTTATTTTTTGGAACTAAGCTCATTTGTGTTATTTTGTCCCTTGATCACTAACCATCACTTTAATAAGAATTTGCAACGTATGGTGTCTGCAGTGCATTGAGATAAAAAGGGAGGTAATAATTGTATTCTGGTTGTCTGACCAGCCAGATCGTCACACATTCGGTTTGAATACCAAAGGGTTTGGAACCAGATCATAACGAGCATTAAGAAAACTCTCCTAACTTGGGATGGTTCAACCACAGCCGCTAATTTGTAGCATGTGTCTCTCAAAAATACCAATATTCTCCAATATTCTCATATCATAACAAAATATATAACTTCATTATTCTGCAGGAATCTGTGTGTTTCTCTTTCTCTCAAAACATCACAACAGTGGAACAAACCAATAAATCAAACGTTTTTTAAATACAATTAAGTGAAAACAGACCTTTTCCCTGTCCTCAACTGCACTTCTATGTGCATGCTTTTCAAAACAAAATAGTCCATAAATCTGCTAAAATATGCCAAAGTACTTCATTGTTGTTGCCATGTTTGTTTAGGTTTGTCCCTTTGACTTCTGTTCAAACCACAATAGTGGTGTGATAGTGTGATTCGTATGCCACACTACAGCCGGCTCACTTGGATTCTCAAGATTTTGTGAACTCACAAATATCACAAGAAGTCATCTGGCTGACCAGGTTATCATTTCTCAGTCCTGTTTTATCCTATTCCTATCCTATTTTCCGTCCTATTTTATGCTCCTCAGTCGCCATGTTTATGTAGACACAAATACATCATGTGTTTCTCTGAGTTAGTCTGCCTGTCAATCATGTCCATTTGAAACTGAGGAGAGGATATGTTCCAAATCCAAACGTCTTGTGAAGTATTGTCAAAGTGTGTGGTCTTGGTTAGCTGGGCAAGTATTTTGGTTAAACTTAAGACCGCCACTGAAATAACTAGTGTATTGTTGTTATAATTGCAGGACGCGTGCAAATAAAAATAATTCCTAACTGATCTTAAGAGTGTCACTGCCACCGTCAGTCTGACCCCTACGCAGAGTTCAACAGCCCACCCATTGCACCTTCCTTAGTGCGGCTCTTTTCTTCCAGTGTCAGGAGGCTCTCGCGCTCCCTCACCCAGTGCCCAGAGTGTATTGACTCTCAGGAAACACTGCAAAATGAAAGCAGGCAGCTCATCTCTTCGTCAGGGAACCATGCAGGGATACTATCAGGCCATGCATCCAGAGAGCCAAGCATGCAAAGATGGTAATTTTCTCAAGAATGAGATAATGCCAGTGGTCCATGTGTGGTGTGAACTGATCTGTTCAACCAAGCAAATGCATCTTTGTATGGAACAACACACACGAGGAACACAAACTTTACAAGGATTTTATAAAATCCAAAACAGAAACAACAGAAAAATGCTCCGTATACAAAAATAGGATAACAAATATATTTAGCTAAAAAGGAATACTGCAACAGGATTCAGTATGAAAATAAACATACCATTAAGACTACATGGAATATTTTGAACATGGTAATAGGAAATAATGGTCGATTAAAAGATACACCCAAATATTTTGTAAAAGATAATGTGGTAATGAAATTAATACATTTTTTGTAAATATAGGACCAAACCTTGCAAAAGAAATCACGAACAAATATTCTTTTTATTATTATGTGTGCAAAGGTGAAAAAAACATTACACAATCAATGTTCCTTGAAGAGGTTTTTGAAAATTAAATAGTATCTGTTGTCCATCAACTTAAAAATAAGACTTTATAAGTGACAGTACTGATTGAATAATAAAAATGATGATAGACTGTATGATCAAACCATTACATTTTATTTTCAATCTCTCATTTAAAAAGGGAATATTCCCAGATAAGATGAAAACAGCCAAAATCATTCATTTAAAAAAATGGAAATGCACATGATTTTAATCATTACGGACCTGTATCATTGCTTTCACAATTTTCAAAATTGTTAGAAAAATTGTTTGTTATTAAATTAGACAGCTTCAAGGAAATAATAACACATTAAATGAGAATCAGTTTGGCTTTCGGTCTAATCGATCTACAGGTTTGGCTATAATGAAAATAGTAGAAGAAATCACACCCGCAATTGATCAAAAGAACTATACAATCAGAGTATTTATTGATTTGAAGAAGGCATTCGATACCATTGATCATTCTATCCTTATTTTTAAATTATATTCATATGGGCAAGAGGAGTAGTCCTGGACTGGCTAGCCAGCTATTTACAAAACTGACAACAATATGTAGAATTTGTAAGTAATAAGTCAGAATGCATGAATATTAAGAGTGGACTTTACAAGACTCAATTGTAGGGCCAAAACGTTTTGTTTTATATATGAATGATATTTGTGATATTTCTATTTCTTGCTGAAGTTTGTGTTATTTTGCAGACGATACTAACTTTTTCTGTTCAAGAGATGATCTACAAAGCTTAGCTGAAAATATTGAAAAATAAAAGGTAAAACTATAAAGGTACAATAAATTATCTTTCTTAGGAGTTAGGTTAGATAACAAATTAACATGGAAATCTCATATATTTTATGTGAAAAATAAGATATCAGAGAGCTTATTTATTTTAAATAAATCCAAATATATTTTACCTTGTCACACATCGCAAATGTTATATTGTTATATATATATTTTTAGTTATTGTGTAGAAGTGTGGGATAATACATGTGCTAGAAACATCATGCCTTTATATCTGTTACAAAAAATAACTATTAGAATAATACATAAAGCAAAATGTATAGATCATACAAATAATACAAATTATGTGTTAAGTCAGGGTTATTGAAACTTAAAAATATAACTGAATTATGAACATTGTTATTTATGTTCAGTTAAGTCAGAAACAGACCTTTGCCAGAAGACATACAAAACATAATTTGTTTTTCTTCAAATGATGAAAATCATAGGAGAAGACTTAATTTTAAACCTCAGTGTTTACAAACTACATTAAAACAAATGTGCTTATCTGTTGCAGGTGTAAAACTGTGGAATGCTCAGGATATCAATTTGAAAGGTTTTCTGAATATGTCTCGGTTTAAAAGGATGTATACATTGAAACAAATCAGACCGTATCAACTTGAGTATTGACTGGATGTGTGTTGAACTTCATACATTGGTGAAAAACAGGTGACGGTGAGAAAAAGGGATGTGGTAGATCATGAAAATTACTTAGACGTGGAAAAGGGGCAGATGAATAAAAACATTTCATTCTTGTATCTGACTCTTTCTAATCATGGGAAACATTTACTGTATGTTAATCATTGTGTAAACAACGTCATTGACAGTCATTTTCATGAAAGGAACAAATAAATTGATTGATTGATAAAGTAATGCCTGTTATGCCCATTGGTTTTGAGCAAGACCAGTATACGATACACTTTTTGCATATGCAAAAATTGCTTTTAAAGGACAAATATTATGTAAAATTGACTTTGTTGAGCTTTTAGCCATGTTCTAACATTGTTCCTTCATCAAAAACATACCTGGAGTAGCAGTTAGTTTGATTCACGTTTTTTAATGAATGCTCCTTTGAAAATCCTCTCTCTCGCGTTCTGAACTCGCTCATCGCTGACGACTTTTGCTGTTTTAAGTCCTTAAATCATCTCCAGACTGGCTCTGAACATTTCTTCCGTCTAATCACGATAACTACCACAACTTACTGCGTTGCATTATGGGTGTATATTTACATGTGTGTTATTGCCTCTACAACCAGTAGATGGAGCCACAGCTAAGTCAAAATGGCATCTCACAACGCAATGATAAGGTTATGTTTTTCTTTGTAAAAGCATTTTATTTTTAGTTCTAAAACATGACCTATCAAACTGACACTGACAGGATTAAAGTCCAATAACAATACAATTAATGCATAATATTTGTCCTTTAAGTCTTCACTTTTATTTAAATGAACAGAAGAGTAGGAAGTAGGACTCAAAGGCAAAGAACAATGGCTCAGGGAAAACAAACAAAAACACTAACACTTCACTAAAATGTTGTGGCAGCTTTTTGATACCGACAACCTCCCACCACTGCATCATCAATCACACAATCAATCGCACACTGGTGAAGTTACAAGTGTCTAGCCCAAGGATACAATGACAAACACATTACAGTAGAAGGAGCTGAACTGCCAATTACTGACATTAATCTAAGTGATCTATTGCTGCCCAACATATATGTATGAAGTTCATAATAGCCAAGTGGGAATCTAATCTGAGCTACTTAACTCTCTGAAAGTTGGCAAAAGTTTAATTGCCTGACCTAAATGTCACCCTTTACAACATCTCAGCCTTGGTGACATATGGAAAAGCAGTGAATCCTTCAGCAGTGACCATTGTGGCAGCTTAAGTACAATCTTCATCTCTCCTGTCCGGCACAAAGGCCAGCTTTCATTCCACTGTAGGCACCCTGGATGAACACCAGATAACCTTATTGATCGCCCCATTGGCTTATACTGCTGACAAATGTCTCAAAGGCTTAATTTCAAAGGGGGGTTTCAAAATAAGATTACTGATTTTTATCGCTGAGGAGCAGACAGTGGAGGGGTGATAAAACACATCAAAATGGCAGAGGAGGAGCCGTTCAAAAGGACAAATCAAGGGACAATGGAATTCCTGCACGTGTTAGGGCTGGAATGGGCACACCGGGCACAGTGATGTATGGAAGAGCAGGTAAATAATGGCAAATTGTTAAATGCCCCAAATGAGTTACTGGAGATGGATGCGTGACTTGGAGGTAAATCCAAAGAGCAAAATTATATCTACACAAGCAAAGAGAACCTTTCTGCTTAAAGCACTCTTAAAGCATACATCACCATGCCATCTGTCCACTGTTGTCAGCCTGAATCAGCCGAGCCAGTACTTTTTCTACAGCTTTAGTTGAGCAGCATTGAGCAGCACAAGGTTCACAAATCTCAAAATATCACTTCTTGGAATGTTTAGTACAGCTTCCACAAGGACACACTTTTTGAGCCTTTTTGAGAGACAATGAATGGAGAGAATGGCACATATTCAGATCAAATAGTTAGGTGCGTTCACACTTGTACACTCACTACATCAAAATTGTGACTAACCTCTGAAATAAATCTGAAACCAAATCTAAACAAAACCAAACCAAGTCTACATCAGAACTAAACTTGGTTTCAACGAGGACCACAACAGTGAACACGCCTTGAGTTTGTGGATTCCTTGTGCCACTCAAATGTGTTTATTAACTCTCTTATGTGTGCATTAACTCTTGTTCTAGATTGAGCCTTATAGACTTGCTTTAGTCATGTTCTTGTCTGGTTGACTCCTGGTCTAGTCCAAGTTTAGTAAAATTAAACAAGTTTAGGGCACTACACCAGCCTAAAGTGCATACAACTGGTTTGACGACACAGTTCAGACATAATTATTATATTTCATATTTTACAAAAGATGTTGCCTATTTTTACCAAGTTTGACTATTTTAAGTAATTATAGTAAAGTAAAAGCATAGTAAAGTATGTAAAGTATACTAAAAATAATTTAAGTAATAATTGTGTGTCTGTTTTGAGGTGCTAAGGCCCAGCGCATGCAGCCACCTATAAAAGGGACCCACGACCTACGCCCAGGGGCTGCTTCTCTAGCTACTCCACCTGGCCACGCCATGCTGCTGCTTGCCACGACGCTCCTTATAGCTACATTTACACATATTTATTGTTAAATTATTGAATAAATGCTCGACAAAAGAGCCTAAACCTTTTATTCTGTGTTCGTCACCTTTCTTTGTTGCGGCTTAAAGAGCCGGGTCGGGTTGGGCATGAGCAGTAAAGTGACATGGTAGCGGTACCTCCACAACTCTTAACCTTGCAATTATACTGTTAATGAAATCCAAACAAATTACAAAACACTTTATTAATCGTCATTATTTCACAAATATTAATAATACCTGATAACACCTTTATTTTGTTAAATTATTTGAATATCGTGTCCATTGTTTGGCATTTTTCATTAGAATGTCACTTATTGATGACATAGAGAGGGATTCTATTTCTTCTTTCTGCATTTTTCAGTTTTCCTTGACAAACTGCAACTTGACTGATGTTAACTTGCCACTGGGACTATTTATTTCACCAAACAAAGCAATAATTAGAAAAACATGAGTCTTGTCAAATGCGCTTTAAGTTTATGAGGCTCAGTACAATCAGAGAATGACACAGATGTGCATAAAACTGACACAGATGTGCATAAAACTGACACAGATGTGCATAAAACTGAATGCTCAAATGAATTCAATACATCTTGAATACGTTTGACACTATCAGTCTAATCACATTCTATTCATTGTTTGCAATATACAGTAGAAATTGTTGATATAGAAGATTGATCTGTGAATAGACAATGAAGTAATGTAGAGTTACATTAAAGTGTGCAATCTCTCTACAACAGACTTGTTTTGAGTGCACGATAATTCTTGCAAAAATCTTTTCATTAAAAATTCAGACGAAAAGAAAACATAATGGAAATGTATTTTCTAATTTTTGGGCTTGTTTGTTTTACAAAATGTCACTTCTCATCAATAACTACTACATGTCAGTGTGCTGTTTGTTTATGCAGAACAGAAAAGAAAAGGGAATGAGTGATTTGTGATTGCTGTTATTCAAATGTCGTCTCTGCATAATTAAAAGCTATTTTGGGCATAATGAGCAGTTGATGTGTGTATAATTGTGTATGATGTGTCTTGTGAACTTGTGTGGTTTTAGTGTTGGAGCTGTTATGATGGTCTATCAATGACTTCTTTGAACATTTCAGTACATGTTTATTTTATTTAGTTTAGTTTTTTTGTGTAATATAAAATGCTGGGCCATAAGAGAAATTGAAAGCTTTTCCCATATTTTGACTATAGTAACCGGAGTATAATTATATCAAGATCAATAGTTAATTTCGTTTTTTTCTAATGTAGTGATCTGTTTTTCCTTGTGTTTTAGGGATTGAACGGAGGACTGCAGATGAAAATTGGACACAAAGCTGGCGCTGTACTCCACACATGTCAGTCAGAGCCTAATTTTTTCATGCCAAATACCTCACTTGCTTCAGTTTCTGGCTCCTGATGCAGTCTTTTTACAAGTGTGTTATGAATGGTACATTTGCTGACACACATTTGCAGTCAGTTAGAGCATCTGTCAGAGTGCCATCTGGAAATCATTATGGGACTCTTCAGAGAGGTCGACTCAGAACTGTAACTGACAGGCTTTATTCATTATGATGTGCTGTTAAACCAGAGGTGTGTAGTGTACTCAAAAGGTGTTCGCAGCAGTAATGCTATGAATGAAAATAAGAAGAAGTTAAAATAATCCATCTCTAAAATGTCTCGTGCTTTAGTTTGTCTGCGTTTAGAAAGATGAAAGATATGAAATACTGTGTAAACTGTGTATAATGTATATGATAAGGTGAAAATGATGAAATATTCCCATCTTTTGCCAAATATCAACATAGAAACATTGGAAAATACTATTAGGCAGGTAGAAGAAAAGTGGAACAGTAATGAAGCCATAGACCGTACATATCAGTGGAATATGGGATTGTGACGTCACCCATAGCGTTTGGCTCCAGCCAAATGAAGCCCATCGTGGCTAACAGTTATAGCGGCTAAAGTGGAGCCAGACTCCATATTTGGACATCCGAGTGCGTATTGTGGCAACCACACGGATTAATCAGGAGCGAGGTTGTTAACGGTTTCCACCCCTCGGCGAGAGGAGATGGCGGCAACGTGCAGCGCTAGCTGTCAATCAAACCTGTTGCTAACACGAGCGAAAACGGTCCCTGGAAAAGGAAGCACCTGATTGGTCAGTTATTATTGCTAATAACTTGATTTATGAACAACCTAACGAGAAAAAAACACCAGGATCATGTAGAGTGTGTCAAAACTGATATTTTAGCTCCAAGATGGTGAGTTTGACCAAAACAATTAGAGAGTAAAGGGCACCAGTGTCACAACAGAAAGTGAACGGCAGCTCGGCTTGATGGAGCCAGGACCGCCTCCATAGCTGCTTCCTATTTGGAACGCGGCGGCTAGTATGCTAACGCGGTCCACCGATATGTACGGTCTATGAGTGAAGCCAAATATAGCTATAGAAGAAAAAAAAATACTCAAGTACAAATATAAGTACAAACTATCCCTACTCCTCTGTGTGCATGCCTGGCTGCCCCTGAGTCTGAGCGGCCCTGACAGAAGTGCTCGGTGCCAGTCAAATATTCATGCAGCGCTGGCTGACCTACCGTAGAAGGAGAGCTTCCCCTTGACGGTGTTCATACCACGGGAGTTCTCGGCCACACACTCGTACGTGCCCGCGTCCTCCTGCTGAAAGTAAGGGATTTCCAGGACGCCACTGGCCTTCCTCATGTCCACTTTTCTTGGGAAGGGCACTCCATCTGTCCTTCTCCAGGTGATAGAGGGCACCGGGCTAAACACACGACACACATTTATTAGTGAGAAGAACTATGTCGAGAAGGATGCGTAATATCAGCAATGACGTGTGTAGCATATAAACACAATAATAATTTGCACATTTCTAAATACATATTTTTATTGGAAAATAATTAGGGCTGGGTGATATGACCATACAAACTAATTGTCGACAGATTTAGTAGTAATTTAGCACAAGCAAAGGAACTAATCTCACTCCACACCAGGAATTCCCAAATATTACCATGGACATGTATGATTTATGTCTGTTTCACACCAGTCTGCTCTGTGTGGAAAACACATTTAAAGTGAACTTCCCTCTACCCCTGCGAGCTCTCAAGTCTAATTTCTTGGATGCACAGCCAGTCACCAAACACAAGCAGTATGTTTTAAGGCAGGCAAAGTGGAGAAGTGCATTAATAAAACATGCCTGTGCTTCTCTAGTCAAATTTGGTCTTTTATATTGCAGTGAGCATGCTGGGTCGGACATGGAGCACTTACTTTCCCAGGGCGAAACATTCTAGCTTCACCGTTGATCCTTTGGCAACATGCACCACCTCAGGAAACTGCACCTCGATCTTCGGCTCATATTCTCCCATCACTCCTGAAAAACAAGGTGAAATGAGTGTTCAAGCTGTTGCACTGATACGTGAAGGACAGATGCATGTTTAACAGATCCTAAACAACTTAAGATGGCATGGTGTTGTCACTAAAACGACAGATGAGATTGTCCTTTTTCAAACTCAAGAGCTTCAAGAGTGCACATGTTGTTTTAATGTAATGTTACAAAGTCCCCATGGTGACTTGACCTTGAGAAATACATAAACATAGCATAAAACTGATTTCTGAAAAGTTACTAGTTGAAAGTAACGGAGACAACAATTAGACAACAGCTCTTAAATGGACAAGAACCAGTTTGTCTTGATATTTTTTTTGCGTGTGCCAATA
Source organism: Rhinogobius similis (assembly GCA_019453435.1). Taxonomy (NCBI): domain Eukaryota; kingdom Metazoa; phylum Chordata; class Actinopteri; order Gobiiformes; family Gobiidae; genus Rhinogobius; species Rhinogobius similis. The sequence goes on along the minus strand of CM033627.1, from coordinate 23,507,924 downwards.
ATGACATTCACACAATATTATATGTGGAATGATATTAGTCCTGGTTTTGTCCTTGGTTTAGTCCTGTTTTAGTCTTTAGTTCTGGTTTTGGTTATTTTGGTCCTGTTTTAGTCTTGCTTTTGTCCTGTTTCAGTCATTGGTGAAGACCTGGTTTTATATATTATATTATATACATTAGCCCTTGTTTTGTCCCTGGTTTATTATTGTTTTCTAGTCTTGCTTGTCAATTCAACAGTGAAAACATGTCTTTAAATGTTTTAGTTGAGTTTTAATTATCTGACAAATACAACGAACCACACAAGTAAAGATATATCACTATTTTCTTGTTGCTGCATTTTTAAATATAAACAATATGCACAATATTCAAATTGTGCGTATACTCAAAGCTACATTCATGATATTATCAATTTAAGACTCCAACTGCAGGTACTCTTCTACTTTGACATTACACTGAGATGAGATTCCTCACCCCTGAGAAGCCCCTGGGAACTGCAACTGTCTGCTAAGCATCACTTTGACAAGCGCAATAGCACTAAAGCTGCATGGCAATTGTTGCTGTGCATGCAAAATACTGTACTCAGTGGAAATACTTCACCATCATCACATAAAACATGTGTGTAAAACTGTATGTGATGGATTAATCAAAACTATTCATTAATTTTCAGCAGGTTAGGACCCTCAGATTAACCGTGTAACCCCATGGTTCAATTAAACTGACGCCTGTAATAAGTGGCAAAATGGCAAAAGGTTTCAGGGTGTTTATTTGAATAGTTTATTGTGTGAGCTGGTTTAAATAAAGTGAAATCTCCAGTGCCTCCAGTGCCTCTCCAGTTCGAGAACGCCTGATTGACAGCACTGTTTCAAATACTGTTTCAATAGATTTTCTGGAAAGGCAAATAAGAACATTTTTGTGGATGTTGCATTTAAACAGAGAATAAGTAACTATTTGATAAACTAACATTTTTTCTTTTTTTTAGATTTATAAAGATTCTTTATTTTGGTGAAATAATTGTTTTGCACACCAGAAAGAACTAAAAGATAAAGTTTTTTTATGAGAAGTCATTATGTAACACAACTTTTCTTAGGTAAACCTTTTTGTACTCTTAGACAAGTGTATCAGCAATAGTGCAATATAAATAAAACTGCATGAACCTCTTATACATCTTTTGTTTGTGTCCTTGTTTTGTTAAAAGATGCTGGTGTTATACTCTTGTTCTCATTTTGGTGGCACAATGAATGCACTTTAAGCCCTTCTCATCCTCCTCTGTAACAATAGCTCCCTCCACTGCTGTTATTCACGGCTGTGGCTCAGAAATAGCCGAGGATATGAAGCAAACAGGCCAATTTGGTGTGGTTGACGTGGCGAGGCATGTGCAATAGGGATGGTCTGCGAGAGAGTGTGAAAGCTAATTCTGATCCTTATCACAAGTGTCTCGTTCTGGATGTGAGCTCAGAGCGATCTGCCGGGAGGAGACAGGGCGAAGTGGACGGGTAATTGTCCCAGAGCAGAGCCTTATGGAGGGGACACCTGCTGAATCACATGACACTGAGGGCGACAGAGCAGAGGCAACAAGGAAGAAAACTATAAGCGATGAGTTTGAAAGGAGAAGCTCAAAACATTTCTACATATTTAATTTGTCAGATGTATGTGTCAAATCTGATTTAGTGTGGGTTGATGAAGAAAAGCTGTGAGGTTTGATTGTACATTCTCAAAGCATTTGCATATGTTTCACTCAATCAAAATAGTAAAACTCCATAGCTAGATACAAGACAGAGAAACTGGCTCAAGGATTAAAAAAGGGTTACTGAAGTTCAGGTAAGATTAAAGTGCATATGACCACTTTTTTCTAATTTATGACTTCATTTGGTGGATAGTCCCTGTAGTAAATATCTAACATAGTTTTACATTAGTCAAGTGGCATATTGTGAAAAAAAAAAAGAATAAATAAAAGTTGCAGTTCCTTTAACCTTTATTTAACCAGGAGTGTCCCATTGAGATTAAAAACCAAGGGAGTCCTGGACAGATCTAAAACGGAATCCCTCTCCCTCATTTAGTAGTCCCTCATGTAGTCTGACCTGTCATATGCACTTTAAGTTATAGTGGTGCATTCACACTTGTTGGTTTTAATTCAGGGATCCGTCAAGTTGCGTGCCAGTTTTCAGTGCCAACAAATATGGAACAAGGTATTGCAGTCAGATCAACACTTTAGCAGGTAAGGGATTAGTTATGAGAAGCTTGTTTTCCCTTATACTAAAACATAAAAGTCATTAGCAAAAAAAAAAAAAAAAGAGTTTGATAAAAGAGCTTAATCTTGTAGTACAGCCACAGCTGAACCACAAAATGCCGGGGAATAAATAAACGCATAAGTAAATAGCGCTCCGTCTTGTATTTCGTGTATTGCATTACAGTGACATAATGTGGAGCAGACTCACACTCAGACCTGCATAAGACGAGCCGCTAACTCTGACCTTTGTGTGTACAGCTCTGATAAGGCCAAGAGCAGCCCTCCCTTATGCAAAAGGACACCACGGAATTAGCAAATGCGAACATAATTAACCTTTACATTTCCCTCCAGCTTCTTAAATCCACTTGTCCTACTTCACAGATTTCAAGCTAGGATTATAATAATGAAGAGAATACAGGATTTATAGGTTAATTTATTTTGCAAGAAGTTACATTGTCATGGTGTAACACATTTTTAAAAGTCTATTGATACAATAATAAATTATACGCAGTATACATCACTGAACCTGTCATGGATTTAGTTAAATATCTGGGTCCAAATTCTAACAAAACGACAGAAAACTTCCTCATTATTTACCATCAAAAGGTGAGTATGACTGAAAAGTATAATAAAAATAGTAGCAACTCTGTTTTACTCAAGTAAATTCAAATATGTTACTCAAAACACTGAGAAACTGTTAATATGCGCTATAACTTATCATTTATAAGCAAAATACAAATTTGGACATTTCCAAAGAATAAAATGCACAAATTTGAAAATCTTACTCAAGCAAGAGCACAGTTACTTAAGAAAACATAAAAGTATGATGTCAGAAAACTAGAGAAGCATATTAAAAACGTTACTCAAATACAACTGATTGCTATCCATCTCAGCTCCCATTTTAATATGTTTCCCAAAAATACCTACACACCCAAATATTAAGTATATTTCAAATGGCAATTGTGGCTGAATTAACTGACATAATTATCTCGCAGAGAATCATTCCCTGCAGGAGAAAAATAAGCCTGCTCATTGTAGAGAACTATGAACCACCAGCTCTGTGTTGTGTGCATGTAGTTCATTAGTGGATGATTAGCTCACCGTCGCTGCGCAGGACCAGCGGAGTGGGCGGGCCCTGCACCCTGCTCTTGGTGACAGTGTTGGTGACCACGCAGGTGTAATTGCCCACATCAGAGGGCTGCACCATAGCGATGTACAGGTTCCCCGTCTCCTGAGAGATGAAACGCCTAGTGTCCTGCTTCACAAAGGTGGGGTATTCGTTAAAAATCCAGGAGAATACCAGATCTGAGGGAAGAAGAAGAGATACATGCTTATAATAAAATTAATGATATCCTCTTATTAAGAACCAACATATCTGGATTGGCATTGATGTGGACAAAGCTTTCATGTTGCTTAATTACTGCCTGACTAGGATCAAAAACAGGAGGCATCACAGGCTTGTAATCAGAAAATCCATGGATTAAGTATTTAAGTGATACAAATCTGAAACTAAAACCTCAGAGCCGAGGTAACGCTTTTGGTTCAAAGTGCTTTTGGTTTAGAAATGTATAACCTAAATATGTCAGTAGACCATAATGTCCCAATAACAGTAACCAGCAATTATTTTAGTAATGAACAGTAGCTGAATATTAGCTTTTATTTTTTCAAATAGTCGACTTGTCAAATTATTATTTCAATTGTGCATTGAGAATTTTTAATACAAAGGAAAGGTTTAAAATATTCAGAATGGATAATGTTTATTATTCATAAAAATCTGAAACAGTTTAGTCCTTGTTTTCATTTGATTCCACGATACCATTTGTTACTTTAAAAAAAAAAAGGTATTTTTAGTGTGTTTTAACAATTACAATTATCAACATACAAATTCAATTATCTTATTATTGTTGACTTGTCACAATTAGTCGATTAATCACTGCAGCCCTAATGGTTGTGTACCATAGTGACCATCTACATCACTTTAACTTTAGAATTTTAGAGTGACATGACGCTCCCTGGAGGTACGTAAATGCTGTGAGCACCTGCTGAGAACCCTGAGTAACACGAGAAAAAACACCAAAAGAAAAAATTGTGCACTACTGGGACAAAGAACTGGCAATAATCCACACAGGCACAGTGTCTTCACCATATACAGTATTAGAAAACTAAATTACTAGATATACATCATGTATATTCTGAACAGACAATACTCTTAATACATCTCTGAAAACTGTCTCTAGAGTACCAGAAGGCTAGATAGTATTCCAATATTTCTGAAAGGGTATTGGACACGTGCTAACTGACAGCTCCTAACCACTATCCCGCTGAGCTTAATCAAACCCAAGCACTTGTTAGCGCACTAGCAATTAACCAAAACAGTCATGGTGGAGGCCCTGGTAGTGTGCCGTTTATCCCTGCATGTGTCCCCTCTCCCACTGGCTCACTGCAAAACCCGGGCTTGGCTTTGGACCACAGCTCAGAGTAATGGCACCATGTAGCTCCACTGGGGCTACGACACTGGGAGGCAGGATAAGGCATGTTTGTTTGTTCCCCATGTGCCGGTCTTTGGCTGCACACCTGCTCTCCGACTCTGTGCTTCAAACCCGTGTGACTGCACAGCACAATACCACTGAGAGTGCAAATATAATGAGATGTCTCCCGCAGCTGGCCAAACAGTCTTCAAAATCATCCAAAGCATTGATTTTATGGATTACACAATGTGGTGCCGTATAAAAACAGGGCATTTAGGAGAGGAAAGAAAGGAACACATCCTACGGCATTAGCTTTAACAATGTGAAGATACAGCATGCACCACAAACATTAAAGGACACAAATTATGCAAAACTGACTTTTTGAGCTTTTACCCTTGTTATTTGTTCCCTAGATTTTGTTTATCTCACCTATGTAATTCGCTAAACAGCCAGTAGATGGAGTCAGATGGAATCAGACTTCTTGTGGATTCTTTCCCCAGACCTGCGCAGCTACTGTACCCACAGCCGCAGTGCGCTGAGGTCAGCGCAGACTTAGCACTTTCTAAGTCTTCCAGGACCAGTGCAAGACTTAGAAAGACCCCAACCACATACGCACTGGAGTCTGTATAACTTGCGTAGGGCTACTGCATGATCCAGGCTGAATGCACCTGATCCTTAACAGCATATAGCGAGAAAGTAAGTTTTGTAGGAAAGTTTAGAGTCCAGAAAGATATTCTACAAAGCCCAAGCTTTTAGTCTGTTTTTATTTTATAGCAATCCATATTCGTGTTGTTAGATTAAAGAATGCATGCATACTGTGTAGATCCAGTAGTGCGAGGCACCAGAGCAAGAGCAACACATTTCTCTCAATATTTCACATGAACTAAAAGCAACATAAAAACTAAGAAGAAGTTAAGTTTGAGACTTAAGAGTTGACTGGACTCTGCAGGCTCTGTCCACTGTCCATAGTGTGAGGCTGCAGACTCAGTTTGACTGCACACACGATCCACAATAGTATAAATCTGCAGACCAGAGCTTGCACTGTTATAAACTGCACTCAGATACTGCGCGCTCAGATGCCCCTACAACTGACACAGGGATTGGACACAAGTGATCAGCTGAATCTGTAAAATGAAGATTAAGTCAGCTATTTAATAATAGACAAATATAAGTAAAAGCCTATCATGGTAGACAGTACTGTATGTTAGTGGATTTGGATTTATTCATCTAAAATCCACCAGATTACAGGAAATTGCATCCGCATTGTACAAAGAACTGATTTAAAAACTGAATGTAATTTATATTAAATCAATATTAGAGATGCATAATATCCACACTGGGCAGTAGTGTGTTTAAGTAGTGTGTTTAACAAATACCATTTTAAACTTGTCACCCAAAACAATAGACAAGCTTATATGAAAGTCCATTTTATCTGCTGCTTCATTTATTAATTTATATATTTTTTTCATTTCATTACGATAGTTTTTATTATTTAGTTATTTAACTCAATCAATGCATAATGCATTATCTTAGAAATGGAAAAGGGACTTGACCACAAATTACTTGTAAAATTATATTCTCACAATAATAGTCCCTTGTAATTTCACATAGTGGCACCCCTAGCCCTAAATTAATCATACTTTCTATTCCGTAACGAAAAACACAATGTTATTGCTGACACTAAGCAACATATAAATATTAAATCACAATTATGTTCCTAGATTCTGATGGCATTTAGAAACATATTACCAACGGTTTCATATTGATGTTGCCCCCTGAAGGCAAGACCTTGTTTGTGCGTATTATAAAGTGACTCATTTCATTTGAAAGAAAGATTTGCAGTCTGCGGTCGTCCCTGAAGGGTCCGTTGTGGTTTGAGCTCAGGTTAAAGATCACTTTGCACAAGTCACAATGAATGAAGCCATCTCACTTTCAACAACCACGAGAGAGGCTTCAAAGCACACTGCCTGAGTGAATATTCTGTCTCCTGCACAGCACACCACAACCAGCCTCCTCTGCCCTGCATAATGTCAGATAAAGAGTGCTTGAAGAAGCGAGCAACAGGCAACAACAGAAGAGGGTTTTCAAATGCGATCACGGGCCTGAAGTGAGGTCGCTCTCAACTCTAGGCACCTGAAACTGAATACTGTGTAGTTGTATGATAAAATACTAAGGCATATCAAGAAGAAGACAAATAAACAACAAAAGACAGCTGCAATTTAACAGATTATTATTAAACCACTGTAATTTTGAACAACTAGTTCTTTCAAACAAGTTAAAATCCAAAGCAAAAACATCTCCATGGAGACAAGCAGGTGGCAGACCCTCCACCACTCCTTGAAATAGCCTAAATATGGACATATACATGAGTATGGTGACATGCAGGGAGACCTTTACCGGTGGGCGGCACAGCTTTTGGGCCAATGGAGGTCCAAAGACAGAGAGGGACAGAGATTGGGTCTGCTGCTTCGGTCTGTGCACTCCCCGTGGCCCCAGTGCTGGCGGCTAGTCACTCTACACTTTCATTATAAAAAAAAATCTGTTTGATCTGTTTACTTTGGTTTACTAGCAGTTAAATGTTCTGTTACCAAGATAGCTGAACATTATATTTTATCATACCTAAAATATGCATGTTTGGACTGTTGGTTAAGTGAAACAAAAAAATAAATAAATACATAAAATTAGGGCAACGTTTAAACCCAGTTGTCATCGGCTGTCGGTAGAATTGTTATTAACAACAGGGGGCAGTAATACTGAGGAATAAAAATCAAATGCAACATTAACATTACAGATCTTTGACAGTAGGGAGTGGAATTCTAAAAGAAAAGCTACACAAAATTGGGGTCCATTTAGTCTGTGTTATGCCCACAATATTTTTTTTTCATTTAGGAGCCCAGGTTTTAAGAATTGACAACTACATAACAACAGTCACATCTAAACACAATTTTTATTCACTCAGAGGAGATGTTTTAATAATCTGCAAGAGCTAAAGCAAAACAACAGCTACAGGACAAACAAGAGATTATTCTCTCTAAGGCAAGTGTCTGCTGAAGGTAAGACTGGCTTTAACTTGGGCTCATAGTGAGTGAAAATCTAAGTTAAGGAGGAACGGATCATGTGCTAAAACACAAGGCCTTACAGCCTGCATTACAATTTATATTTACATTTATTTGAAAAGTTATTGCTGGCTACATGTGCATTATGTGATTAGGGGCTGAAACTATGACACCCTATTGTGTTCACAATCTTTAATAGGCTGACAGCTAATGTCCGTTAAGACTTTTTTTCCTCAGGACAATGTGCAAAAAATATTGCCTACATTAGATGTACATTAATACAGAAAACATTTATTTTATTTCTTTAAATCAAAGTGAGACGGTTCACAACCTGAATTTACCAGGCTGAAATAGGGGCCCAGCATGTCCCCTGCGTGAGTGAATAATGTGGAATACACTTAGCAGGCTGCTGTGTCCGTTACAGCCTCTGACGTCAGCCGGTAGCTCTAATGTGATTAATGTGAACAGCACAAAGAGCGGCCTGGCCTGCTTCTCCTCCTTCTGCTACAGGCCCAATTCACAGCCAACCACTACACTGTCCCCAGGGCCCTACCCCTGCTGCCACCACTATACATATTTATCTGGACACATGCAATATGGGCCATGTCTAAACTTCCATCTGTCAGAGCGCTTTGGAAAATAATAATCACTAACCTCATTATTGTTATTAATAAAACATACAAAAATGCTTTGGGAAAACCTTTTTAATTGACCAATTGCACAACATTTTTTGTGGTCAAAATGTGCTAAGTGACAACAAATTGGTCATTTGAGCAGGAATAATTTAGTGATTACAGGAGTCATATGGTCATGTGTGGGAGGACTGTGTGCTGAAAAAAACGCACTGAGCTGAGACAACACAAACTAGTTTTTGAACAAATTTACCACAGCCTAAGGAAATGGCTGATAAGTCCTCCAAATGCAAAGTGTCCTCAACATCATATTTATTTGAGACTCCACAAGAATACTGCAGAATGTACATTATCTGTGCGTTAAAGTAAGTTCAAATGCACTTGATGAAGACAAAAAACTTTTGTTGTCCACAGGAGGAAATTATTTTTCACAAACACAGAACTTGTTTTGTTCCTTTAAATTTTAATTTTTCACATTGGTATTTATCATACTTTTCTTAAATCACAAGCTTTACTCATAACTTTGAAGCCCTAGACCCTGTGTCTCAGTTTCAAGCCAGTGGAGCGGCAACCACGCCTTAGAAGATATTACTTTTAGGGAACAAATAGCAGGTAGCAGCGTTAAAACGACTGTCATCCCACATTACCTTCATGAAAGCTCTGTGCTGCCAGCTCAGGGATACCACTCTGCTTTACTGACTACAGCACAAGCTCTGCCTTTCAAAGCCTGGGGTACAAGGCAAAACAGAAATAGAAAAACCAGCAGAGCTTTACCCAGTGATTTCTATGACCGTTAAAGGTCCATCCCCATTAAAACTCAGAGGTCAGTGACACCCTGGGTGGGGGACTAAAGGCGGTAATTGAGCAGCACAGCGAGCGCGGCCGGGGCCCATTAATGTGAATGCTGGAGAGAGAGCTAAAGTGACAGGCTGTGGCTCCTCCTGAAGCCTGTGAGTCATGCTGACAGGCAGGAGGGAAGTGGGCCGCGCATTTACAAGAAACAAACATTTAGCTTGGCAGGTGAGACACGCGCTGTGTCCACGGGTGTGTCCACGCTGTGTCCACGCGCTGTGTCCACGCGCTGTGTCCACGCGCTGTGTCCACGCGCTGTGTCCACGCGCTGTGTCCACGCGCTGTGTCCACACGCTGTGTCCACGCGCTGTGTCCACACGCTGTGTCCACACGCTGTGTCCACACGCTGTGTCCATGCTGTGTGTCCACGCACTGTGTCCACACGCTGTGTCCATGCTGTGTGTCCACACGCTGTGCCCATGCTGTGTGTCCACGCGCTGTGTCCACGCGCTGTGTCCACGCGCTGTGTCCACGCGCTGTGTCCACGCGCGCTGTGTCACGCAGCGCTGTGTCCACGCGCTGTGTCCACGCTGTGTCCACGCACTGTGTCCACGCTGTGTGTCCACGCACTGTGTCCACGCGCTGTGTCCACGCTGTGTGTCCACGCGCTGTGTCCACGCTGTGTGTCCACGCGCTGTGTCCACGCACTGTGTCCACGCGCTGTGTCCATGCTGTGTGTCCACGCGCTGTGTCCATGCTGTGTGTTCACGCGCTGTGTCCATGCTGTGTGTCCATGCTGTGTGTCCACGCACTGTGTCCATGCTGTGTGTTCACGATGCGCTATGTCCACGCGCTGTGTCCACGCGCTGTGTCCACGCGCTGTGTCCACGCGCTGTGTCCACGCGCTGTGTCCACGCGCTGTGTCCACGCGCTGTGTCCAGGTTGAGTTAAACCTATGAATTTCTGAAATGTAACACTTATTAAAGCTTGTGATGGCTGCCCCAGCCTCACACTGACAGTGCTAGTGTGTCCTCAAGTCTCCACCCTATGGCCTGAACCATGGCAGGCAGATTAGGGGGGGTTTAGGCTTAATTTTGTTATTGTTTCTCACATACTGGGTTTTGTTTATATTGGTTACAATAGGTGAATATATATTAGTACATTGTTTAAGTTTTGCTAAATTAAATTATCCTGGGTTACATATGTATAATCTTATTGTCTTATGTTAGATGTTTTGTCTTCCCCCTTTTGTTACAGCTGGTCTGATCAGCCAGTTTAAATGTTCCCCCCATGTGTTCTGTGTTAGGTCAGTTTGTGTTCAGTTTGGAAGGGAGTTTGTTATTTTGACCTCTTTTATGGGCCCACATTATTGTTAATTTCTTCATTTTTTTGGCTAAATAAAAGCCTTCTACTTTTGAAGTCTGGGTGTGTTCTGTTCTTGACCCTCGGTCCCTTACATTTGGTGGCAGTGGTGGGATACGATTTGGTCAAGAACACACTCATTTTTAATTTAAAAGGAAAAAAAGTTTTCCCTGGATCCTCCTGCATTTTTGAGGGAAATGCCAAAGGACAAACACAAACTCGAGGTGCTGCTAAAGCCTCTGGGAAGCAAGTGGACCAGCTGGAAGGTGAAGAGGAAAACGAGCAAGTGGGAGGCTGGTGAAGAAGAAAATGGAGCTGCAACAAATATGGAAGAAGCGGTGAGCAGGGAACCAACAGTGTCAGACCTGGCAGGCATGTTACAGGCCATTATGGGACAGCAGCAAAGGCAAGAGGTGCAGCGGGAAAGGGAGCGTGCATATCAAGAAAGGAGATTTGAAGCATTACAACAACAATTTCAGCTCCTCCAGCAAGAAGTGCAGGCCCATGCCACACCTGATCCTGAGCATGCATTCCCAAAGTTGGATTCTGAAGAGGGAGGCCACTCCCACTTGGGCCTACGCAGTGCCACAGCCTGGGGACTCCACAAGCCATGTGCTCACAGGTCAGTTAAGAAGTTTGCATGAACCAAGGCTGGAAAAATTAACCAGTGAAGATGATATTGAACATTATCTTATCACATTTGAGAGGATTGCAACAGTTTGTAGATGGCCTCAAACAGACTGGGTTTTCCGCCTCATTCCTCTGCTAACTGGGAAAGCTAGGGCTGCTTATGTTCATATGGATATGGATGAAGCTCTTGACTATGAAAAAGTTAAACTTGCCATTTTGCAGAAGTATGATATCAATGCAGAAACCTACAGACAGAGGTTCCGGTCTCTCGAAGTGGATCCAGGAGAGAGTCCTAAAGAACTTTATGTAAGGCTTAAAGAATTATATGGCAAGTGGATTCAACCTAAAAATAAAACTGTGAATGAAGTCAATGAAATGATAATTATGGAACAATATTTGAGGATGCTGTCTCCCGAGCTCCAGGTTTGGATTAAAGAGCATGACCCTAAAACAGCTACTGAGGCTGCGACTCTGGCGGAGGTGTTTGTGGCTGCTCGCAAGAAAAATCAGCCATGGACCAATACAGCATGGAAGGCTGGGAGAGAGACTCGGAAGCTGCCTCCACAGTACCACCAGAGGTCAGCACTCCACTCTGGTAGGGCTCCTGTAAATGAAGGTCAGTCAATGCCAACTCCAAACCCAATATCAAAGCCTAACAAAATACCTACCTGTTATTTGTGCGGACAAGAGGGCCATACGAAGCCAGTGTGTCCTAAAAACCCTTCTAGATTAACGCAAATGTGTTTCGTTCCACGACAAGCGTTAATCGGCAAAGAAGAAAGGGTGCAAAATACCAAAGTCATCCCAATAAAGGTGAATGGAAGGAAAGTGAAGGCATTGTTGGACACTGGCAGTACTCAAACCCTGGTGCATGTGAAATATGTCCCCAGCAATCTCATCTGCACAAAAGACATTATCCCCATTTGCTGTGTGCATGGCGATGAAAAACCTTATCCTACAGCTGATTTGTATATTGAAATTCAAGGACAATCTTACCTGTTAAGTGTTGGAGTAGCCGATAACTTACCATTCCCAGTAGTTCTCGGTGATGATCTGCCAATCCTGTATGACTTGATAAAGCCAACAAAAACCTGTAATGTTGTGACAAGGGCCCAGTCTAAACTCAGATGTGATGACTCACCTGCTCTCAGTGCGTTACCTTTTTTTGATGCAGAGCTGGAGGCGAAACCCGGGAAGTCCAGAAAGCCCCGCAGTCAGAAAAGGCAAGAGAAATTCCAACACACTGTTGTCAAGGCACCAGGTGAGCCAAAATCAGATCTGCCCATAGACTTTAAGCTGCCAACCAATATTGTTGAAAGGCAACAGAATGATCCAGCTCTGTTGAAATTATTCCTAAAGGCTAGAAAAAATGAGTCAAAGGTAGGAGTTGCAACAACTGAGCCAGAAGAAGAGTTTTTTCTACAAAATGGCATTCTATATCGTCAGCGGGGCCAATTTAAACAGCTAGTTGTGCCACAGACTGTCCAAGATATGGTGCTCTCCTTGAGCCATTCTATTCCCTGGGCTGGCCACCTGGGGAAACACAAGACTATGGCACGAATTAAACGGCACTTTTATTGGCCTGGTCTGCGTTCAGCTGTTGCCCAATTTTGTAGAAGCTGTCCTGAGTGCCAAAAAACCTCAATTCGAGGCCCAGCTAAAGCTCCTCTCCAGCCTCTCCCCACAATTTCAACGCCTTTTGAACGCCTTGGAATGGACGTGGTTGGCCCTGTGGAGAAGAGCAAATCAGGAAATCGTTTTATGTTGGTGATAACGGATTATGCAACAAAATATCCTGAAGTTTTCCCTCTACGAAATGTGAAGGCAAAAACTGTGGCTTTCTCTCTAATTCAGTTATTTTCGAGGGTGGGTTTCCCCAGTGAAATTGTAACTGATCAAGGAACTAACTTTATGTCTGAACTTTTGAAGCAGGTTTACAAGTTGCTGGGCATCCGTAGTGTGCGAACAACCCCCTACCACCCTCAAACAGATGGACTGACCGAACGTTTCAACCAAACACTCAAACAAATGCTCCGTAAGTTTGTGAATGACACTGGTTCCGATTGGGATCAGTGGCTCCCTTACCTCCTTTTTGCCTATAGGGAGGTACCCCAAGCCTCTTCTGGGTTTTCTCCCTTTGAACTTTTATATGGACATGAGATGCGGGAAAAGCTGCAAAGGATGAGTGAGCTGGCGCAGGAGAACATGAGAGCAGCACAACATGACCAAAAGGTGTGGTATGACCAGTCAGCACGACACAGGAGTTTGGAGCCTGGAAACAAGGTGTTAGTTATGTTGCCTACAAGTGACAGCAAACTCTTGGCCAAGTGGCAAGGGCCCTTTGAAATTACAAGAAAAATGGGTCCTACCACCTATGAAGTCTCCATGCCTGGTCGCCAGCGGTCGAAGAGAGTCTTCCATGTGAACCTTCTTAAAGAATGGGTTCCCAGAAAGGAGAAAATGGCAGAGGTGATGCTAATTCAAAGGGTGGAGGAAGAGGAAGAGATCGATGATCAATACTTACCTTTGCCTGCAGTCTCCAACTTAGATATAGGTCACCTCACAGAGCAACAACAAGCCCAGGATACCTCAGCGCCTTCTGGTGTCATTGAAGAAAGAAGTGGACCTGATGTTATCCCTGGGAATCATTCAGCCATCAAAGAGTGAATGGTGTAACCCGGTGGTGTTGGTTCCTAAACAGGATGGGACTATCAGGTTTTGCATCGACTTCAGGTCCCTCTCTCTCAGCAGTCTCGGGAGTTGACGGCCTTTCGCACACCATGGGGGCTGTTTGAGTTCACTGTCCTACCATTTGGTCTCCATGGTGCCCCGGCCACCTTTCAAAGATTGATGGACCAGGTACTGTGTGGCCACTCTGACTATGCCTGTGCTTACCTGGATGACATTGTTGTTTTCAGTACCACCTGGGAGGAACATCTGGAGCACCTGAGAAAGATTTTAGATGCTCTGCATGTCGCGGGCCTCACAATCAACCCAGCAAAGTGCTCCCTGGCCCAGACCGAGACACAGTATCTAGGCTTTGTCTTGCAGACGGATCATAAGGCCCTGCAATGGCTGGAGAAAATGCAGGACACCAATGGGAGGATCACAAGGTGGTACATAGCCATGCAGCCTTTCAGGTTCATTGTCCAGCACATTCCTGGGAATGTAAACCACGCCGCTGATTACCTTTCCCGCAGCCACGGCGAAGCTTCTGAAGAGGGGGGGTATGTGATGGCTGCCCCAGCCTCACACTGACAGTGCTAGTGTGTCCTCAAGTCTCCACCCTATGGCCTGAACCATGGCAGGCAGATTAGGGGGGGTTTAGGCTTAATTTTGTTATTGTTTCTCACATACTGGGTTTTGTTTATATTGGTTACAATAGGTGAATATATATTAGTACATTGTTTAAGTTTTGCTAAATTAAATTATCCTGGGTTACATATGTATAATCTTATTGTCTTATGTTAGATGTTTTGTCTTCCCCCTTTTGTTACAGCTGGTCTGATCAGCCAGTTTAAATGTTCCCCCCATGTGTTCTGTGTTAGGTCAGTTTGTGTTCAGTTTGGAAGGGAGTTTGTTATTTTGACCTCTTTTATGGGCCCACATTATTGTTAATTTCTTCATTTTTTTGGCTAAATAAAAGCCTTCTACTTTTGAAGTCTGGGTGTGTTCTGTTCTTGACCCTCGGTCCCTTACTATGAAGACTTACTAGACAAGAAGCATTATGTGAATTTTAACTGAGGTGAGATCCAAAGACCAAAAACAGTGTAAGACAGACTAATGCAAAAGTAGGTTGAAAGTTGGTTTAAATTTTAGAATTTGACTAACATCAGGTGAAAGAAGCAAATACTGTATATAGTACAAAATTAAGTGTGCATATATTTGCAAAGTAAAAATTGGCAGGGAAAAGTATGTACTCCTCTCTGTAGATTATTACAAATGCTCTGACTGATGACCTCTAAAGTGACAATGAGGAAAATTGACACAAACATCACTGGTTTCCTAAGGAGCTTAGGATATGAGTTCTTCGTGCTGAGTTAGCGTTTTTGGATCATAAGCCAACTCATTTGATAAATATAAACATCCATAAAAAACAAAAATCTGTACTATCTGTACTACTATATAAATGTGTATTTGGTGTGGATGCCTACGTTACAAATTATAGCAGTCCTGAACAACAGTTGATGGCAGCTCATAAAATTTTTTTTCTTTAATGCAACAATGTAAACACACACACGTGCACACGCACGCAAGCAAGCAAGCACGCATGCACGCACACACACACACACACACACACACACACACACATTATTGTGCTACTCTCAAAATGCTGGTTTTATTAAATTTTAATAATTTTGAGTCAGAATTCTTATTTGTGACGATTAGGATTTGAGAGGTTGTCTATCTGAGTGGTGAGAGTTTCAAATGTGTCTGTTGGAAAATGTCCTACTCCTTGGAGACTTTAAGATGACAACTCATCTTGCCCAACAATGTAAGCTTTTAATTTTGAGCAACACATTTCTGACCCTATTCACAAAAAAGGGCCACACTCTTGACTCAGTATTGTCACTTGGTTTTGCTAACCTGTGAGTGGAGTATGTCAACTTGAGTGATCATAGCTTTGTCTTGTTTGATTTTAACTTTAATCCTGAGCTGGTGCCTTCAGACATAAGGTCCCAGATGCGCATTATCACAGCTAAAACAGACAGATTTTCTGCTATGTTTGATTTATAAATTGTCATAATGTGGACAGTCTAATTCACCGCTTTAGCAACCACTCTTGCTAAAGCTCAGCTGGCCCCTGTAAAATATAATTTGTCAACAATGAGGAAAGCTTGTCTCTTGGATCAACGAAGATATAAATGTAAAGAGACTCTGCCGTAAAACAGAATATCTAAATTTAAAGAGACTCTGCAGTAAAACAGAACGTCTGTTGAGATCTTCTCAGCTCGTGGTCCTTGAATTACACCTCAGAGATCATGTTTCCTCAGTCAGTTGAATAATGGACAATACCAAGTCTGAGTATTTTTGTCAGCTAATATCATTGAACAAGAAAAGTGTTGTTCGATACTACAATTTGAAATGTTTTTCACTGATGAGATTAAGACGATCAAGAACAAAATCCCACCCCTTTTGTGTAATAGTCCTGTTGCTGTGGAGCCTGTGTCACATGAATGGTCTTCTTTCGGCTCGTGTGACCAAGACAAAACCCTCCACTTGTTTTTCTGATGTCCTTCCATGCAGACTCTTTTTAAAAGTGCTTGCTGTAATTGGCTCTTGGGTTACCACCATGGTAAATCTTTCTTTCAACTGGTGTGTTTCCAAGTCCATTCAAACATGCCATAATAGAGCCATTACTTAAAAAGACAACAAGAAATTTGGACCTGATAGTTTACCCCAATAGTTTCAGACCCAGCTCCCATTTCTGTCCAAGACCTTAGAGAAGCTGGTCTTTGGACAACTGTAAGACTTCCTAGAGCAATACAACATACATGACACTTGGTTTTGGTGCACATCATTTTACAGAAAGGGCCTTGCTGAAAGTGTCCAGTGTTATATTGTCTGCCGATTCTGGAAAATGTACTGTTCTAGTTCTTTTAGATCTTTTTGCCTTTGACACTCTCGACTATCATAACTTGTTAAAAAGATAGAGGGGCCTGGTTGGGCTGTCAAGATCTGATCTCATATTTATCTGGTCAGAGCTTTAGTGTTATCTGCAAACCAAATAATGTCTGACTCAGCCGATATGTTGTGTGGTGTTCCTCAGAGTTCAGTTTTGGGTCCTGTCCTATTTCTGCTTTATATAATCCCTCTGGGAAAGATCATCATGGAGTTTAGTGATGTCTCTTACCACCTATTTGCTGATGATATACATCTTATCCTATCTTTTAAACCCTCTGAAGTCCAGAAGTTGAACCCTTTAATCACTTGCTTAGAGCAAATAAAACAATGGCTAAGTAACAACTCTCTGCAGCTTAATGCAGACAAACTAGAAACACAGATTATTGCCCCTGATGACTCTATTCCAGTGACAAATCATATTTCGGTGACCTAGGCCAGTCTGCTAAACCAAGCCTTAGAAACCTCAGAGTTAAAGATGTTATTAGAGCATCACTCTAAACAGTTGACAAGAAACTGTTTCTTTCAGTTGAGGAAAATCTCAGAAAAACGGTGTCACAAAAAGATCTGGAATATATAATTCATGCCTTTGTGTCTTCACGTTTAGACTATTATAATAGTTTGTTTTCATGTCTACAAGAAGGAGCTGTCTGGTCTGCAGCAGCTTCAGAACTCTGCAGCGAGGATCTTGACCCGCTCAAACATACAGGCTCACATTTCCCCTATTATCATATACATATCAGATACACTTTAAAATGTTGGTACTAACTTTCAGAGCCCAGGTCAGGCCCCTTCTTATATCAGCGATCTCATCCAAGCCTACACCTCCTCTCGCACACTGATGTCTGTGGATCAAAAACTGTTGACGGTTCCTCTCACTCATTTTTGGACCAGAGGAAACCGATCCTTCCAGTCTGTGGCTCCCAGACTTTGGAACAATCTTCCGCTTTCCCTGTGCTCATTAGACTTGGTTGATTATTTAAAAAATAAACTCAAAACTTTCTTTCTTGCTCAAGAGTTTTAATTATGGCAGATTTAGGGACTGATTCTGCTGTTGTACAGTATGCATTGCCTACTGTAAGTGTCTGTTAACTTTCTGTATTTTAACTTTTTTTTTTTTTTGTGAAGCACTTTGAGACTTTGTCTGTGAAAGGTGCTGTACAAATAAACTTTGCTTTCTTGCTGTTTTGACACAACTTTTTTGTCTTTCACTAGTTAGCACTTAGCTTGTGAAATGTTACCTCAACATTGCAAAGTGTTAGTGTGAATTATTCTGTAAAAATCTGTATCTTTAAAAAAGATGGTTAGAGTAAATGTACCTTTTGTATTATCAGCTTCCTGTTTCACAATGAATTATTACATCACTAAATATAAGCTTAGTGATGTAATACACTGATACTGATCACTATTAAACTATACACACTATTAATAGACTGATCGGTATTGGCTCCAAAAGTCCATGTCAGTCAGGCATGAATTTAAAATCATTGTGAAAAATTGTAAACGGAATAAATGATGTCATCCCCTCTGTTCAAACATCTTTTGAATCTTAATCCGCTACACGTTAAAATAATTATGTAAATTAAGTGGGTTCTACTAGTCTTCAGTAAACCAGACAGGACATTTGGTCATGTGTTTTAAATGCACACCATGTCCCTGTGGCTCATGTGACTGTGAAGCAAACCAACGACTTGCATCATTCTTTCACCACATTAGAGAGAGCGCACAGGGACATTCGGCACAACAGAGAACCTCACAGGACCAACTCACATGGGAGGGTTGTGGTGGGTTGGACTGAAGGAGAAATGTGGGTAACTAACTATGTTGTATACAATAAATGAAATAAGTGAAATGTAGCCTTATCCCAATAATATCATAATGAGACACATTGCCATTGAATTGGCAATACATTGCTAATGAGAATCCTACTAAATAAACAATAATAAATAATGTAAAAATGACAATGTTTTTGATGTAAACACAACTTAAAATCTATGTGAAGTAGTCCAAATACTAGCTGAAAGAAACATATGTCAGCCTTGTGCTAAACAGCTGTGTTGTTATGGACAAAGCAGTCATGTTTTTGAAATGTGTTATTTTCCCAGTGCACGGCAGGTGACGTGGCTGTTCTTGTGGGAGGAGATCTCGGAGGAGCATTGGATTTGTGTTTGTGGCGACATAGCAGGAGGACATTATATGTGACAACAGCACAGCAGGAAGCCCTTGTGCCGGCAACTAGGCTGTCACGAGTCAACACAAGTCTTTAATGAAGCATGTGTGATAGAGATGAAGAGGTCTTGACCTGTTGATCATGCCACGAGCTAGAGTTCTAGATTTGAATGAATGACAAAAACATTTCCCAAAAACTTCCCAAGGGCTATGTTAGTCAAAGGCCTCTACCTCTGTTTGAGGAAGCCAGAGTTGACTGCAGTAAGTAACACAAAGAGGAGATGGTGACACGAAACACACGGAGGACGTGATGACACAACTAGGAATTAGTTTGCCCTGTGAACGGGTGGGTTTCTTTTTGGTAACCTTATCATGTCAAAACAGGCTAATCCTCTAGCAAAGTACAAGGACAAGAGCCTTCTGGATGAGAACTATAAGACAGGGTGATCTTGAAAGTTAGAAAGTCTAAAAAGA
This sequence comes from Rhinogobius similis, assembly GCA_019453435.1. NCBI lineage: Eukaryota > Metazoa > Chordata > Actinopteri > Gobiiformes > Gobiidae > Rhinogobius > Rhinogobius similis. The sequence goes on along the minus strand of CM033627.1, from coordinate 23,488,494 downwards.
TACACACAAAGTTAACATACACCTCCACAAATATCATCAAGTTTATTTAACACACTGCTGACTTGTTGATAGTTTCCATCAGTGGATAAGGACATTTCAACCCTGAATCCTACATATCGAATTTATAAACTAGATTTTTGCACCACGTCTCCCACTTACACCTTGGGCGTGTGTACCAACTGCTCTGCTCCTTTGTGACCTTCTCTGACGGGGAAACATGAATACACTGTGAGTGCGTCTGGTTTCATGCTGCTGTCATGTTGTGGGCTCTGTGTCAGTGCCGTTTCTCCTCAAATATGATGTCAGGGAGAGCAGTGACACTGACGGGGAGATCATTTCACAAAGCTTTAGTCCCAGACACACGAACAGAGGCAGAGAAAGCTGAAAGCGAGCACGGCGCGGGGAGATTATGGAGCATAGAGATGGAAAAATGTGTCATCTGCTAATCAGATTAAGAGCCGAATAATCCAGGATAAAATTCTGTCTAAAATATGTGCATCAGCAGCCCTTACCACTGGAGTAAACAAGTGCCTTACAGTGATAAATAAACCATCTTTTCAACTAGACTGAATACAGTAGCACATGGTGTTCTAGAGTAAACTGCTCCAAAAAGTATAGGCACAAATAGTTTCTGTCTAACCATCATTATAAACTGGGGTACAAACTTTCTCTCTAAAAGAGTGCATTTTGGTTTACCCAGCACCTGCAAATCTAGACGACTAATTTGATTACTTTTTGGTTTGAGAGTTTCTGTAACTTGCCCTGCATGTTTCTAGTTCTACACTCACTAAATGAAAGGAAAACTCTGACAATTGCTCCATGAACATGCAATAAAGGTAAAACAAATCAAAGTTTAATGTCTTCTACTTTCATTTAATTCTTATTTGAATATTTTGCTATGATACGTCAATCAATGCTTGATTAATTAAGTGAACAGTTAATTGTTTTTCTTTAAGATGAATCTTTGTCAATTCCAAATGATCTAATCAAAATATCCTGTCGGGAGAACAAAATTATGTCCAGTGTCACATCAATACAGTATTTGTGTATGAGCTCACTAACACCTCCACCACAAACACAGATTAAGATTCTATATTTTCTAAAGCGTTATCCCTCTTATGGTAACTCAGTCCCACGCTTATCCTCCTGCCCTTTCTACAGTCTTGAAATTCTTTATCACTTTGAGAATAGGGGAATAAAAACAGAATGCAACATAATGCATCAGCGATTAGCGTGGGAAAATAGCAAAAAACAGACAGTCTGCTGAGTGCTGAAATACGTATTTGCAGTTTGCTGATTGTTATGATCTGCTTCCACAGCAATCACAACCGCAACATAAGGTTATTTAGTTTAGAGACATTGCTAATGTTGTATTAATTTTGATTTGCAGACCAAATAGAGCAGTGTTTCCCAACCAGGGGTACGGGGACCCCAAGGGGTACATGAGGAATTACCAGGGGGTACTTGGAATGGTTTCAGGTTATAAATGAAAAGGAAATGTACTTTTATCTGACTTAAAAAGTGTAATTTGTTGTAAATTTAGCATCTTTTTGGAGTATCTTGGACCATAAATATAAATAATACAAACAATATAATAGTAATAATCAGTAAACCCATGCATTTGCCCGAAACACAAGTTAAGGGGTACTTTTGAGTCTGAGACAAAGCTTAGGGGGTAAGCAAGACGAAAAAGTTTGGGAAACACTGAAACAGAGGAAAGTAATTAAAGTATGATCTCTAAAATATATGTTGTTTGATTGAATTGTGTTAACCCTGCAACGACTTGGCCACTGTCCAGGGTGTACCCCACCTAAGGCCCAAAGTCACTGGGATCGGCAAGCGGTAGAAAATGAATGAATAAATGATTCGACTGATTGTGCAGATGGCTGCACTAACAGGCAGGGCGTAAACCTAATGCAACTTTTTATCATATAGATCCAGAAGTGAGGCATGTACCACGATGCAAGCTTTTGTTTTATATGCTTTCAATTAATTTCGATGGAGCAGGGGACATTTTTTTTTAACTTTTGTCATTTGTAGACAGCGCAAACAAGAGGTTGTTGTTAATATGCTCATTACATTTGCCAACAAGTGATAACTTCATCCTTCACTTAAAACTGTTGACTTAAAATGTTTGTGGCACTTGGTGAAACAAAATATACATTTTCCTGCCAAACTGTTGTCACCTGCTATGTTTTTGGTCCATTGTTGTCCAGAATAATGGCAGATTTAAGAAATGTTTATTGCGAGGTTGTTAGCATGTATGCTTATTTCAGCACTTATCACCAACGGTAACACACTACACAAAACACTTCTACACTGGTAATATTCTCTACCGAGGCTCTGGTGTTTCTTGCGTGTGTCCAGTGGATGTCAGTTGTGCAAACAGCCCTGGTTTTTCATAGTTTGTTGGCAAATGGAACGCCATGTTTCATTTACAAACACTGAAGGGTCAGCAATGATCAGCAGTGATAGAACAAGTGAACAGAACAACTGGAAGCACTCAAAGCATTCACAGATTTGCACTGAGCACTTTTTACAAGGTAACGTAAAGTCAATGCTACTGTTAAAAAACGATCATGAATATCACGATGGGCGTTACACTGCGATTTACAAAGCCATTTACAAAAACCCAACTGAACGAAAATGAACTTGAATGAATGTACAATCCAACTTACAACTTACACCGCTAATGCATAATACATATATTCATAAACTGCCTGCCCCTGCCAGGTGTACATTAATGGATTGATCATCACCTTTCTCGCCTTAGATTAAAAGAGTTTTGTGCTTTGTTCATTGATTCTGTTGAAATCCGCATATTTTTCAGTCCCCTGGGTCAACTTCCAGTAGTGCAATCTTTACTTTCTACAAAAAAATATGCTTGAGCGTCTAAAATATGTCCCACTTCCAGCGACAACTGAACTAAATATGCATTGGAAGTAGCCATCACATGATTGACAAAAAATTGCAATCACTCTTTTCTGTCGTCCGCTATGACGCACAAAAGTGATCATGTGACGTAGGTGCAAAGGGTAAATAAGAAGTGACAAATGATTTATTTCCTTGAAAAGAGGGCTTGATGTGCCCAGTGTCAAAATCACAGAGAGTAATTCAGAATCAATACTAGAGTTCTGCAGAAAGTGTCCATACTACCTTCAGGACTCATCAAAACAGAATAAAATAATTGTTTAGTTTTGTGGAAGATTTCCAAAGTAATAGAAAGTCAAAATACACTGCACTAAAATAGTTTTTTGAAATCGATATTGGGATATATCTCAATACATAGTAATTTGATGTGTGAATCGTGATATGTATAATAACACCAGACTAGAATTCACACCCCACCCCATTTGTTTGTAGTTTCATGTAATGCAAAGGAAATAGGCTTTTGAGATTATATTCACAGATGAGGTACAGGACTTTTTTCATTCATGTATTGAAAAATTTTGGCAAATGTTTTGTGAGAGGGAGAAAAAAAAAATATATACTAGCTGCTGTCATAGGCAACTCTCTCATAGGCAACTTTTTAAGTTTTTTTGGAAGAAGACGATGTAAAATGTGAAGTTTATTCCTTTTAAGTGAATGAGGCCAATGAGGTAAACTTTTTCGTTGTTCTGTTGTGTTAACTTACTGTGGTCTCTGATCACGTGAAGGCTGCGTGACTCAATTAATGTATAATAAGCCGATTAGAGTGAAAAGTGTAAGGTAGCCTTTATTTATTAATTGTGTATGAATATTTCCTGAAGAATTATGTTTATAAGACTTGTTTTCAAGAGAGTTCATTTAAGTTTTGTATTTCTTTTAGTTCTGACGGCATGTGTTGGTTTTTGTGGGGCATCATTTTCATGCCATGACACTCCTCCTGTCCTAAATAAATGTCAGTTAAAACCAAGAACCATTTTGAGCTTGATTAAACTCGAGGGGAGTAACACTACTTAAAACATCTCTGTGAATATATTGAACATCCATATGCTATTAAACAATTGATGTATGTTTACATTGTGATTTTTTTAAGCAAAACTAAATCAGAAAAAGTTCTCTCCCCACACACACATAAAGGGAATCAACATTAATTGATGCACCAGAAGCAACTAACCAAACAAAAGGACGAAAGAAGGAAATTGCATGGTTAAAACTGGTGTACATGACTCTAGAATATCACAACTACAATATAGGTCTATCTCATGGTCACAGCGTTTATCTGCAGGGACCTGATCTCTTCAAATGTGTACATATGTTAGAGGGAAAGTAATTAATTATTTATTCATTTATTAAAATAATAAATTACTTTCCTTAACTGTGTTTACTCATTCATTGTCGCCTCCATGTTCTTGATTTAAAGAGGTTTGATTTACAGAGCTTTGCATGCTAAGATTTAATTGAGATTGAGAAAACTTTTAATAAATGGTTGTCAAATATAGCTTTGTCTGAAAAGTTCATCATCACATAGTGAGTATAAAGTGTCAAAGCAATTGAAGGATCTATTTGAGTCGAGAGATGTAAGTCACAAAAATAGACTGCTAACAGACAGCTGCTGTGTGTTTGGGGTAAGACAAATCTAATTGTGATTTTCTACTGGAAAGTATTGCGAATACACTTAGATTAGGTTCAGTTTATGGTTTTTTAACAGGTCCATGAGCAGTAATCTTTGAGAGAAGGATGAAATATGAACAGCCAAACAAATAAAGAATCCCATGCATTCACAATGCTTTATAAAGGTTTAAAGTTCAGGCAAAACATTTTACCCCTAACACTTTGTTGTTTGTAGTGGACATTCTATTGCCCCCCCCCTGTGAAAAAATTAACTCTAGTTTATCTAGAGAGCTGGACCTGCTGTATGACAGGGTTAAAGGTAGTTCTGAACAAAAAAAAAAGATAATTATGTCAAGACAAAAGTTGGCACATGGATCCGATTTCAAATTAAACATTGCTGGGGAGAATAAACAGGTAACTACACTGTTGGCTGTGGTCAGTGATAGTAACCTATCTTGGACATAATATAATAAACACAATTGTTAATAAAATGGGTCGCAACATTGCTGATACTGAAAAAAATGCTGTCATTATGTTAAACGTGACACTTTGAACCTAATCACAAAGTCTTTAACATCATGTCACTTGTCATACTATTCCGAAGTGTGGTCTTCTGCATCTCAAAAAGATTTGGCAAAAAAGTTGCTCAACATAAAGCAGGAAGGCTTGTTCTAGGCTGCTCAATTAGACCAAGCAAAGAACAAATGTATTCCATTCCATTCTCTTGTGGCTCAATTTAAATCAAAGAATAAGTTACTTTGGCAACCTTGTTATATAATACATTATCGCTAAATATGCCGGCTTGTATATTAAATCTAATCGTTTACTGTGATTCTGTGCTCAAGTACAACACCAGAACTGACACTAATGGTAATCTCTTGCTACCAGGTCCCAAATCAGGTCCCAGTTTTATGAAAAAAACTGTTTCGTACAGATTCATTTGGAACTGTGTTCCAATTGAATTTCGTCAACTCAAAAATAAGCAATTATTTAAAAACAGTCTTAAGTGTCATTGGTTAGATGGGTTATAAATTGTGCCATATGGACAGAAATGTTATTTGTCTATGTACTTTTTCCCCCATTGAAAAATGTGATTGTAAGGAAATGTTATTATTGTAATGATACTTTTTGTTGTATGTTTGATATGATTACAATAGACCCAGGAAGACTAGCTGATTGCATTGCTTTCAGCTAATGGGATCCATTAAAAATAAATAATAAACAATACTTGGGTCACTTGAACCATACTTCTGTAGTTCAACATGATATTACTTTAATGCTCTGATTTGGAAAAGTCTTGGGTAGAATATTTTCTGTTTCTTAGCCTCCAGAATTACAACACTCAATAAGACATCAGCACATGTACTTAATAAAAATACAATGTTCATGAATTTACAAGCTACTAACCTTGACACATGTCTTTTAATTCTAAATAACAGTATTGATTTCTTACATAAATAAAAAAAAAAAAACTGAATTTCTTCCAACAAAAAAGAGGCGTTATGGAAACCCAAGTGTTAACTCTTTGAAACACAATAAAAACTTCAAATAAGATGAAGACAATCTATAGGTAACGCGTCAGTTGGATGCAGGCAACGCTTGAATTCTAGATTAGCAGAGCAAGCCAGCATACATCAGCAGGAAACAGTTAGGAGCCTGTCACTGAGGGCAAAGACAAGCAGATGTTACATTAGCCTTTTCACAAGAACTGAGGGCAGGAAAAGAGTTAGGAGAAGACGCATCTGCTGCAATCACACCAGAAATATGTGGAACCTCTTCATACATTTATTCTCCATAGAGCACATGCCACATCCAGTTATCAATGAATAATTTATACATTTTTATTTTTTTCTTTAAAAAAATGTCCTGACAGTAAGCTTGGGTGATCTTAATTGAGAATATGATTGACAGCTCAGTTCAAAAAATATACTGTATTGAAGCATTTTTCACAGTGTTTTTGAAGACTTTGGACTGTATTAAAGTAGCCTATATACACTAAATCAAGTATAACCACAAACAAACAAATGAACAGTGTGTGTGTGTGTGTGTGTGTGTGTGTGTGTGTGTGTGTGTGTGTGTGTGTGTGTGTGCGTGCGTGTTTGAGTTAAACTGACAAATGCGTCTTTTATCCTATGTGTTTCAAAAGTTCATGAACATATCCTTGGGTTTCAGAACTATGTAAAATTAGGACCATTGCTATAGTAATTAACAATTGAGAACAAAATATCCTATCCTAAGCTGATATTCACAGATAGATCAATACTTTAAAGATACCGAAAGAAAATCAAATTCAGCACCCACAATAAAACATTGTATATTTTTGCACTTTGGTGAAATACACTTCAGCAGTTGTGTGTTAGATCTTCAACAGCATCTGTGTGATACAATATGGTTGAAGGCGTGTTTTTGTGTCAAAGAAAGAAAATGTCTTACCTCCAGAATGAGGAGGAGGGCCACACAGCAGCACCACTCCTTGGCCTTCACGCACTGACACAGAGCTTCTTCTTTGGGTCTTGAAGTGTTCCAAATCTGAAAAATACAAGCAAATAGTAAGCAACTAAGATGCAATGCTTGGGCATTTAAGCCTTAATAATATGAAATTGATGATGATGTCAGCAATAGTTAGTGTCCAATAATAGTGTCTATGTCGGTTTGCCCCGGGGTTCAATCCTGGGGTCTCTTTTATTCAGTTTACATGAATTAATTACTGCCTAATCTAACGTGACACCAGCTGATCACGGACAACACTGACGCATCGTCCAGCACTTTCAGCCAACCTCTGTTCACAAACAGACTCCGAAAGTCCAGGACATTTCAGGAAGCTATAACGTTTTCAAAATTCTACATGTATTGCATCACCCAAGGTCATGTAGAGTATATCCAAAAATTCTACTCAAGTAATGGTACCATTACTTCAAAATAATATTACAAACAAGTTTTTGTGTTAACTATTACTTAAGTCACTGTAAGACCTTCTGGAAAAAAACATCTGATTTATAATTTGGTAATTATTTAAGCTATGTAAACCATACAATGAAACTTACAATCTAGACACGTTTCACCAGACAGTTAAAACACAACAGTGCTGCCATCTGAACTGCCATCTGAAACAAAGCTGCAATAAACATTTGGGTTTCAAGACAAGAGACGGAAACAGAAACACAAAGGTGAAAAACACTTTGCTTTATTGCTGTGGTATTGTGCGTCTTAACGTTATACCTGGCAGGAAATAACACACAGTGTGCCATTGGAGACATAAACTCCGTTATATAATTGCAGATTTAAAAAAACACACTTGAGAGAAGAGGGAAATGAAAAGAATCAGCGTTATTACAGTAGCTCCAGCAGATGCTTGCAAAGCCCTCATTTGTTTTTTTGTTTTTTTTACGCAATATACATATTGATCATTTGTCTTAGGTTTAGTATACCATGGGTGACTATTAATTATCCTTAAACACTAAAGCCAAATATATTTTAAAAAGTGATTACTTAAAAGTGAGTAGTGAATAGCTGTCAGTGTATGTGATGTAGATAGCCTGTAGTCCTTCCTTGCATCAGTTGCTGGGATGGGTCAAAATATCCATCAACTCAAATGACAAGTGAGTAAACTCAGTTGTTAACCCCCAAAAAAGTGGTCAGTAGTAGGTTGTAAAGAAGGGTATTCTTGTATTATTCTGCTAGGAAGAAAGGATGAGCAAAAATATTTTCATATATAGGTGTTTTTATTTATGATTTTCAAGGACTGCACATTTCTGGTAAGACAGGGAGTAAGATAGTCAGCAAAACATGCACATTCCAAGCAGATGAAGTAGGTCAACAAAAAAGGTTAAAAACATTTAAATAAAATAAAATAAAAATTAAATACTTTTAAATTGACTTTTACTTATTCATTCCTTATTCTGGGCTATATGTTTGGCGTAATGCAGTGTATTTTTTCATGTATTTATTTCTGTTTATTTAACTTGTGCTTGTTCTGTGCAGCACTTTGGAGACTGTTGGTAAAACATGAAAAGTTGGATTGGACTGAATATATATATTCTTAATTTAAATGACAGTTTACAGCTCAGTAGACTAGACCTACTGCCACGTATCAATTTATTTCTTTGCAAATTCACTGTAAAACACACTTTTCTATATGTGTTAATAGGTAAACCAAGCTCGCTGCAAGGTTGTTAAAACAGTGTCAGAACACAGACAGGTGGAACCAGCCTACTGAAACACACCGACAAACTGCAACCCCTTTGTTGCTGTTTCATCGAGATCGTGCGGTCTGTGTGGAATCTCGGGGCGACCATGGACACTGATTTGATTTGATAAACACATGATTGATTGATTGATCATACAAAAGCGATGTCCAGAGAACTTATAGGTAGAAATGTGCTCTGAGTACACCGTGATAATACATTCGGTTCTGCGGGTTTGATTGACATGTTTACTTGAAGAACAACACTTTCTACCTCTCCTTCCTGTCAGAAAGCTGTCTAGCCCGATACTGTGATACCTGCTCAGCAACTGACAGTAGGATTTTTTATTATTATGTTGTTTCTCCATTATAAACTGTCATTCAAGATTGACGGCGCTGATGTCCACAATGTGGTGCAATTTTGAACTTTTGACCTCGGCTCAAATTTGTGGTGTTTAAGTGGTACTGTTTATAAAGAAAGACATCAGTGAAAAAAGAGGTTCAAATACATTGTCCAAAAGAGAAACCAAAAATGACCCTTGTACAGCTTTTGGCACGTTAAACCTGGAAATGCAAATCCTAATTCACAATAAAATGTACATGTATCTGAGATCTTTAGGTTCTTTGGTTCAATATGTTTACACTTATCCCTTTGTAGAGTAAGGCAAGTGTTCCATTGAGAGGCAGAAGGCTGTGAAAAAGTGAGTCAACAGAAGATCCAAAATAGGAGTAGGCGTTCAGTATTAAACTGCTCATAACATGCAGGTCTACATTTCTGATTTATTAACTTGTTTGTCCCCTGCTCCACACTGGAAAAACAACGAGCTGCCACTGCCCCAGAATAATTGAGCATCTGAGAGAAGTCCATAGATGGATGACAAATTTGCTGTCCGTAGTCATTTTTACTCTGAGAATCACTGTCCTCCTAAATTATATTTTCTGGTGCGCCGTCACCAGTGGGACGTGCGGAGAGGGGAGGTGCACCATGCATGTCTACGATGTGGATTTAGGATGATTTTGTGAGAGCGTTATGGTGGGTGTAGAACTCCATCAAGTTAAATTAGAAGATTTATTTTTATAGCTTGTCATATTTTACAAATTGGTACCTTCCAGTGGGCTTCAAAGAAACATCTGCTTGTCTGGTTATCTCTAAACTGTCACTTGGAAGTGATTAATGGCGTAGCAGGCCTAATTGACTTCCCTGTTGTCAGGAGCTTTTATCTGAGGCTGCAGTAGCTCATCAAAGAGCACTGATTAAAGTGAACTATACTTACCTGGCTTTGCCTTTAGTGCCCAATATTTGGCATTGTGTTTCAAAATAATCAGTTGGAAGACAGTCTTAAAAAAATATTGCTTCAAATGATTCACAAACTACTTTGATTTGGCTAAAACAAACTCGCTCCTACAAAATGTCCGAAAAGCTTTTGTGTGCATGGCCACTTACTTTCATCTGATGATAGATGGTTAGATAAAAGCACCCACGACTAACCAAAATATGGGCCTACAGAACAAAGTGGCAAGTACACATCTGAGGCACTGAATTTATTCCACCCAAAAATCTTTTGGCATTATTTGGGTAGAGATCAAAGCTGTTGTGCTTTTGAAGCCCTGCTGTGTACTTCACTGGGTGTCCCTGTCTATGCGAGAATGGTGGAGCACAGTGGCCCCACTCGTGCTGAAAGCATGGGGCAGTGGTGATGAATTCAACACCACAAAGCCATCCTCTGCCAAAAGAAGAGGTATTGTTGTGAAGACAGCTGAAGAGGCCTCATTTGGTGCATAATACAGCTGTGTAAAGCTGAGGGCCTATGTGAGGGGTCCGCTTGGAGACTGGCTCCTCAGAACTCACACAGCTGTGTTCAAAAAAGAGCCATGAAAGCACCATTTGCTTCAAGGTCTACCACAAATGTTCTTTTCACTTTATATATCTATATCTATATCTATATATATATCTATATCTATATTTACATACATATATACATATACATATATATATAAAGTATATGAATATATATGTCAGTTCAAAAGGCATTTCTGCAGCAAATCTTCCTACTGTAAGTCTATGCTTGTGCCACTGTGCTAAAGAGGAGTGGCAATGGTACAATGATTTATGTAGAAGAGGTGAATGTGATGTTCCATCCAAATTTATTAACATCAATTACTTGAAACCTGGCCTGGCATTCCAAACAATGATCCTATTTAGGCTCATGATCACTTCCCAGACATTGGAGCTTTCCAAATGCCACAACAACTTATCGTCCTTCAATGTCCAAGCGTGACCAGGAGTGTCTCAGATGAGACTGCGTAATAATGTAATCTGTAATAACTGAGGTGAACATTGTTAATCCACCAAGTACAAATGTCAAATTTTTAGATTTTAGAAGTTGATTTGGATTATTTGCAAATTAATGTACTATTTGTAAGGAAATGGTACATGAAACATTATAGACCTTACATCACTAAGTAACTGGTGCAATACGCGATACCAGTTGTAAAAACACAGACAATAGAAAATAAGTATTTTCTAATACTGTCTTACCATGAGGTCTTGTACTAGTTCAAAAGCATTCTAAAACCATTGAGAAAAAGTTCAACTTTCAACCAATTGTTTTGATACTGGTGTTGGTAACATGGTTGATTGTTTTGACAATTATATGCACAGCATGATTATCATTTAGTAACAAACACAAATATCTGGGCAAACGTTTTGACTCAAGACCACATAGGATTTTTACACTTGCCTGGGGGCAGGGCCATTTACAGTTTGGATGTTGTCAACTACAGTATATTACACCCATACTATTACACATAGACTTAATGCCTTAAATACACAAAAAAATACATTACCTTTATTTATTTTAGTGGAAACAGTGCAGTTGGTCAAAATTTTTATGAAATGCTTTGCGGGCCGGATCAAAATGTAAAAAGTTCTGCATGTGGCCCCTTGGCCTTAATTTGCTCCCCTTTGCCTTCATCTGGTATAAACAGTACCTTCATATTATGCATTTTGGCAAAAATTAAACATTTATAAAATAGGTCTTAGATATTGGATTCCAAAATGTATCGATCTGCTTCAAACATCGAAAAAACATCACGTTGAGTCTGTTGTGCATTAAACTATGAACTGATCGGCGTCAGACTAAAATACCTCAGTCTCGAGTCCCACTTCTGTCCAGCTTCATGCAGCGCTTGCTGCATGAAGAACAGAGCAGGTAGAACTAACTTTATGAATGAATGCTGTGAGAGGTGCACGCGTGGCTGGAGGTTGTACAGCGTATACAGTACATGTATCGTGTTGGACATTTGTCCTTTGGAACAGTTTCAAGTTCCTATACATTATTATAGGTCTATTTAAGTGACACAAATGAAGCTTTATTATTATACAGCAAAGCTCATATCTGAGAATGCGCAGTAGCAAGGCAAAAAAAAATAAATAAATTGGGACCTGCGGGGATCTGGGGAGGACAGGGAGGAAGCGGTCAGAGAAGATCCAGAGCGGCTGGTCACTGCAGTGGTCTCTCTGGCTTCAGGACACACCACTGTTTTGATCACAACCGCTGCTGAACAGCATATGCTTACATAGTGGGGCTTTGGAGCCATCCCTCTTGTTCTTTGACTTGTTGTAGGAGAACAAGTGTCTCCTCCGCTGTGAAGCGCTGGCTTCTTTCTTTGCCTGGATATGCCATAGTTGCAAAGATCTACACTGATGGCCTTTAAATGCCACAGTTCTCAGTCACTGGTTCAAACACCTTCACCATATATGTACTGTCACATGCCCCTTCAGCCTCCAGCGACAAGTACAGCCTCCTTGCGCTAGTGTTACTGCCGTGAAAATAGCAAAAGCCAGACCTGGAACCGCCCCTTGGTCATAGCGCTGACGCCAGGGGCAAAATACGGCCCTAAAAGTTCTATAAAATAAAGCTAGTCATTCTGTTCATAATCATAACCGAAGCAAAAAGGGACACAACACCCTGGTCTAATTGAGTCTGCTTTGCTCAAAGAGGTATCTTGATAAGGCAGAGCAGATAAAAAGTAAAAGAATGAGTCTGCCCATTAGCTATTTACACCTCATTACCTAAGTCAATATACTTGGTTCACATTATCAACAGCTGAAAGCGGTTGGACAGATTTATTAGCATTTTAATAAGCAATTCATGTTTCCCCTCAAGCCTTTGGGCAGTCTCTGGAGGGACTGTGAAGATTCAGCCATTCATGCTCTGCCAAATAACAGCTTATCTGACACATAAGGCAGTGTGTACAAGAAACTCCATGCAAACACTCACTGCAAGATGCTTTTCAACAACTTCTCTGCTTGCTCAAGTGGACTTCTTTGACATCTCTGAGTCTATTTAGAATCACATAGAACACTCAACAGCAAAAGAATAAACTTGTCGATGTAGAGAAGGCCCTCACATTGCCACATAGCGAACAGAGCTCTTTCAAGTCCAATATGATGGCAGTGCATCTTTTACATATTAATAAAAGGTATTGCCAATGGACTTAGTAATGAAGAACAATATTGAGTAAAGTGCATATTGCCAATCCGTTATTCTTGGCGCAGGCATTCGACAACTAAAACCACAAAAAAAGAAGCATCATCTATCAAAAGTTTCAGGCACTAAGAGGAGGAGAGTTAACTGGACTCTAGCCCAATACAAAGAGGGACCTTGCAGCATTACAAAGCAGGTTTTTGTTTTAATTGATTAAGGGGCAGTGGGGTCATTTTCAGTCATCGCACTAGGCATGCGCACACACACGCCGCCATGGGCTGCGGGTCTTCTGTCCCTCACACACACACACACACTTTGCAGAGTGCGTCTCTGCTGTCCCCCTCCTCAGACATAAACACAAACACCAGTGTTTCGTCATGACACGCTCAAACTCCCGAATGCACTTATAACACGCACATCACGCATGTAAAATAAAACATCCATAGTTTCGAGAGCATTTAAGCCATGGCTAAGCACAAGTAAATATAGGCTAAAAGACAGCATTTGAGCAGTGTTGTTCAAATGTTTAATGACACAGGAACTTTGTCAGAAAAGCAGTTTTCACAAAAGTTCCACGCGCCTGTGTCTCTGCTTCAGCATATCTCTCTCTCCCTTCCTCCCATTAGTCCTCCGTGTGTCAATCAAACTTGTTCATTGTGACCTCATGTTTGGGTAAATCTAATGCATAACTTACTTTGCATTGTCCTTACATGGTGACATGGAGGCCTGGAGGGGCTGTGACGTAAGGATGTGAAATATACACAGGTTTCTGCTGCAGGTGTAGAAGTGTTTTTTATAAATCTGAATATTTTCCGTCCTACGTGAACTTTGGATTTTGTCCCCACGTACTCTTTTAGTCAGAGTTCTATGTACTGTTTTATAAATGAGACCCCTGAGCCGTATAACAGTATGCAAAACAAATTTCTTCCAAATTACTTCAAAGAAATCCAATCCAATGTTATAACACAGAACACCACGTGGTGGATTTTCCGATTGTAAGAACTTTTCTTCAGTTCCTGGTAATTTTTTTGTTCCAGTCCCCATTTGATGTGCGTTAGCACAGATAGAAACTCGGGACCAGGTTCCTCTGAGAAAAAGGGACTGTGATATTTTAGGGACTTAGTTCTTGATACTGTTATGTCTGAAAACACCTAATGGGATGGCAGTTAGAGCTTTGTGAATGTTAGCCCAAATTAACAGACTGGCACTACATTCCTCTTTCCTGCCGTTCCAGTCGACTCCCGGGAGGTGTGGGGCCTTTCTGTGTGGAATTTGCATGTTCTCTCTGTGTCCTTAAGGTGCTCCCATTTCCCCTACCACTAGAAACATGTGGTTGGCTCCACCCCTCTGGGGCGAGGATTCCAAGAAAATGAGATTGATCTCAGTGACAATCCTGCTACAATCTTACATTTTAATTAGATAGTATTAGCAGAAACTGCTAATAAGTGCCTTATTGCCTTTTCATGAAACGCATAACCTCGGATAATGCGTCCCTAATACATATTCCATATAAGTTTCTGTGATTGAGGTTTTCAGCTGCAGGTTCACAGTGCATGACGAAGATAGCCACCGGTGACTCAGAGTATAGGCCATGCTGGAGACAGTCCTGATAACAACCATCCTTATTCCTCTCTCACTGCTCACAGAGCCTTTGGAAAAAAGTTTTTTGCGGGAGGTGTCTGAGTCAAGATTCTGACAGAAACTATTTAAACATAGAAAACTTTAAAAATACATTCCTTATAGGATATATTTTCAGATATTTGACACTGTTTCCGATAACAGCTGTCAAACTATCCTGAAAGTCTGACTGGGGTGGACCCAAAAACATTTAGGTGAATACTGTTAAACATTTAGTGGCAAGGCTGCGGTTTTCCCTGATAGGGCAGCACAGGAGTAAAATAGGCTGGGAAACTGTCCAGTATATGAGCAGCTGTTCCAACTACTGAGCCATAGAGAACCTCAATGATGTCTTTCTTAAATCCCATGAATAAAAGAAAGCAGCAGGTGCTATAAGAGGCCCACCATCAAGTCCATGCGAGCAAAGCATACTGTGTTAGTATTTAGTATGATATAAAACAGCTAGCTCACATCAGCGGGGGTTTGAGGCAACACTTTCTGGAGGTGGCATGTCACCTGCATGATTCCACGAAAATATAATGTTGAAACCATACTTCTGAGCATTCTATAGGAAGATATATGTTTTATACCATACTGTGGAATATTGTAGCCAAAGGAACAACATTACCACAGGTTGAGGCCTTCCTCCAGGTCAAGCAATAGTCAGGCTTAAGGAGATGCAAGCCAGCTAACAGTGAGGACACGTGTTTTCTATGTTTTTCAGTGCAAGAAAAAATGAAGGGGGGGTCACTGCAATTGAGGGAGGAACACCATTGGTTAAAAGCTCATTAAAGTCAATTATACATACTATATCTCAAGTGAAATTAGCACTCATTTCAGTTTAAAGTGGTACTGAACACTAAATAAATATTTTTGCTACTTCACTGTGCAAAAAAAGTGCCTAGGGTTTTAAAATCATTCTATGTTCCATTTTATTTACATTTTTATTTACTTATTATTTTTTTTTTTTACCATTTTAGTGCACACTAGGTTACTAATTTGGGGTCTAAAAATGTATGCCGGCTTGTGAAATCACCCCTCTGCTGTGTTAGAGCTGCAGTCTGGTCTGTCAGACCAATCACACCATTCCTCAAATCTCCAGACCCCGCCCTCCTTCCCTTTCACGCTCTCTTTCATTCATGTGATCTACATTCATGGCACCTCCTGCAACACACACGCAACAGAAACAGTAACATACATATGCATAACTTTACCTTGATTGTCTTTGTTGATTCATTGGAAAGATATATTATCTTTGAGAGAGGATAATTATATGGGGGAATGTGTTGTTTCTTGTTGGGAAATAGTTGATAAATAAATTCAGATAAGTTTGTTATCTTAAGTTCGGGAGCAGGACCACACCTCATCCACGCCCCTTCCGGCAGCCAGCCAATTTAAACCTCCCGGTTACTCTACTGGTTGTTCATAGTCTTTGTGCCTCTTACCCCCTCCCCTGATTCTGATTCTTTGATTTATCTTTCAGATACAGAAGATACAAGGCCCAGGAGTCTGAGGCCCAGGAGACTGAGGCCCCATCGACACACTATTTGTCGCACTTCATAAACGTTTTCGCATTCATCCTGAGGTTGTAGTCCTGTGGTGAAATTATTTAATATGTTTTTGGCAAGTTGTTTTGCTTATAACTTCACTGACTATAAGATATAACTGAGTTAAGGCTTAGCTATGTTTTATTTGCAAAGTAGATCAATCAGTGTGTGGAATAAAACAAAACCCCCTCACAGTTTGTCTGTCTCGATGCTCTCCTCACTGTGACGAGTCCAACATTGCCCAACGAGTTTCAGAGTTGAAATTCCAACCCAAGTTGTGTTCAATTCAATTGAATGCTGCATTTTTCAGCCAGAAACTCGCTCAGTTTGAGATGTGGCTGTGGGTGGAGTTTAGGTGTTTAGTCCCACTTCAGAGTTAAACCTTGTTGGCGGTGAGTCTATCTATCTCTATCTATCTGTCTATCTGCTTTCGTTAGTTAAAACAAAGGTCTCCATACAGTTGAATATGTTTTCTCTGTGTGGTGCGCTTTGTTGCCACTCCAGAGGTCTCATTTATAAAGTGTGTTCAAAATGAGGCCAAATGTGACATACACAATGTTCCACGTAAAGTTTGGATTCATCAAAAGCCAACTTGTGGTGGGATTGTGTGATTGTGTCCACAAACTCTGCACCGTGTATATGAAGTTTTCAGAGACAAGGAAGAAGGAGCCAGTTTGAGGAACTTTGTTTAGTGTGCATGCATTTAGATCTCCTTATATTGAGTGCGTATGGAGGTTTTTCATAAAGTCGAATATTTTTCGGCCCACGTGAACTTTGGTTTTTGTCCCCATGTACTCTTTTCATCAGAGATCTACGTACTGTTTTATAAATGAGACCCCAGATTCTTGCACTTTTATCTTGTCAACTTTCAGGTAAACGTCACGGCCAATAGTACACCTAAAATTTTGACTGAGAACAATTGGTAGCAGTGAACAGTTGATCAATCACAACACACACAAAGCTGATCTCACTCCAGCAGCGGAAGAGCGTCTTCGGATAATGTGAGTGTGAGAAGACGGTGAACATTTCTTTCAAGGTGTTTTAAAAACAACAAAGCTGTAATCTTCTGCCACCACACAGCAGTTTATATTAAGAAAGTTTTACTAACGCGATTGTGCAAACAGTCTTACAACATGATACATCCACACAGCAGTCAATTATCCTGTTGTCTGAGTCTTTATTAAACAAAATATTTCACAGGGCTATCAGCCGCATAACTATTTAAGCCGTTATAAAGAATATCCATGAGAGTATCATATAAAAACTACCCACTAACATACCAGAGTGTATGTTCAGTCATGGTTGCTAACTGTGCAAAAGTTGATGGGCAGGGTTTCTGCCATCACCAGAACACTTCCTGATGCACTATTGGCTGACAGCAGAGGAATGTCACGCATGGCAATAGCTGTCCAGTATTTTCACCTCATACGAAAAAAACAAAAACAAAAAATAAGCAGGAAATACAGTGGTGACAAATGTATTTAGATTTCCTGATAAGGGTAGATGTTGTCAGGTAGGCTCGTCCCTCGATGGCACTCTTTCCAAAAGCTGTGGCCCACAGCTTACATATATATATGAATAAACATAAGAAATAGCTCCAAATGAATGGTCACTCAAGTATGAATGAATGTCATTTCCCTTCATTGTTGTGGCCCTGGAGAAGACACTCCTTCATTTCCCTTAAATTCCTTTAAAAAATGACATGACACTCTCCACTTCTACCGGTTGCCCTTTAAATTATTCGCTTGATCTCTCACCCTTCTAACATGCAGGGAGTTAATTACGCTACTGCCCTGGTAATAAAGAAGATAGATGACACTGGGTTGTACATACGCGACCTGATTCAGTGACAACATGTGAAACCTGGTAAGGTCAGACCAATACAATTGATGAAACTGTCATGCTATCATGGTGAAAATCCACTTCAGAGGATGGATTTTCCTCTGGTCACCAAATGCTGCTATCATAGGAAACTAAACTAAAGAAGACATTCTCACTCACTCTCACTTGCTTTTAATGCCATCTGTTATACCAAGGGCCATATCTGGCACATTCTATGGGCATTTATTGACTTCCAGTAAAATCTTGCTGGAAGTCAATGATATTAATCAGCCCGTCTCATAATCTAGAACATAAAAATCATTAGAAACCATCTCAGAACATAACCATTTATAGCTCAATTGCAGTAAGAACATGTTTTACTAAATTACCTCAGATATCTCAAAACTCAAGTGTTTCACATGGGGCTTGCCACAAGCGCCAATAAGCACAATAGCACAACAGAAGTAATGCATAATATTTCTAGAATATGGAAAAAAACAGTGTTTGTTGTTTCATAAATAGCTAAATTAGAAAAGGTGCTGTTTGACATTCAACTAAGGAAAACCAGGTGGGTTCTGGGGATTGTTTTTAATATGTATATTGTAATGTTATAAATATAAATGTTATAATTTCTGGATGAAAAGCGCTGTATTAATAAAGTTTGATTTGATTTGATTTGATGTCTTGGAGATATGTGTCACATGTTGACAATCGTTGTTAAATGCAATCTATACTTAATCGATGTAAACCCTCATTCGTCCAGGTGTGGTCCATCGTAGAAAGGGGTTCAGAGGTTGTCATCCGGACGCCGTTTAAAGATCGAGACGTTTCGACTTTTATCCAAAAGTCATTGTCAATCAGAGAGCTGGTATGGGAACCTGGGCCTTATATGCTAGTAGCATATAAGGCCCAGGCGTCCGGATGACAACCTCTGAACCCCTTTCTACAATCTATACTTAATGTTTTGAGCTGTGCAGGATGAGCTCACAACATCCCATTTTCTAACTCACAGTATACAGTGTCTTTTCAACATGGCTGTGCCCTAAACTGCTTTTACGCATATTTCTGTTGTTATTTGTTTTCCGTGAAGTAATGATGAGTTATTCGTTTTAAAGCTGAATAGAACAGAGAATTTCAGACAAACTCACATGCAAACGTTAGGCTTGCCTCTCGACTAACTATGGTCCCAAAAGAGTTGGTGGCGAGGCACTGGTACGTCCCAGCGTCCTGGTCCCTGTTCAAATGGCTGATTCGCAGATTTCCTCCAGAAAGACTGTAGTGAGATCCAGGTTTGATTTCTGTGCCATTCAGTTTCCACCTGAATAAAACAAATAAAGATAGAAATTCATTTTTTTTTATATAATAAAAACACACACGCATTTAAAGATATAATTCCATCAGTCTGCTCCAGGGCAGTTGAGGGTCTTGAAGTAAAAGTTTGACAAGTGAACAATAGTCCATCATATTGTGACGAGACTAGATGTATTATTGTCCTATGATTTGCACATCTCAGTGTCGTGATAATGCCCTGCAGCTTGGTGTTAATCCGAGCAGGTGTGAGCCGCTGTGGTTCCAAGGACTCGACTCTCTCAGAATAGATAGCATTGCGGACCATCCATCTTTGCTGGCCCCAGTCACTACACATAAAAACACTGCTTAATCATTTGGGTGCCACAATTAAAACAAATGCTTCTAACCTTACCTCCGCTCTTGTGCTCAGTCGAGTCTGCTCCACATCTTATATCTAATCATCTAAGGGTATTACATCCTTGAGTTTGCTCTCTAAAACCGATACATTTATAGTCCAACAAAAAAAAAAAAAATGACTGTATCAACTTTTAAAGGAGACATATTGGGCCCTATCTTACAAAAAGTAATAGTCGGAGTGCAGTGCAGAAAGAGGTTTAGGGAGCATAGTATGTGAGTGCGAACACACTGAGATAGTGTAGTGTCCTGTGTCGAGTTTCTGAGCACTTAAGCCTCAGTTGCAGGACAGGATTACTCAAACAAACAGGAATCAATCAAAATGGAACTGTGAGTAGTAATGATGAAGAAACACTGTTATGTTCAAGGGCTGGGCGATATGTCAAAAAATTATTAAGATTCTCTTGGGGCCAGATCATGATTTGGATTTTATCACGATTCATGCTCACTTTGTATTTTTCTATTACCTATAATAGAGCTGCATTAGTCACATTTTTGTCACGTTCAGTTGTGTTTGTCATATTTAAACACGTCTTTGTCACTATTAGTTGCGTCTTTGTCGTTTTTAGTCATGTTTTTGTTAACTTTAGTCGCATTTTGGTGCATTGAGTCGTGCATTTAAAACTCATGTTTTAAAACAATATGAGATGGAAATTCATTCTATGACCTGTGTTATCAGTCACTATGAAATTACACCTACTGAGTGTATCCAGCCAGCAGATGGGGTCAGCACAATTTACAATCTAGTTAACTTCTGCTCACCGCAAACTTATGATGCAGGTTAGCAGTAGCGGTTATCGTGTTCAAGCGGCAGAAATGCTCAGAATGAGTTTAGCGAAGGACTAAAAACAGCGGAAGACTCTGATAAGTGACGTAGATGATCTGAAAATACGTCCCGAATAGATGGAGTACGCATGACGTGTGGTTGATGCTTGGAGGGGGAGGTAAACATTCCTCAAAACCACGCGAATGCAACTGAATGCTACTTCAGGTATGTTTTTGATGACGGAACATTGTTAGAGCATGGTTAAAAGCTCAAAAAAGTCACTGTAGCAGAATATGTGTCCATTAAGAACAAATTCAGCATAGAGGTTATTTATTATTTAATATCCTTGTTCTGAATGATATTTGCTTTTTTTTCACCAACATGTGTAGTGTGGTGCCAAGTTTTTTAAGAAATCAATGTAATTTGGTCACTTGGTTCAGTAAACAATTTTTAATGGGAAAAACGAAATAAACATCTGCAGTCGTCTACTACGTCAGATGCAAATTTGATTACAGCTCAGAAGGACCATTAGGGATGAAACAAGTTAATCGATTAATCCCAACTAACTGAATATTGAAATAATTGTCAACTTATGTAGTCATTTAATAGTCGTTTTCTGTACTATACATAAACTTCAAACCATGTCATGTGAGGAGAGAAGAGCTTTGATGACTGAGACAGAGCAGCAATTAAGCCTAAATTACGCTAGAAACGTAAAATAAGTGCTTTACATGAAAAACTTTTCTTCACTTCCATCACAGGCAAGAGGCATATTTAGCTTCTAGCCTAATTCAGCTAGAAAGAGGTGTTTTTGCTTCATTTTGAGTCTGTATGCCAGCGCAAATTGGATTATGGCCCGATGAAAAGGATTCACTGCTGTAGATAATTTCTTTATTTTGTTGGCACGTGCTGCTGTGTTAGTGACTTGTCTATAGCAGGAGCCTCATCAAACCAGAGAAGAAGTAGGAGGTGATGACATACAAACAGTGTCGCCCACCAAGTCTTTCTGAAGAGAGATAATGGGCCGGGCACTGCAGCGCTCACAAAGAGCCGCTGTAGATTACTACTTTTAATAGAGCCACTAAGACGTTTCATGGCCCACTAGAATTCAGTTGTAAGTAAGAGCAGAGCACCCTCTCCAGAGCCTTATTATTATACACACCCGGCACTGGCCTGAGGGGGCTGCAGTCTTCACACAGTGTCAAGCATTCATCTGATGGAACAAATCAAAGTCTAATGTTTAAGAACAGTAATTCACAGCATCCTCTTTATCCTTAGATACTGAAGGGACAATGCATCAGGTACAGTATAGGCAGGATGGGCCTATTGTGCATGTTTACATGTTCTGATTAGGTCAGGATTCAGGAATGAAATTTTACTATGCCAATTACCAGCAAGTACTGAGTTTGTGCACAAAATGCATACGTACAAGTACAAGAAAGTACCTATAAGTTATAAAATGTGAAAAGTCTCAGTACGTAGTCCAAATAAAGGAGCAGGTCTAAACCAGGATTAGTAAAGAAGACTAAAGAAGTATAACGTAGGAAATCCATTTCATATTCTAGTGCCAAGGAAGGCACAAAATGCAGATGGACAGCACTGACATAGAAGCACTCTTTACAAGGGGCTATGTAGTACTTTTATCTCCAGAAATGGAAGCTATCAAATATGGACACAGGCCCTTTCATCGCTGTAATTGCTTAGGCAGCCCTTGCATTCCAAGAAGGTGGTTTAATCGCGTGACAGCTTGAAATCAAATGTATCAAAACACTTTCTCTGTCATTGATTTGACGTTTATTCCTCGTTTTGGTAAGGAATTAGGCTGGAGAGCAAGCCAGTGTTTGGAAGCTTTCTAAAGTATACTCATAGGTTGAAAACATTTACTTGAGACATTTATGTGTGCCCCCAAGTTGTAATAATTACAAAAGAAAAATGAACAAAACAATAGACTAAATTAAAATATATTAAAATACCAGTTTCACACTCTTTCTTCAGTTACAAATTGAAAGCTCTATGACTTCTGCCACTCAGAGCCAATAGACATCAATATTTAGACTGCTGAGTGACAGATACATGCAAACTGGTGAAATGTGAGTGCTATCTAACTACAGGGGAATTGGAAGCAGTGTGGGTTAAGTGCATTTTGAGTCCTATAAATGTGCCAGTCCACAATGTTGCCAAAATTAAGACAGGATTGAAACTGATTACATCGAACATATGTACTCATAATTATTTAATAATTGTATTTACAATAATTTATGCAGGCGAGTCGAGAACAGCAGTACCATTTGTTAGGCGCATGCTCTATGTAATCATGGAACAGGCCGTGCACGCAAAGGCTTAATACACCATCTGGCTGTGATGCAACAACTGATACATTGCCCTATTACCTAATTAGCTACTACAAACTGTTTAAATAAAGCACATTGATTTTTTTTTTTTTTTGCTATTAATAATTTTCTACAAGAATATGTCCGCCCCTTTAAATAGAGACCTCTATTTAATACTGGAATAACACGGCACTTCATTAAAAGGCCACACTTCTCTTCTGAAACTAGCAGAACGTTGCATTTTTGAGTTTCCATACAGATCTCAAGAAACACGAGATACCCTTACAGTCTGTTAAGTGTGGATGGTAAGATGGGTTTGCAGTGTTGAAATGAAGGACATTGTTTTGGGAAATGGCAGAGAGGTGCAGAGTGGAGAGTGATGGTGCACTGGAGTCTCACCTGTAGAGAGGCGGGGGACTGGCCTGGGCTTCACAGCTGAACACCACCTCCCTGTTCTTCTCCACGTTCTCCACCGGGTACACAATACTGCCGGGCTGCTTGGAGAACACAGGACTCTGCAGGACCCCCGTCTCTGTAAGGCACATCGAGGACAACTAAATGAGCGAGCATTAGAACAGCACAATCTTTGAATATTTTTAAGACTTTGTTGAAAACCCATTTGTTTGCACGGGCTTTTAACACAAGCTGAACAGAACATTTTTATTTATTTATTTATTTTTTTGTCATAATAAAAACATATTTTAGTACATTCAGAGTACATTTAGTAGATTAACATTAAGAGATTAAAAGCAGTGGTGCAACATTGTACATAATTGAGATAAGTGATATGGCAGTACCATTATAATCGATATTATTGCAATATTTGAATATAATTTTGGCACTTTAATTTCAATTATAGAAAAAACATACACATGACTTGATGTATTAGTTAAAATAAAAACTTAACAGAGACAAAACCATGACTACACCATGGCTAATTAAGACTGAAAAAGGAAAACCAGGAATAAAAAACAGCCTTTTCAACTTTTGGATGGACATTGGTGTCATTATGATATATTTAGATATTTGCTGCAATATAGAATATTATGTCAGGCAATGTTGCAATATCGATACTTTTGCAAAATACTGTGCAGCCCTAATAAGAGTACTGTTTAAATTTAAGCCGCTGTACTTCATTTTGACTATCTTAAAAGGGGGAAAAACAGAACTATTTCATTCTAAACTCTTTACAGCAGTCCACATGTATTTGCCTAATGCATTTCCAGCATCCTAAATGTTCATCGCAATACTGAACTCTGAAGCCAGAGCAAGTTTTGCTGTCACAGTAACATTTGCATGCTAACAGTTCACCTCCTACTTCATGAAGAACAAAACTTTCTGTAATTAGAAGCAGAAAAAGCGCTGTTGTCTCCTTTTCACTCAAATAGATGCTTTTACAATAAACATAGCATGCAAAAATCTGGCACAGGCCCTTTAACTATACTAAAATATGCGTATCCATTCTTGTGTTACATTGGGTTGTATTCTGCTGGATGGGAAACTGTTGTAAACTTTCATTTTCAAGTAAAATTCTTAACATAGATGTTAAGAAGTTGTGTTTCTTCCATCCCTGACAGAAGAAAACAGAGAAGCAGCTTGCATTTGAGCTCGCCTGTCACATCCCACCACAATCAATAAGACGGATTTCACAGTAACCGTGTCTCTTACTGCTATTTAGGAGCTAGTAATCGTACCTACAGCCCAACGTATGTCGGACAAGCACCCGCTAAATTGTCCTCATTTGTTTTTGTCACCGGGCTTTTCCCGCAGTATTTATTTATTGCCTGTCAGAGCTGGGTGTCTGACATGGGGGAAATGAGTCGGTTTCGTGTGATTACAGCTCTTTGTTAAAACTGCCACAGCACCGGTCTCAGTTTCTCAGTTTCAAAGTGATCATTACTACAGCCAACCTCCACCGAGTACTAATTTAAGGAATCAGAGGAGCTTAGAGATTTAGGGAAGAAAAACATGTTTTATTTTTACCATTTGCAAAGAAGGTGTATAAAGGGAAGACAAACACAATTATATCCATTACAATCATTATCCAGCTCATCTATTGAATTACACAATTGATGTCAAATTGGGAAAGTAACTAATTCACTCACTTACTAGTAACAAGAAAATACACTAAAAATTACTCTTTATTTCTAAGCCTCGTGTTATCATTTTATTTTTATTATTTAGTCACTATGAAACTTTCATGGTTGTTGCTCCAAAACATCACTCAACATATACTTTATGCTAAATTTTAAATGTTTATGAGTATTTTTTTCTGATATGAAAAAGTGTATTGTTCATTGACTAAAGGTACATAGCTCAAATGAAGAGAGCGTGAGAGTATTGTAATAAAGTTGTCACAATACTACAATTTTACACTTGATTTTGGTACAAAGAAAAATACTGATTTCAAGATACAAACTATTTATTATTCAGAAAAGGTTAAATATTCTCATTTTAATTAGATTTGTTTAGTGTTCAAATAAAATTTAAATAATTAAGGTTCCAACACTATAAGCATTAATTATCCTATAACCTATCTTTTTTCTTTTCTTTTTTTTTTTAAATATACATATAAAAATACACAAACAATGTGCAAGCCACACACTAAGCTTCACAAAACCTCAAACTAGCAGGGGGAATTTAATCTCAAAATCAACATAAAAGCTTCCAAACAATTCCTGTAAATGTGCTTTTCACAATAACCCATTTTGACGCATGATATAGTGCTGCAGACAAATAGCATGCTAAACAGTGATATTGAAACTACTTTATGCTACTGAAAAGGCATGAGTTTCAATACGCACCAAAATCAAAAGGCAAGGCAAGTTTATTTGCTAGAGTTTCCAATTAACCTACACATGTGCATGTTTGGACTTCTTTGCCACCATGCACCCCAGTTCAAAGTGCTTTACAGAACAGAAAAATATCTCTTATTGCATTACTAAAACATAAAAAAAAACAACAACACTATTGTAAAGAAAATGCACAGAATAAATATTAAACCCCAAAAAACATTGTTCCATCCATCATTTATTGAATGGTAAATTTTGCAATACTGCACACCTCTTACTCTCCAACAAAGGTGATATTTTATATAATATGCTTTAACATGGTGCTCAAGAGACACTGCATTTTACAAATTAACTGACATTGTACGTTCAGTTGCTTAAAGTATGCTTCACAATGTGACACAAGTTGTAACCCATCAGCACATAATTGAGGGGTCAAATTATAAACCCACGACAGCTGTCAAACAAAAACTGGCTCTGTATTTATTGTATTGTAGTTTATTTCTTGTAAACTGTAACAATATAATAAGTAAGTAACATTTGTTTACCGATACATTGACAGCAGTTCTCCAGCACAAAGAAATAGTTGCTACTTTTTTGGCCTCACACTACCCATACTCTGTGTAATGAGGCACAAATCAGCACTGATATGGGACATAGGTTAATGCATTATTCAGTGAAATACAGTGAGCAAACTATTCAAAACAAAAAGCACCTCACATAAGCAGTCAGCCAGGAGGAGAAATGCACACTACTAGTCAACACAATTTTACTCAAAGGTATTGTAATAAAACGCCAGCAAAAAGAATTGTTGAAAAGTTCTATTTTTGGTAAAGCATGACAGCAAGATTTGTGACAAGCCACACCCCCTTGAGAAGGCCTGATTTCTAAAGCTGGGATGTTAGACCGGATGTTAGGCGATATCAGGCGTGTAGTGGTTAGACCTAACGTCCACTAACCTGAAAGTCAACAAACTGATTCCCGCTCAGACCAGTGAATGCCGTTGTGTCCTTGGGCAAGGCCTTATTGTGCCTATGAATATGTTGTGACTGGTGGCATAGATTGCCAGCTGAATGGACTGAATAAATAATACATATAGAGCACTTTGGGTATCTTGACAAATCCTATATGAATCCAAGGTATTGTTATTATGATGTTTTTGTGTCCAGTGTTGATTGGCAAGATTCTGTGCCACAAGAAAATTCTCAAAATATTGTGCACACGTAAGGAAAAGGATCCTTCGAGATTTTTTTCCCTTCTTTTTATGTGTTTACATTTGGATAGGACAAAAAAATTCAAATGTAAACACACACACACACAAGCACATATATATGTATATATATATATACACACACATATATACATTACCACTTTACCCTTTTTTGTCCTATCAGTAAAATCAGTACACATGTCTTGTGTAACATAACAGCACAATCCAGTTCAAAAAGGTA
This sequence comes from Rhinogobius similis, assembly GCA_019453435.1. Classification (NCBI taxonomy): domain Eukaryota; kingdom Metazoa; phylum Chordata; class Actinopteri; order Gobiiformes; family Gobiidae; genus Rhinogobius; species Rhinogobius similis. Next base: position 23,461,260 of record CM033627.1, on the reverse strand, counting down.
ATCATTGTTGAATCCATGCTAATTATCCAACAAATCCACTATTGTTCCCATGGCCCTCTTTGTTCTTACTAACTTCAGCTTTCAATAACCTCACAGTCTAGCACTCCTCCACTTCTTCATTAGCGCCACACTTTTTAAAAGCAGTCTCGACATCAGATGACTGGTGCTCATCAGCACCTAACCCTGCCTTTGAATGGTGTGCATATTTTCAAACACGCAGATGTAAAGGTGGTAAAGTGGTAAGTGAAGCATAACAAAAGCATTAGAGCAGACTTGAGTAATGTAACTCTAATAGGCTCTATTTACAGCATTAGGCCTTGTCTGTCACAATCAGAGAGCAGAGTTTGTGAAAAGATGCACAGAGCATCAATCATGTATTATTTCAGAGAAGATTAATGTCTCCTTACTCGTAAATCAACAGTTATTTATAACAGTAGTGCCCCGACAACAGCTCACAATGCTTTTGATACACATGTGCATTGATGATTATTTGATATATTCATCACACTCAAATGACTGAACAAAAAGATATTCACACACTAAGTAAACTTCAATTGAAGTTCTGTTTCAGTTTTAAATAGGATATGCGGTAAAATGTGGCCTTTAATAAAGATAAATACAGTTAGAATGGCATCCTTACAAATCACTTCACAAACTACTGCTAAAAGTATTCACAAAAGTGGACAGTAAATAAGTGCATAAATATCACCTTGAACAACCTTGTTTGGAAGATTACACTGAAGTTTCTTTGATATTTTGAATCAACTCTCTTTGTTACTTTTTTAAATGATAGACAATATACTCAATATATCTGTAAAACAACAATACATTCTTTTTTTCTACACATATTCCTCCTACATATTCTGTTGTCATGACTGTCTGGCACATACATCTTATTATTGTCAGTGTAGATGAACATGTATGGTCTAACCCAGTGCTCTGCAGAGGGAAGTGGACCAGTGTATGATTTCTACTGTATTTTCCCTAAAGCTTGGGTACAGCTTGCAAGGTACTCCCTGAAGACCACACACCTGCAAAATGTCTGCAACAGCGAGTGCCCTCATCTGCATACGGCTGAGAGCTCCACCAGGTTAGCCCAGCAGGGAATACCTAGCTCTGGGAGAGTGCCGGTGTTATTGTGACAAAGGTTTAGAAATATTTAATGGGCTGAAAATGTAGGAGAGGGAGTGCTTTTATCTGCACTGCCTCCTGTTTGCAGTGATAGTGCAGGGATTCTCCGTGTAATGACAAAAATCCAGCTAACAATAGTCATATGATATTATGTTAATCCAACAGAAATGTATTAAAACATGCCTTTAAACGTATTTGTTTAGATTTGATTATCGGATGAATGTGAAATATCTGTAAGTGCAGAAATCGCTTAACACCTTTATTTGAACATTTACAAAAAAAATTAATTTTGATTTTTTTTTCAGCTCTCTTTTTTTCTTTACTACTAAATGATATACTCAATATTCAAATAGTCTTAAAAAAAAAAATCAAAAACTTTTTTAGCCCTCCTCGCTATCTTCGAGTCCATTTGACCCCATCTAGTTTTTTACTTTATTTTTTATTTCATCATTATGAAACATTCATGGGTGGTCCAAAACAAAACTCAACATTCAATTTATGCACATTTTTACAATACAAAAGAAGAAAATACAAAAGAAGTATTGTTTCCTAAAATGAAAAAGTATATTGCTCTTTGACCAAATTTGCATGGCTCAATTGAAGAGAGCACGAGGGATATATTGCCCATGTGTATTGCACATAATTTACTATTGGAAAGTGTGTACTATTACTGCTGCAAAACTGAAATGTTTTGCAGCATGAAAAAAATAAATGAGAATACACAACGTATGTGCATGCTTCTGCTGCTGCTTGTATGATAATCATTAAGTGCCTATTGGAGTAGCCTACAACCATGTGTAAAAAAGTTATGACTGAATCTGACTGATCTCTGTTAAATTATATAAATAGAAGTCTTTGCCTCTATATATTTGTTTCTTAAAAAGGCTTGATATAATGGAGATGGAGAGACTGTCATTAAACCATCAATTTAACATCTCACTATCATGGAGAGGCACAGAATCTGAACGTATTCACATACAGAGCCAAGTCTATGTGCAGCAGCTGGATTGCTGTGATGCTTTGAGGCAGATGGGTACATGAGAACTTTCAACAATAAGCAGTGGTGCTGAGGTTGGGACAAACCTACCTAATGCAAAATTTGGAACGATTGAAATTACATAGACCAGAGGTCTCCAACCTATAGCTACCATTTTGCTTGCAAAAGGATTTCCAAAACGTATCTAATTTAGATGCCTACTTTGATTTGTCAAAGCGCATTATTGTCTCAGCCAAGCTTGTACCGCTGACCTGGCACCATGACCTGCACCATGAGCATGGGATAGACAAAACATACAGTTTTCATGAAGACACCAAATCTGACTTTTACCTCACAAATGTCAGCGGCACGTCCGTGTGTCTGACCTGCGGATCCAGTAGAGAAGCAATACCATGATGCGGTGGGGTAGTCTACAATTTGCATATTGATCACTGATGTGTAACTGTTATTACCTTCTTGCCACTTAAGTTCTTTCTGTCCGTTTAGTCCTGCACAAACTTTACAGTCCTCTTTCCCCACTGTCACTTTTCCGAGTGCTCCTGTGAGGTGTAACCACACAGCCTTGTTCTGCTGGTCAAGCTACAAAATGTTTATTTGACCAGCTATATATATTCACGAAGAAAGGTGCAGAGGGGTGAATTAATGAAAGTGTAAATATAGCCGCTACGCGGAACCGTGTGCCGCCAAGTTAAACTTGTTCTTGCAAAAGACAGATGTTTGAAATTTACCTAAAAGTTTAGCATAAGCGCTTGCAGCCTGGGTGTTATCTGAGTCCCTCAGATAGATGCAAGGAGGAGGGGAAATGGTGAAGATGTGAAGGGTGCAATAAAACCATGTCATGCAATCAGTTAAATTGCTAAAATAGTAGTAAATCTAAAATATCTTCTGTATTCCTCAGAATACAGAAAATCACTTTGATTTCTTCAAAGTTTGAAGAAACCTCCTGTTTTGAACCATGTCCTACATTTGTTTGATTTATATGTTGAGATAAATTATTAAGATGATACATAATAGATTTTGTTCAGGACAAAATTAGCTTTAAAATAAATGTTTCTCACAGTAGATCACAGATGCAAAAAGGCTGGAAACCCCTGTGTATCACAAACAGTTTTAAATGCCTTGTGAAATAAATAATTACCCTTGTGTGTTTTCCACACTGGGCTCACACAGCACGCAGTCCAGCTTCGGTTGCTGTGTCAGAGTGGTCTGGTTGCAGTGTGCCACTCGCATAAAGCACAAAACACCATGGTCAAGGTTACCAGGCTTCAGCAGCCAAACCCGCGCAAGAGTGTCTGAAAAACTGCCCAAAACCCACAGAATGTTCGGTGCTGCTTGTATTTTCATCTGTATTTATGAATGTACTGCTGCCACAGTTACACAGACCTACCTCTCCTCTCATGCTTAAACAGAAGCTCCACAAAGCACGAATGGCTTTAGATATAACGCTTTGTCTCTGAAATGTAATACTTTCATTAGGTTTACTCTGAAATTAATAATACATTTTACATGGCAAATTGCTCTGGCCAAACCTCTTACAAAGCAGCAAGCCACAAGTTCACAGGGGTTCCCGCTCAGTTTGGGCACATAAGAAGTACAGGTAAACAAAGCTGCTAGATTAAGTACACAAACTCACCATCCACTCCAAAAACTTCTATTTTGTACAAGGCCTTTTCCTTATTGATGTTATCTTTATAAAAAGGATGCTGTAGTGTTGAACCCAAGATCAATCTCTTGTCGTTAATGTTCTCGTATAACAGATCTGATAAAGTGCAACACACTTGTATCACCAGTTATGACATAATATTTAAATGCGGGGAGGTAGTAAAAGTCATAGAGTGAACACATTGGCTTGATTTAAAAAAACTATCGTATGCATTTCACTCACGCTCGTAGGTCGATTTCCTGTTTCTCTCGTCTCATTTTGACAACTTAACTGAAAAGGCATGTGGTGGGCTGCAGAGGTCTGGTGAATGTACAATCCAACAGAAAGGATCCGCAGCTTCACAGTACCTCCACCAGCACCTCTGCGGGCACCTCCGCCAGCACCACAGCAGTCTCAGCTCCTCCCGCACTTTTAAAGCTACACTGCACCGCAACTGGACTGCATGTAGCGTATGATATATTAGATATATATATCATATTAGACTGTATGATGTAACATTAGCGTTTATCAGCCTCGCCCACTCCCTCTGCAGCAGTAGCCTCTTTACTTTGCAGGGACCATTACAGTAGCTACAGGATCATAACTCCTGGTTTTATGGTGGCAGCCTCAGTCCCCAGTCCCTTAGAGCCCATTAGAGGTCAGAGCCTGCAACAAACACAAGCATGTTCTCAATGTATGTGGAACCACTCACCATACAATACTAAGACAAGTATCTATGGTATTCCAAACCTTACCTGGCACTGCATTTGATACGTTATATCTTATTGTTTTTTTCCCCCTATACATCTGTAAAGTCCAGCTCAGGCTCAAAATAATTTCAGCAGCCATGTCTTCACTCTGTTCCTGTCCTGACATGTAATTAGCATAGCTTTCTTCATTTGGAACGAAAACATATACCTAGAAGGTTGGAGCTGGCACAGACTGGCCCGAACAAACTTGGTTGTTCTGCTCCCAGTGAGCAGCAGAAACATAAATCATTCATTGTGGGGGGACAAGACACAGACGCAACAAAGCAAAATTAGCTTTGAAATGACAAAGCTAGACACACATAGGGCCAACAATTCTTGTGCCTACAGACAACAGCAAGGTGATCCTGACAGATTAGACTCCAAAAGCATGAATAAAAGATGTGTTGATATGCAATTCAAAAAGGCAAGAGTTGGAAAAGAGAAACAAAAATGTACAGGGCCAGCGTGCAGAGGGAAGGCACCTCTCTGATGAACCTGCTGTGAATTGCTAGCATTAGCAATTACTGAGGGCGCGGCTCTGAGTGCATCTGGGGACCCCCTGCCTCTCTAGATCCATGTAATGGGCCCTCCTGAGGAAGAGCAGGTAAGTCACCTAGAGACGCTTGGTGTTATACAGCTGAGCGCTCACTAATGCTGCCATCAGGTCCATCTCAGCACTAATGAAGGATTTAATAGAGCACCGAACAGGCTTATAAACCCTGTCAGACACTCAACCGCAGGGCTCTGGGCCAAGTGAGGATCATTACAACAGAACTGATATGAATATTCTGATGCAGAGAGAAAAGCATGATTAAGTGAGCTTAAAACAACCAACACTGAATATCACGCCATCTTGTCCTACTATTAATAAGCTAACAGAGCAGATCCATGTTGAACCATTACAGCATCAGACACCTGTTGTTAAAAATATCTGGTAATTCTGACTAATTATGTTGCTTTTTGAGTATATTACGCATTTATTGTTTTGCTTTTAAAAGTAATTTGTATAACAGCAAGCAAAATACATGAACTGGTTCCAGATTCTCAGACCATGAAGCGCTTCACCGACCAGGAGCTCCTATTAATCAGACATAATGAAGTGGGGACAGCTGGGCCCATTGGACGTGTGCTTGTCCACACTGGAGACCCAGGGGCTAAAGGCCACAGAGAGTGGGGCTCAGCTGGCCCACCACCAGCAGCCTGACTGCAGGCTGCTCAGCCAGCGCACTGACAGAGGTCACTGTTCATCCTGTCACTGGAAATGGCCTCAAGTGACGGGGGCAGCACTGCCAGAGGAGGCTTTGACATGGAGGGCCATCTGACAGGGACATCAGCCTCAGAGATGCCCTTCATGGGCACTGGGCACCATTACGCATACACATACAAGCTGCATTACTCTGCATGGCACAACATCCAGGAGCATTTGTGCTCTGACACAAGAGCTCCTACTGCCTGCAGTTATACACTTCCATTTGAAAGTGTCTGACAATATCAGTGGCCAAGCCTCTAGATTACTTTGTACTACACCCAGCATCCTCTCTAGCATTGGAATGTGTTAATATAATTCCTTGCAGGTATCTTGATTTTAAATTAAGTAGGCCTAACACCTTCTGATGATGAATTGCAATTTCGCTTAGAGGTCAAACTCAGAACCTTCGGACTTTTATACATATTGTTATGACAATGGCTTAAATGACTGCTCTTTAAGCATTAAAAATCAAGACATTATTAAAGCCGCAAAGCGGCGATGGTGGCCCTCGCCCCGCACGCGACCGCCTTCCCACGCGGCCTCGGCCGGTCCCAAACCGCCCCGGGGCGCCGTCGTCCTCCTCTGAGCATCACCCGGGCCCCCGTGACCTCCCCTCCCCCGCTCACACCGGGTGGCGTCCCTATAGAAGTACATTGGCGGGCACTGCTATCCAGAAGTGGCCAAACCGCCCAAAACCTGATTTCGATGTAATTGACTTTTTCGATCGAAATCCTCTAAATAATGCGTCTGCCGAGTTTCACTGACTTTGCTCGAAATAATTGTGGCCTCTCCATAGACTTGTGCCATGTCTCATAGGAAATGCATGGGGAATATGCGTGGCCCCACAGGCAAAACGATCCAAAATAGGGCATCAATGTAATTGACTTTTTTGCAGGTTTTGACACTTAAAATTAGATTCCAAGATTTCGTGGCAATCCGAAAATTTTGGTACTTTTACATGACCAGCAGGTGGCGCTATAGTGAAAAGTGCTCATGTGCTCCTGAGTCTGTTCTGTTTAATATTTGATTCTGCATCTGTGGTTACAGTTTGTGCTCTGTACGGCAATGCTTGTGGCTTGGAGAATAATTTTAAGAAACAGGAAATGAAGGCGATTTGCGATGGCGAACCACGGCTATACCGTAAACGCTATCATCAAAAATTGGTTTTTAATCGAATTTCAATGCGTCCTGATCTGGAACGTGTATGTTAGACTGATGTGGGCCCAAAAACCTAGGACCCTTTTGCAATGGAAAAAAAAAACTTAAAGTGGCGTCTAAAATTAAATTCAATATGGCCGCCTTGTTGTTTGTCTAAGCACTGCGCACCAATTATGTTTTAGGTCGTCTTTATGTGTACTATCACTGTGGCAAATTTCATAGGCCTCCTCCAAAATAAATGTGTCTCCCTTTCCATAGGCCTGACCCAACAGGTGGCGCTGTAGAGGCTGTATTTGAGTTGCATGTAAAATGGTGTTATGGGGCATTTATTTTCCTTAACAGGAGTCACTGTATTAAGTTTGGTGGCTCTTACTCACTGTTTAGTGGCTTTTTGCTGCATCTTTGTGTAAAGAGAGCATATTCTCCCATAGAGAATGTTTAGGAGCTCTGGAGGGCCCTGGAGGGCCCTAGAGGCAAAAGTGTGAAGAATAGGCCATGGGTCTCATTGGCTTTTCTGATCAGGAGGCCGTCTAGGATTTGTGTGCAAATTTTCAAAAATAAAAGTCAAAGTAATTGTTTTTCTCCCCATTGTAATTTAGTGTGCTCCTACAGGTGGCGCTGTAGGGTTGATTGTTATTGTGCGCACATAATTCATGGATTCAGCTGCTTGACGTTTACGTGTGTTTCAAATTTCATGTCGATCGGAGAATGCGTGTGCGCGCAGGAACTATTTAAATGATTTCGTAAGTACTCTTTGCGCCCCTGGTGGCCAACGGTGATAAATGCACCATATCACTAATTCAGTTTTTTTCATGGCGCCCTACACTGGACATATGCCCCAAGTTTGGTCAAAATCGGACAATGTTGACTTTTCACTTAATAGGTAGGGGGCGCTAGCGAGTACTTTTAATTTATTTTTATTAATGCATTACATTCAGATCATAATTACACACTTGTGACTGAAATTACAGCTCTGTCAGACCAAGCGTGTAGCCGTGACATGCGATCGGAAAAACAGGAAACGAAGGCGTTCGTCGATGGCGAGCCACGGCGAAACCATTCGAGATATCCGAAAAAAAGCGGATAACTATTGAATTTCAATGCGTGCCGATCGCAGAAATGTGTGCCAGACCCACGTCGGGCAAAAGCCCTAGTCCAAGTTCTCCGTCAAAAAAAAAAAGTCAAACTGGCGTGGCGACTTGGTCCAATATGGCCGCCCGTGCGCTTGGTCCGAGCGGCGCTCCAATGTCATGTTTTGCTCGGTTCACTGTTCTCTATCACTGCTCCGAGTTTCGTGCGCGTCGGGCAAAATTTGCTCGTCCCATTTCCCATAGGGGTCCGATTCGGGCCGGTGCTGCTCGTTTGGTTCGGGTCGGATGCTCTCGAGACGCGCGAAATACGAATTTTTTTTCCGGGCCGATCGCGACTATACCCCCATTGAAGACTTTTCGTGCATGTTTACTGGGTCAAAAAGGGCCGCGAAGAGTAAGAAAACGCGAAAAATAATAAGCAAGAAACCAACGAAACACAATGTCCCTCGCCAGTTTACTGGCTCGGGCCAAAATGTCTTGAGTTGTTCTTTCAGTAGCAAAATTACTTATACATAACACAATTGTTGAAGAATAGGTCACTTCCTGGACACTTTTAAGTGTCCTCCTTATATCTACGTCTCATTTAAAACTAAATACATATGTTTTTTCTAGATGGTAAGAAATAAAATGCCATTCATTGAACATAGCTTGAACCTATTTCTCAAAAACATGTTTGCAGTTGGCAATACTCTTGGCTCAATCTCTCTTCTTTGAACATGTCAGTAACATGCACAGATATTTCACGTGCACAGCCAAGAAATAGCACTTTTGTGTGTTTTTGTTTTAATATGGTCACATTTTTGTGAAATACTCAATACTAAGAACTAAATCCAGTTTACACCCAGTTGCAAGTTATTTTGATATTTCATATTGATAATGTGTTCACTCCACTTTCACCTCATTAAAGAAGATAGGTTGTCTCAATTTACATAGATTAGTCAGATAAATGACTCAGAATCCCAGACCCTCTTGCATTGATCAACAGGAGGAGCTTGCTCACCACACTTAGATTGTGGATTCTGTCTGTTCTCCCCATGTTTTGAGGGTTCTCTTACCTTAGGTTAGTGGGATAAGCCTGTAAGCACATGAAAGAACGAGTGGAAGATTAAAACAATTAATGTGTCTGCTTTTTTTTTTTTTTTTTTTTGACTGTTATGGAGTAATGGAGGTTTGTATTGATGCTGCACACACACCAGACTAGAGAGACTGATGATCACTGGCTCTGGTAGAAAGGCATCTGGCCATATGGTTAATTGGTCTAACTGAAGGTGATTCACTCTTGGCCCAGTGTCTCACTGTGGTAAAGACGTCTGGCACCACCAAAAGTAAAAGGTGATAAAGGAACTAAGCCTATTGAGGAAATAAGCGTTATCATTTATTTAATTTTCTTGTTTTATTGCACCGTGTGTACAGTACTCATTTGGATCGCATTCCCAGGTGAGTCTGATAACATTAATAAACGCTCAGTCTGCTCCAGTAACAGTCCCAGCAGCCATTCCAGTGAGCGAGAGCACCCAACGCAGCCATTACCCGTCTGTTAATTATACCTGCTGCGCTCATCTCAGCTATGACATGCCAAATTATACTCCACACAAGAGCAGTTTCTTCTCTTCTCGTCCAGTCAGACACTACACTCAAAATGCTCTCTGTGGAGTTTAAAATATTACTCCACAATTGGGTTTTCAAAAATCTATATCCAGCAATTTATTTAGTATCGATACTGAATAAAAGCAAAACTAGTTTAAGGATAAGGAAATCATAATCATTTTGTGTTGAGAATTACATTACATTGTCTAATTATCACAGCAAAATTGGTATCAAGCCTTTTTCTTATTATCGATAGATAATAAAATAGATTAAACCAGTGAACAAATTGCGGTCAGTGGATGCCACTTAACCCTACAAACAATTTGACTGTAGCGGTGGGTGATAATGTGATAAATTCATATCTTAATATGTTCAGGGAATATCTCAATGATAATACTCTTGATAATACTCTAACCCTAAAGCTTGTCTGTAAATGTCATTTTTAGGGTTGAACTATTACATAAAACATGATAAGACTGTAAAAAAAATTGTACATTGTGTGACATGTAAACCTGGTCTCCCAGAAGAGCCATTGTCTGAAATGTTTGGTGTTCTATTCAGATTCAAGGACAAAGTGTGTTCTGTTCATTGAACTTGTGTACTTTTTGCTGAGGAATCTCATCTGCACACAATAATGCCAGGGAACAGAAGAGATACAAGTATTTCTTTTAGTTTTCTTCTGTGTAATGGCAACATAAAATACAGTAATTTTTCCATTACCTCTATTCATAATACAAAAATACTGGACTGTCTGTAATGTTTTTGGATTGTTATATTTTTGTTTTTTTATTATGGTTCCGGAACTCATGTATGCGTGGAGGTGAGGCAGACTATATCTAGCCGGTAGCGCTCAACCTCCCTCACAAGCTCTGGCTCCTTCTCCGCCAGCGAGGTGACATTCAATGTCCCCAGTGCTAGAGTCTATGTGCGTGACTTTTGTCGTCAAGACACCTGCCCCTGACCACCGCCCAAAACACACTGCACCGGCCCATTATGGTCCTTCCTGCGGGTGGTGGGCCTACAGGAAGGTGGTCCCACGTTGCCTTTTTGGGCTGGGCCCTGCTGGTTCCCATGAGAAAAGACCCGGTCACCAGGCGCTGCACCTGCGAGCACCCACCCTAGGCCTGGCTCCAGGGTGGGACCCGGTGACGCCATTCTGGGCGATGTAACGGACTTCGATATTGTACTCATCATAATGGTTTTGGAACCACACTTAGTCTGTCTTGTCACCTAGAACCTGTGTGCCAAGGGAGACCCTACCAGGAGCATCCCATCCGAGCACTCAAACCCCTCCACCACGTTAAGGTGTTGGTTCAGGAATCAGCACCTCCAAATCCAAGGTCATGGTTCTCGACCAGAAAAGGGTGGCGTGCCCTCTCCGGGTGGGTGGAGAGTCCTTGCCTAAAGTGGAGGAGTTTAAGTATCTCGGGGTCTTGTTCACGAGTGAGGGAAGGATGGAGTGTGAGATAGACAGGCGGTGCAGCGTCTGCAGTGATGCGGGCGCTGTATCGGACCGTTGTGGTAAAGAAAGAGCTGAGTCGAAAGACAAAGCTCTCGATTTACCAGTCAATCTACATTCCTACCCTCACCTATAGTCAGGGGCCCCGGAGGAACTGGAGGTAGTGTGCGTGGAAAGGGAAGTCTGGGCCTCCCTGCTCAGACTATTGCCTCCGTGACCCGGCCCCGGATAAAGCAGATGAAAATGGATTGATGGATGTTTTTTGTTCTCTGACGTTTTCGTTTCAAATGCTGGATTAAGGAGGCGACTGAAATCAGAAAGCGAGGCACTGACAGCATCACTTATGACAACGGAGCCCTCCTTTTGTCCCACACATGGGACACGCTACTCCAGAGACCTCCAGAGGAGACATGGCCAGTCTGGATGACCTGCCAGGTCCATCAGGCTGAACACGCCTCAGGAAGTAACATTAGCCGATAAGTGACACCAACACCGGTGACAGTTCTGAAGATGGCTCGCAGACAGCAGCTGAAACATGTCAACTAGGTAATTACATCTCCTAATTAATTGTCTTTAAGAAGAACCAAAATGTGGATATAACTAAAGAAGACATAATGAACGTTGTTGGAGTATTCTGTTGTCTGATGTTAGTTGTGCATGTCCCATGATTGTTTTGTCTCTGTATCAAAAATGTAATTGAGATAAGAAGATAATTAAAACTCCAACGAAGCTATGGAACTGAACAGTACACTGATCCAACTTTGAGAAAAGAATCTGTCAGCAACGTGTATATCTGGGCCACACTCTTGAGGATGTATGTTGCCACTCATGGGTAAAAGTTGTACAAAAGCAAAAGTAATACTGATGATGTTGTAAAACTTAAAACCCTATAACTACAGCACTACCTCTACGAGTGTTGAGCGTAAGTCACAGAGAACTGGTCAAGTGCCTATCAGATGTTACTGGAAGTGGCTGCGACTGCTTCAGTGGATCTGATGGTGACACATGCTGCACAAATCCTGCAGCTGCTATGTTTGTGTGTTTGCGTGTGTGTGTGTGTGTGTGTGTGTGTGTGTGTGTGTGTGTGTGTGTGTGTGTGTGTGTGTGTGTGTGTGTGTGCGTGTGTGTATTATATGAAACAGGAGCAGTCTCGTTCAATTTAACTAAACAATCGTAAAACGGCGGGTGACATTATAGTAAGTTTCATAAAAATATGTTGAAAATAAAACACTATCTTCCTTAGAATGCGAGTGATAAAGATTACGATTACAAAAGCAAGGATGTCAGCATCTTATTTTCTACTCCAGCTCAAGTGTTTACTGCTCTGGACTGTCAGCCCATCCACTTTAGACAAATGACGGGTTTATCCTGTATGAATAATGCATTCATCCAACTGGTACCAAAATAAATAAATAATAATAATAATAATAAAATAACTGCCTTTTGCAGATTACGTTCCTAGATTCTTAGGTGTAAGTAATTTGAAAGTTGCCCTCCTAATGCACTGATGTATTATAAATATAGTATTGAAAAAAACATATTCCTCCAAAGTCTGAATTCTGCTCCAAGCCACAAGATTTTACTGACAAAGGATTTAGTGTAAATCTCTCATTTAAAAAGACACAAGCATATCACTGATTATTACAGATGACTGAATGTTTGTTAAACATATTACAATTACAATTAACTGCTCAGCCCTACAGTAAATAAATAAAATAAATACTTGTAGTTTATCCATATGCGTTAACTCCTAACCAGGATCTGACCAGGGCTCAAATGAAACAGATTTCATACAAACTTGTTCAAGCTTGAGGGAATTCAAACAGAGAAAAATCAGAAAGAAAAATATGACTTATTATAATAAAAAATAAGAGGAATCTCCAGTGCTCCATTTTATTAGAACAGATAGTTCTATCAAAGCACGAGTGGTGAGCTGGGGACATTCATTTTCTATACTAGGGACAGTGATGTATGAACAATGTTTTAACAGCAAGGCTCCATTTCACACTCAGTGATCTGCAGCATTTGGAGTCGAAACCAGATTAAATCACATCATTATGCCATTCTAAAAGAAATAAACCACACATATTAAATGGCCTGGAGTATCAGTTTGAATATGCAAAGAAAAAAAAAAGATAAATGTGTGAGTGACTGAGTCTTGAATGAAAGCCACGTTCAATATGTTACCTTGACTTAACATGTAATTTGTAGTGTTGATCAAATAAACCTTTGGCCAATAATAATGTGTAACAATAATGTGTAACTTCTCTTGGTCAGTACGATGCTTGTATTTCCACAGAACCACATTATACAAACAAATGATAGTAATTTGTTGTTTCACACATTACGACTAGCTTTAGTTCTCGCAGATACGTTTTGAGAGGTTGTCAAACCTTGTCTACAATGGATCACTCCTGGATGAATGAGGAATTACACCGACCAGCTTTAGTTTTATTACACTAATAGACTGCATTACATAATTAATCCAACATCTAATTTATTTGAATATTCATTAAAGGTGCTCCCAAGAGAAAGTCCGCCTTTCCGTTCAGACCACCTGGGAATTCTCACAGCCCCCTGTTTCTTTTTTCAGCTGTACATGATTTATACTGATATTAAAAACCTCTCCAGGGATACGGCAGCCTGGTGTGATCAAATTTGTTCATCCTGTTAGGCCCTGAGCATCTCTAAGACTCTGCTCAACTTGTGTGGGGATTGGATTAGTTTATATGTATTTTCCTCTCAAGTAACAGTATCCGCTCTTACATTGTACGCCTCCCATCTGTGCGTGCATCTCTCGCCAGTGGAACAGCATTTCACTGTTGACTTCCCACTGTTGATAGACACATCGCGCATGGACACAAACCAAGGAGAGCAAAGTCCACTGCTCAGTGTTAAAAAAATGTGGTGAAAATACAATATCTTTAGTTTACATTCTCTCTGAAACGTACATGTTCTTTTATATACTGAACAAAAAACAACAAATCAGTTAGAAGCCTTATATTTGTGTGTGATTGCTGTTGCAGAAGCAGGTCATGGCGGCGGGAGCTTGCTATTGTTTTCAGTGGCACGCAGTGTGATGGTGAATAATGAATAGGGTAAACAATGCATAAACATGTCACCTGAAGAATGGTGCAGGGATGCTCAGGTTTTGCTGGCTGTACAAAAGTACCCACAGCTTGTGTAAGATGCAAATAAAGTAGGGCCAGGAAGATGCATATAATTCAAATTGGAAAAAACTACAAATGCCATATAGGCCCATAGTTTGCTGTTAGGGCTGAACGATTTGAAAAGCACTGCAATTGTTTTTAGATGTGCAATTTTTGTTTTAAAGTTCACATTTTAAACACGTCCAGGGGCATTGACATTTGAAAGAAGATTGTAATATGAACTGCTAGACATGGCAAGAATCACATACATTGTGCAGCTTTACACATAATAAGACAGAATATGTTGTTGTTTACAAAGAAAATGACGTTACCTAAATAATTGCCGCTGTAGCGATTTCCTAATCGCTAATCTATTCAAATAGCGTTTTTGATTTGATTGTGATATATCTTGCAGCCCTTGTGTTTGTACAGTGTTTGTATTTGAAACAACACAGTATCAACTTTGTATTTTATTTCTTATCAAATAATCGGACACATATTTTTTCCCTAAATAAATGGCTGCAACAAAAGCAACCAATTACTAATACCAATGGTCCAGGATTTATCTATTTTTGACTGTGTGACATGGCTTCAATAAATAGCCTTAGTGAATGTGTCAGTGTCTGCATCAAAGGGTTACTTAAATCTTTGGTGAAATTAGTCATATGTATCTTTTATTCAACAGTAGGGATGTAAAGATAATTCAGTTAATCGCTAATCGTGATCATTCAGGTCACAATATAATCGTAAGAACTAAAAACTAATAATTTTGACCATTTTAGAAGCAAAATTAAGTTATTTCAATTAAATTTGTACGCCACAAAAAGTTCACCTAAACGTATTGTGCTTTTTACCACAAAAAAGCTGTACTTTTACATTCAGAAAGTTTGATTTCATGAAGCTGGTCACATATTATTGGAAGAGTAATGTATTAGAATGTTTTCTTATGCGTTAATAATTGTGAACACTTGTTATATTAGGATTTTTCTTTACACAATCGTGACACCTACTCCTACTCAGTCAACTTTTGCATTTATTTACATTCTAAAACCAGATTTTACCGCTCTACAGACATGTGAAATTATAACTAACAACTAATGTCGCAGGATATTTTAGTTACTGTGTCCCCGATAAACTATATGTATTGAACTGAATGTCCTGAGCTGATCTCCTTCTCAAATGGTTTCCTGTTTGATTTGTTCTCTCCTTTGTCAAGGGAAAACATTTTTCTTTTTCCTTTCACGCACCGGGCCCATATTTGCATTATACAACACTGCGCCTAAAAATGACTAGAAACAGCTTTCACAGAGACCAATGAGGTGTCCAATCCAAGTGTGTATGCATGCATATTTGTGTGCAGCTCTGGGAAAAAGAAACAGAAAAAAAAATATATGAGCCTGCCTGGCAAGACGGCTTCTTTAATCTCCTGCACACGGGCTGTAAGGACGCCCCAACCGAACTCATTCAAACCAACTCACCGCCAAAACAAAGCAAGCGGGTGATAAATGTGCAAAGGAGCATGAATATAAGTCTGATGGGTTCTACTAATAATATATGTCTGCAAAATCCAGGGAAACAGACGCGAGTTAAGATTCGGGAAGGAGAAATGTTGAGGATAAATCAGGGAAAGAGAAAGCAGGGGAAAAAGTGTAATATTTCGTTTAATATTCACAGGAAAGTCGCAAACTCTTTTTATTTCAGTGTGCATTTCCTGCAAGTAGAGTTGGGTGATATTAACACAAAAAATAATACATTGTTTAATGAACTTGATAAGAATTTAGGCATTATTTTAACAATGCATAAGGAATGTGCTAAAATGTGTCTTGGTTGAGATTCAAGTATCGCATAAAACGTGAATGGACTAAAAATTCAACCAATAATTATTATTGTCAATATATTCCACGGCTGCAAGATTATTCTCGATCGAATGGGATTAGCAGTTTGAATGAACGCAAATAGCAAATCGCAAAGGCAGCCAGACAAAACCAAACAATAATTCTGAATAAAAACCCTGAAGTTAAGATCTGTACAAACATGTTCTGATAGACATGTGATTCTTTTATTAGTTTGTCAGTTTATTGAGTCTTTTTGTCAAATCTCCAAATGTAAACTTTGAACAGAATCCTATTAAACCATAAATCTAATCGCAATAGCAATACTTAGAAGAAGACATCCCTTCTAGATCATCATCCCAAATCGTGCAAACCAAGCCTCCAAAACATCAATTGCAATATTGCCTTTTTTTTTTTTAAATACATCCCACCTCTACCTGAAAGGCCTTTTTTCCACAGGGAGAAAGATTGTTTAGTAATTGAATATTATGTCTCATCTCCTACAGCAATAAAAAGTTATTATCACATAGCCTCTATATCTGCTATTCCCAGTTCAACCTCAGTTTACCTCAAAGTTTGCCTCTTTGTTCATACTGCTCTAACAACTGTCCCTCTTGGATATTTACATATTTGGTGTAAACTTTTTTACAACGTGCAGGTAAATCAATGGGCCATAAAAAGGCACTATAAAAAGTTTTCCATGTCTTTGCCGTTTACCCGTCCTTGCTGCTGGGGCAATCTCCTCTGCTTTCTTATCCGGCATTCATGGTTGATTACTTGGGTAGGTTTAATTTGGGGAGAGGAAATATTCATTACCAAGGGACGAGAACACAGCTTTTCACAATTGAGATTTTTAATTCAAGACACATTTAAAGGCCTTACTTTTCTGGTATGTGGTCAGCCATCAGCTTGTCTCCATGGAGATGTTATTGCTTTGCTCGGAATATACATTTTCGCCACAGAGTTGAACAATTCAGTTAATATTAGACTTGATTTTATGTTGTGTACAGTAGCAATTTGACCACATTCAAACTGAATCAATTACCACACTTCATTATATAACCTACATTGACCATTTATTCTCTTCAACTATCAATAAATGCCCACGTTTAGATCAGGCTGTAAATGTGGTGAGATATAAGCTGCACCTTGACACAGAGCTCATCAATAGAGCCTTTTCTTCATCTTGATTGGTGTAATACCTGTTGATTAAAGACTGGCTGATTCCACTGATGCTCTCTGCTGACCCCTCCTATTTGTAAAGGAGACAAATTAAAGTCCTCAATCAAAATGTGATCAATGCCAAGGAGCCCCTGAAGCTGAAATGAACAGCGTGCCATAATGAAGCCATAATTCAACTTTACTGCGCAGGAAATGGATGATGGACACAAGGAAAAGCCACAAAGGGATTTCTGCGTTAACTTATGGTCTCATTTCTAATTTCTTAATCGCAATACAGTAATTGAAATATGGTTCGACAAACTGACTGGCCAACATAAAATAAGTCAAACGTAGGTACAATTTGACAATCTGGAGATCAGAGTCAAGCATTGTGACGTAAATACGGCGCTTAAGGAGTTATTTCTCTGATGCAGTGCTTCCCAAAGCGGGGTCCGGGGCTTCCTGCGGGGCCTCAGAAGCACTGCAGGGGGGCCCCCAAAAGTTGCCCACATAACAAGCATAAGAAAATTGAGCTTGAAAATAATTTTACATAATATATTTGTTTATATGTACTACTTTAAATCAATATTGAGCCTACAGTCATTACTATTATAATGTTTATTTGTAAAAACAGTACATATTCTTTTGAGTATAGAACAAATTGTTAAAAGGGGGCCCCGAGGGATTGTTGGGTTGATAAGGGGGCTGCGACGCTGCAGAGTTTGGGAATGGCTGCTCTAATGTAATACGATTTGTTATTTGTAGACAATGAATAGTTTAAATACTAAATACTATGTGCTGTTGGTTTATTCCAAATGCGGACCGATTAGCCGGGATGTGATTAAGTTACAGCTACAAGAAGACGTATTGCTTTCCACAAAGCAAAGGGCACGAGACAGATTTACTGGACAGGCTTGTTTATTTTCAATTCACTCTTTGTGCAACAACAGTGAAAGTGATTGGAGAAGGTACTATTGGTTATTTTCAGATTATGTAATGTTATTATGTCAAACTCTCGGATGGGAAGCAGAAGGTCATTTTTTTCTATTGATTGCCTTGTAAGAAATAATCAAAAGGAAAATTCCCCAAAAACAAAACGGGTAATTTATTTTAGTGCCAGCCTATTATCTCAGTATACAGCAACAGTATCAGAAAATCAATTCAATTGTATCCCTTTTCTCAATTACACGGTAAAGCCAAGATAAAACATTCTGATGTCATTTCAAACCCAGACCCCGACTGTTTTGTGATGCCCAAAATGATCAAGTTCTGCCAGGAATGCGCTCATTTACTAATAGGGTTTAATATCTGATTTTGGAATGACCCATTGGTATTATTTACACCTAAAGCCACTGTCAGGCACAAACCTTGTACTAATAGGAACTGTATACTGCCGCTGATATGACAGGACCTGTATTTTCCTTGCCGAGAAGTACAGGGGGTGCTGAGGGACAGTTCTCAATTTGCTTGGTTAATTATCCCTTACTGTTTCATTGTTTGATTTTTCTAACATTCTGCTGATAAAATGAACAGTTTTGGAAAGCCCTGCAAGACAACTGCTGGCATGGTTTTAGCCGTGACAAAAATAAATTTGATTGAATTGTATACTGCCATTGAGTTCCCATCAATCAATCGCCGAATCATGTGTTGACCAGTGGGTAAGGAAGCAGTGACAGGCGTTAGAACCAACAAAATATTCACTGAAAATTGGAAATGGTCACATATTATTTATTTTATGACAGCAGCTAGACAGAAGGAATATGTTTTAATCACTTTGCATGGTCTGATAAACATGAGTGTCCTTCATGTGATTTGATTGACAGGTTTCTGTGTTCTGGTTATTGTTCACTGGACCATATTTCCATTAAACCCTAAGCTGCACTACATGATGTAATGTTATGAACATCAAAACTGCCATGAGACATATCTGAGAGACTCTGCAATCTATTAGCTCCTTCATGCTCCAGTAAGTCAGTGCTTTTAAGTGTTGCAGATTACGTTGGACAATGCGCTGATGTCTAAATATTTTATCCAATTTGTAGTCAGCTACAAATTATTTTCATTTCACAGACAATTTTTCCACATCAATGTTTAACTAAAATAGTCAGCTTTCTTCTTGGAATTTCTCCACTGAAAAGTCTAATGGTTTGGAACAGACAACACAAATATGTAGCACAATAATCTGAAGCCAATGGGCAATCACACTGATTGGCTCACCACATTCCAAAACACTCTACAACGTGTTGAAATATACACAATAACTGACAGTAAGATTATTAAGCTACCATTGCAGAAATACATTTTAAAATCTCCGGCTGAGCATTTGATCCACCTTCCCAGATTTTTTAAATGTATTCAATTAAAGTTGCTGTTGACGAAATGAACTAATCTTTTGTAACTTTTTAATCTAAATTGTAAATAGCAACACTGATCAAAATGACTTTCCACATGGCATCTTAATACAGAAAGATTAGGAGGTGTATTAGTCAAGCTATGGACTACTTTTACATTGATTGAGCGTTCTTAGTTGTCTCTAGACCTTGCTTTCTTTATTCAGCCAGCTGGCCTCAATCCATATGAATAAGGAGTTGGGCCTACAACAAAAGCAGCTTTGGCATGCATCAAAAGTTCCTAACAAGGCACTTACCTGCAAGGCACCCCACGAGTGACTGCAGTACCAGCAGTTTCCATAGCAACGTCATCTTCAATTTTGTAGGGTCAAAGTAGTCTTACATCCAATCACCGCAATATAGAATCCGATTTGCACTTCGCTGGCTCCTCTGAGTGATCTGTAAGAGAAGCAGAATATTAGTTTTTGAAATTGTGTTACATTTCATAAATGGATAAAATATTGATAGAAATAGATTTAAAAATGTTAAACCTAAATAAATAAATAGCATTGGCCTTCACAAAATGTGTGTTTGGATTGAAAGTCAAAATAAGATTCCACTGACAATTTCAAAAGCAATTTGCATTAGAACAAAATCATAATAATGAAATAAAATGAATGCATCGTGCCATAACTGGTTCTTAATTGAGGTCTTAATTAAAGGTCCACTCTGTAACTTTTCTGGTGAAGGGTCTGTCACCAAAATGGAATGTTTCAGAGTATGGTATTAAACATAGGACTCCTCGATTATGGCAAAAACTATGATCACAATTATTTGGTGCATAATTTGAACAATTACTACATTGTCAAAATGATTCTGTAGAGAAAGTACAGAGCCTCTATATTCGATTCATGATGGTTAAGAAAAGTGCCTTTGCTCCAGGTTTTGAGTGCACTTAGTGCACTTACAAATCTGCGATTAATTGTGTTTTCCATTTTGGTTCTGAAAACCTGTATTCCTATTGTGAGCGCAGTGACATTTCCACAGATCTGACTTGTAATGATGACCTTGTGGTGTCACCTGCTTATCTCTATAAATTAAGTACATAATATATCAATATAACAATAAAGTACAATACTATACTGTAATGAAACTGTCGCATAAAATAACTGAGCATTTATGTAGCAGCATTTGTTTATTTATTTATTTTTAGACCTGTCACAAATACATTCCTTCTAAGGCGGAGATCTTGATCTTTATCTGTCAGAAGCACACGTTTTGACGTTCCTGAAAGAGTTTTTTGTCCTTTTTAATTGATGTGTGAGTGAACAAGAATATAATACACTGCACTCATACTTCACATATTCCAGGGAAGAATGCTTTTATGTCAGTCTATAAGCAAAGCCCTTTTATAAAGTTCTGGCTGGACTGTTTTTTCATACAAGCAGCAGATTCTTTACAGTACAAAGCCAGGAAAGTGAAGAAACATCTAGAAGAATTCCAACCACTCACAGCATAGTGCAATATCTCCCCAGAGTGAGAATTAAAAGTTTGTTGAATGTTGAGATGGTAGCAGTTGTGGATAGTGGGCTTGTGGAAAAACTGTCACATATTACATTTTCACTGTCAGGATGCTCCCCCGCACTCTACATGTCTTTGTTACAGCACTTGTTTGCCATGAAAGTGAGAATACAAAACAAATAGTAACAATAATTTAAAAACAGATTGTGTTTATTATGTTGCTCTATATATTGAATTAATGAGTGGAGAAACGTATTGACTTTTAAAAACCTTTGTTCAGTCGACAGATTTTTATTTTTTGTTGCTATATTCTTTATATCATTCAATCAATCACATTTATTTATACAGCATATTTTAAAACAGCCATGGTTGACCAAAGTGCTTCACAGGTACAGTTTGTTGTGAATATATAGTTTATATGTTTAAATGAGCAGTGATAAATTAGCAGTTACATTTACTAATATACTTTTTACTTAACAGTACAAAGCATTTGAAGAAATTTGACTTGTCTGAGTCTCAAAAGTTAGATACTAATCAATACTAAAAGTAGTATCGAAACTCATTAGAGCAAGTATTGATTAAAAAACAAAAATCACATGATCGGGACAAAATGTGACCTTTCTTGAGGCCTGTACTATGAAGCTGGATTAGTGGGTTAGCGAGGTCATTTTGGGGTTAAACCTGGTGTGGTACTACGAATATGGCTCACTTCCTACCAGAGTAAATCTCTATGGCAACAGGCCGCAAACTCCTAACCTGCTCCGGACCAAGTTAAGTTCTTGGCAGCTTAAATAGCACATGAAGCTAACCAATCAGATCTCACCATCGCTATGATGTCATCTTCCTCCAGAATCCTGTCAATTTGGGCGCAAGGATTGTACAAGGAGCGCGCCGCAGAGAGAATTCTTAGGGATAGCCAGAACACATTGGATTTCCCTGATGATTTTTGAGAGGTGCCAATTCTCTTGTGAATCTCATAATTGAAGGCCCCCTCCAGTTTTTTCCTGTTTGCTGCAATATCTGTTTTTGTTTTTTGTTTGTTTTTTGGGTCGACATGCAAATGATTAACACGCAGCTTGTCATAGCCTCATTACCTATCACTTTGCACAATGTTCTTATACTTATTACTCCCATAGGGTTACAACTGCAGTAAAGAAGACTGGTTCATTATTAGTCAAACAAGAGCTTGGTTATAAGCCCCGATATTGTGCAGTGGAGAGATGTCATAAGAATTGATGGAGCTTTGCACATAACGCATAGCTACTCATCAAACTTACACACCGAGTGAATCAGCAATACTTTCCCTGCCTTCTTTTCTGACTTTAGCTTTTAGCTTTAGACTTTTGACAGAATTTTACTTTTACTTCCTAATATTTATTGAGGATGATCCTGTGAAAGGTATGGCACTCTTCCCGTCTCCATTGTTCTGAATGGCTGGCGGGGGCTAACTCCGCCCCTTTATGTGAACGCACACGGTCTCATTCAGAAAAGCTTGACAGAACCAGACGTGAACCTGCTTCGTAGTACAGCTTATCCAGAGACGCTCATGTCTCAGTTAGTCAGTCCAGGTAAGAGGAACTTATCCAGTATAAGTTCAGCCAGCTTCATAGTACTGTCCTCTGGACAGTTACAATTATTAGAGTTTATGTTAAATAAAGACAAAACTATTGTTATGTATTGAAAATGTCATTCTATTGTCTGAAACCTTGCCATAAAAAATGTTAAATAAAACCATTGTGGTATTGAAATCTGTGTCGAGAATTGAGTATCTTAATTGGTATAGAAAATGACACTTTACTATTCCTTGAGACCAGCTTTATGAAATTGAGTTGAGTTTCTAAATAACAAAATAATGGTAATGTGCAGCAGCAGTTATTGTGTTTAGATGGAAGAAAAGCTCAGAATTTGTCTGGTAATGATTCAAGGACTTAAAACAGCGGAAGATTCTTGGATATTGGTGACGTATGAAGTCTGAAAATACTTCCCAAATCCAGGAAGTTCAGCAGAAGTGTTCTTTACACTCGGAGGGGGAGGATTTTCTAATGAATATTCCTCAAAACAGTGTGAATGCAACTTCAGATATGTTTTTGATGACAGAACATTGTTAGAACATGGTTAAAAGCTCAAAAGTCACTGTAGCAGAATATGTGTCCTTTAATTAAGCTTCTAAAACTGTCACGGTTATTATTATATTTTTAGTTCTTTTGATAATGATGTGACTTCTGAATATGAGACACAACTTCCACCGTAGAGCCAGAACCAGGAAAAAAACCCACAATTGTTGCCAAGGATATAAGAAGGGCACAGATTTCCCTCTCATCAAAGCTACTGTTCTGTGCATTAGTGCGAGAGAACAGTGGAGTAGAGCAAGTCACAGAGCAGTTTACCACAAGCTCCGCAGTGTTTGCTTTAAAAGAATAAGCCAGTTTTAAAGCATTTAGCTCTTATACAAAAATAGAAGACTAATCCTACGATACTAGATAAAATCCAATTTGAGCCACTGAAGTGACGAAAAAAGGTCGCCTAAACGCCAACCCAACTCCAAAGGAATGCTTTAAATGAAGGCCACATTCTCATTATCCTGTTTCTCTTGTGTTCATCATATTCAGCCCTGTCAGAGGAATAGCAATGAACTGGGCCAAGCTGCACTCCCAGCTTTGAAACATTTTCAGTGAAAACCAAAAACATTCTCCCGTCAAGTTGTTAGATCCGTCGTTCTATAAATCGTTTTAGGATAACACAAGATAACAATGTGATCTCAGCGGTAGACAAAATTATATAAAAAAAAAAAACTAACTAGAATGAGGGAAAATAAGAGCGTCTGTATTAATGATCATAATAAGGCTGTATTTTTTGGAGCTCTACTATAGTGTGGAAGAATACTCAAGTAATTAATCCTTATCTCTGTATGTTATTTCTCTGTATTTTATCCTATTTTTATGTAAAGCACTTTGTGATTTTTATCTGTGAAAAGCGCTATACAAATAAAATTTACTTACTTACTTACTTATCTGCTCATAATTAATGTTGATATTTATGCATATTCATAGTATTGAAGTATGTATAATAACAAAATAAGGCGGCACAATGCTATGCTGCATGGACTCTTTAACTATCATTGTAGTTTGAAGAAGAGCAGGCAATCAAACAGTCTTTTACAAACAAAGAACTCATTTTCTATTTGGAAAAAAAAAACAAAAACAAAAAAAACCTAGAGTAAAATTCCATCAATAGATTAATAGCTCTATAGCCTAAGAAAACGATTAGTGCCAGTTGTAGTTGTTTAATCAATAAATTAGTCGATGGCATTTTTGTCAACCAAAATTTGTATTGGTCGATGAATAGTTTTATTTAGATTATAGCAATCCAAATGGAGCAAAAACAAAAAGGAGAGGGCATAGAGTTAGTGAGTTGAATCTTCCTTTTACATATAGATACACTCTTTACTACTTTTCTGTAAAAATACAGTAGTGTGGTTATAGTGTTGTTTGAGATAAATGGTCAGATCATAGTGACTCTTTGATCATGTCCCCTTTTTAGTCAACAAATCGATTGGCAGGGCATGTCAACCAAGAATTTCACAAGTCGTTGCCGTGGTCCTCCTCAGTCATCTTTGATTTGCCTTACGTTTGACCTGTCCACCACAAGGAAAGTGTCTGCCAGCCCCCTGCTGCTCTGAGCTAAAGAGGTTGTTTGAAATGAGAAACGACCAACTGCTGGCCCACTGATATGAGAAGTATGAAGCAAGAGTGTGTGTCTGACATGAAATGTTGCATATAAGATGTCTTACTCTACTGAGAAAGTAACAAACTTAAAGCAAACTTTTCACTCAATGATACATAGATATTATCTAGTGACGTACAGAGACGGACTGCTTCATGAAGCTGATGAAAATGACGCATGCTCCCTTGGATATATTGGAAGGAGAAATCAGTGTATTCAGATAGTGACCACAATTTCACTTCTAGGCTTGATTGGATTTTCATGTGCAAAATGTGGACAGTAATCACAAAAGAACACATGACCTTTAGTAAACAAACCAGATTATAAACAGTCACTGATTTACTCATGACATTTGAAGAGCTGGCTAAAAGTGGTAAACGTGTTTGAATAAATTAATGATGGTACATGAATATGATCTAGTTGCAAGCAGCAAATAAAATAATTATTGTCAGTTTATTTTACATTTACCTGTTACGTTGCCTGAAATGTTCCATAGTATGGCGTTAAACCTATCTATTTCCATGGAAACAAATAGGTGATGTCTCAAGCCAGGTTACAGGTCAGAGCTAACTCACTCACATCAAGAGTGTATGTTTTTTAAAGACTGTTGTTACCTATGGTAATGAAATAAAGTACATCTAATGTCGCACTGAGGAACATTATAGGCAAAGCAATAACAGTGTCATGGAGGTAAGCAGGTGGTGGACTGCCCTTATAGTGCACCTTTAAAGGGAAGGAATTACATTTTGCTAATATTACAAACAGAAAATATATATTTCATAGTGAGCTGGATGAAGTTTTCTATTCGTCCAAAACAAACTGATGAGAAAAGCTTGCATTAAAAAGGAGCTGTCTCTCATTCCTAGAAGATAACTTGTGCACTGCAGTGGTCCACAGAAATCCATCTCATGTTATTGTGACCAGAGACAAGAGCAGCAGTGGGAGCAAACAGTGATTGAATGAGCACAGCTGAAGACGAATGCTTCAGAAAGTCAATAACTCAATATACTGTATATTGAGTTATTGACTTTTTTGTCAACAAGAGGTTTGTTGGTTTGTTTGTTCTATAAATCTATCATGTTAAAGAATCAACTGTCCAAACATTCTTGGCGCACATTCAAATCTTGAACTTGCTTGAGATGTTATTGCTCTGCCTGGAATGCTCCATATTGCATTCAAGTATTTCTTTCATATAATTAATGTTTTTATTGCTCAAAAATACCGTGCTGTGAGAGGGGTCACGTCTCCGCAGAACTGACTTGTAAATCGACCTGCTTATCTCCATGGAGATAATGCCAATGTGGAACAATTCAGGCAAAGCAGGGGCAGGAGGAGCAGAAAAGTTACATAGAGCACCTTGATATATAAAATTCTAAATCCAATTACACTCATTATTTTCAGATTTTCATTATTGTAAAAGTTCATAAGGACTCTTGTGCACTTTTCTTTGCGCACGGTCCTATCCTTCGATCAAAGATTCTCATTATCAAAGCACGCACATCATTTAATTGGAAACGATTTGTGTATCCTGAACAAGGAGCGCAGAGCAGACAGAGAAGAGAAAATTACATGTTTTTGTGAGTTCAAAATCTCAAAGGAAAAGTTAACTTTAGAGAGGTTAGACGATGTCTGACCAGTGTCTGCTGACCCACCAGGTCAAAGCAATGTGTCCTCAGCCTGCAATGTGTTTTGATTGGAAACGTTTAGAGGTGACTCTCAGCAAAAAATGACAGAGAAGGAGAATTTCACACATTACACACAGATTATGGCAGTCAACGAATAATAACATTGCAGTGATATGAAGATTGTTTTGCTTCAGACAGAAATGTTGTGAATCTATGCTGGAAATGTAAATCATTTTTTCCAATAAGTAGACTTTGTTCTAGCTTGGTTCATGGGGTAAAAGCAAAGATATCATTAGGTCGATCTTTGTATAACGCTTTACAACAGCAACTGAACCAAGGTGCTTTCCATAAGTGCATTAACAGATGTAAAAACAAGTCAAAATATGAGTATGAGCCCCTAGAGTTCAAGGTAAAATCTTTGTTGGTCAACTAAACTCTGTGCAGAAAAGAACCCTTCATTTCCACTTCGGTGTCTGGAGATTGGTCTGCTCAAATCTCCTCAAAAATCTTTTACGTGCTTCACAAACTTCCTCTTCCTCTCACTACCAAAAGAAATGCTGAATGCAGTGCAGTCCAGGACGATGTGTGAAGGACTTTCTAAATGTTGAGAAGCTGCAGTTTTCAAACTGACTGACATGTGGCTACCGTTTACAAACAACCGTGTTATAAAAACTTTATACAAAAGGCAGTAATTATTTATAAGATAATAAGATAAGAGATCCTTTATTTGTCCCACAATGGGGAAATTCCACTGTTGCAACACACAGTTTAGGACAGGAATGAAAGAAATAGGCGCATGCAATAAAATAGGATAAATAAACATGGTCATAAAAAAAAAATAAAAAAAAAATACAATATAAAGTATAAAGTGCACACTCTCATTTACAGTAAAAATGGTAACTAAAGTGGCTTAAGTGTATTGTTATATACAGTAAGTGACTATAGTGAGGTAAAAGTGTATTAATAGTATGATAAATTATATTGCACATGATTGTAGCGGGTGAATGACACATGTTCAGGGCTAACAGTGTTCATTGTAAAGTCTGACAGCAGCAGGAAGGAAAGACCTGCGAAACCTCTCCTTCACACAGCGAGGGTGAATCAGTCTGTCACTGAAGCTGCTCTCCAGGGCAGACAGAGCGTCCTGCAGGGGGTGGGACTCATGGTCCAGCATAGACGTGAGTTTAGCCAGGACCCTTCTGTCCCCACCTCACGCACTGAGTCCAGAGCACAGCCCAGGACGGAGCTGGACTTCTTGATGACCTTGTCCAGCTTCTTCCTCTCCCTCTCTGTGATGCTGCTGCTCCAGCAGACCACACCGTACAGGACGGCTGATGCCACCACAGAGTCGTAGAAGGTCCTCAGGAGAGGCCCTGACACTCCAAAAGACCTGAGTCTCCTCAGGAGGTAGAGCCGACTCTGACTCTTCCTGTACAGTGCGTCTGTGTTATGAGTCCAGTCCAGTTTGTGGTTCAGATGAACACCCAGGTACTTGTATGAGTCCATTCTCTCAATGTCCCTTCCCTGGATGTTCACTGGTGAGGGGGCAGTGGAGTGGCGTCTCGCGGAAGTCCACCAGCATCTCCTTGGTCTTTCCCGCGTTGATGAGGAGGTGGTTCTGCTGACACCAGTCCACAAAGTCCTGCGTTACTCCTCTGTACTCTGCGTCATCGTCGTCCGTGATGAGTCCGATGATGGCAGAGTCGTCAGAGAACTTCTGCAGAACACAGCTGTCCGTGTTGTGTCTGAAGTCCGAGGTGTAGAGGGTGAAGAGGAAGGGCGCGAGGACAGTGCCCTGCGGCGCCCCCACACTGCAGGTCAGAGTGTCAGACACACCATCCCGGGCTCTCACAAACTGGGGTCTGTTCGTGAGGTAGTCCAGGATCCACTCTGCCAGGTCACAGTCCACACCAGCCGACTCCAGCTTGTCCCTCAGCAGCAGTGGCTGGATGGTGTTGAAGGCGCTGGAGAAATCAAAGAACAGAATTCTCACAGCGCTGCCAGGGTTCTCGAGGTGAGAGAGAGAGCGGTGCAGCAGGAAGATGACGGCATCCTCCACTCCAATGCCAGGCCGGTACGCAAACTGCAGCGGATCCATTAAAGGACACATATTCTGCTACAGTCATTTTTTGAGCTTTTAACCTTGTTCTAATATTGTTCTGTCGTCAAAAACATACCTGGAGTTGCATTCAGCTGCATTCACTTCGCTTTGAGGAATGTTATGGATGGATGTTATAAATCCTACCCCTCCGACCGTCAAAAGCACTTCCTGCTGAACTCCCTCCATCAGTGACAATCTTTCAGATCATCCACGTCACTTATCTGGAATCGTCTGCTGTTTTAAGTCTTTAAAGTCAGAATAGTTCTGAGCATTTCTGCCATCTAAACACGATCACTGCTACAGCTAGCCCGAACATCGCGGGTCTTAAAGTGCTAACATAACTAAATTGTGTATAGTGCAAGGTGCCATCTGTCGGCTGGATGTACTCAGTAAGAGTTATTGCACACAGCAGAGAAATTGTTTCATTTAGTCCATAATTAACTTTTTTGTTTGTTTCAAAACATGAGATGGCACATTTAAGGTACTCAAGAGCATGTTTAATGGCTAATAGCAATATGAAAAATACACAATATTTTTCCTTTAATAATTCTCTATGACATTCTTAGGATTACAACTTAAATTGCAAAACTAATCGTAATGTTTGTCAGAAAAATCACATGATATATTTTTATTCAAATTGTGCCGTCAAAATTCCACAATAGGAAACTACAATATATAACAGTGATTCCATCAAGCACGTAGTGTGAGCAGCAATTTAGTTGAATCCATGTTGAATAATAGCATTTTCCATTAGTCCAAATGGCACTGGAATAGGTTGGAAATATCAACTACATTTATATTTTGATAATTCACTCTTGTGTCCCCTCTTTTCTCTTTTACTCGATAAGCCATTTTAACTGTACTCCCTCTACGTGACGGCAGTATTCTCTCATGGTACTCGTGGACAAATGAATAATAGTAATAGTAGAGTATGGGTTATAAATTAATTGTTAACAGTGGATGGCGTTCCTCTGGGTTCGTCGATGCATGGGCAGAACCCTCGGACAGCCGTCAGAGCCCACAAATGAGCAGGTCTCTCCACTCCATCTCTCAGACACATCTCTGGCCCAGGTGCCAATCAAATGGACACAAGTCAGCAGCAGGAAAAGTCAAGTCCCTGGCAGAATGGGGCCACACATCCTGTCACTGTCCACAACAAGTATCATTGTTTGGTGCTGAAATGGACACAGCCATTCAAAATAGACTGTGAAACTGCAACTGTTGCAAAATGGCAGGAAATTCACAGAAAATGTATGAAAATTCTCGGAAAATTGGGGAATTTAATTATTTGAATAAATAAACACCCTCACTCAGCTGCCCTGTCTTGTGATCTATCAATATGAAGAAACAAAAATATGTTTGTTTGTTTGTTTGTTTGTTTGTTTGTTTGTTTGTTTTTTATCACCAAGCCCCACTTTGTTAATGTTTTTTATGATTATGCATTAGAAAATAAACAAACATTATTTAAATTATCAAGAACATTTTGAAAGTATTATCTGCACTTATAACCTGTGAGAAATGATACAGTGGTGTGGTGGTAAAAATAAACAAATAAATAAAAATTAAATCTATTGAATAAATGTATAAAACAATGCAACATAAATGTGTTAGGATGAGAGTTTAAGATAACATTTTCTACGCACATTGATTCACTGTCTGCTTAGTTTCTCCAGTCCAGGTAATAGGTTGTTTAAAGGACAGTAAATGCATTACAGACTCTCCAGAAATACAGCATAGAGCCAACCAAATATGTAACAGCAAAACAACTGGCCAATCGCATACAGTGACTGTGCATACAGCAAATTATAGCCTTAAAACCACTTCTAAACACACATAAATCCTGTGTAATTTTGTTGCAAGCTGAAAAGAGACATTGTGCATTATTAAATGCAGCATTACTGGTAATAGTGATATTTTGACGTAGGACTGGTGTTTTTCTCAGCACTCATACTGAGAGAGCACAGAGACTCTCTGGAGGCAATCTTGGTTCCATGAAGGTGCCCTCAGAGACAGAGCCGTCGCCCAGGCCCACTCCCACTCCACTATACACTCACTACACTGCACACTACATCACATAAAACTGTACCACACCACACTGCCCTATACTACAAACACACCGGTTTTGTCACAAATGTTAAAATGTCAGACTCTATTTTGATACTAAGGAAAAAGCTACAAACATATTCAAGAAAGGTCAAATTCTATCCTACTTTTTTCAGACTTGTTCTTTCAATTGAGGATCTAGTTTCAGTTTGTTTTGACAACTTTACTACTACATAGGACTACACTGCACTGCACCACTCACCCACATCACTCATCCAGTGATTCATCCAGACAAATCAGCAAGCTTCTATATCCTCTGTATATCTGTCATTGAAAATGGTTTCAACCTCAACTACAGTACATCTGAAGCAACATGTACAGTGACACATTAAAGAGTTGGTTATGAGGATAATTTCAGGAAACAAATAGCTGTGTACATACAAAGCCACGGTGAGAATAATATTTCAGCAAAGCAACAGCAGATGGTCTAATTATTAAACTAAACTATAGGGAGAGCTTCTTTGCACTGCAGTTGTCAAATGTGCACAGAAAAATAAAATAAACCTGTTATAGCACAGCCCAAGGTTGGCCCCTATGTGTCTTAAGTATTTTAAAATATATATTGAAAAGATCTTGTCCACATTAATACACTTTTGAAGGTATCAGAAAAAAGATGCCAACGCAAAACCACTGTGATTACATTACTGTAATTTTCAATTTGTTTGTATGAATTAGGACTATTTATTGGTATAAAGTATTTTTACCCATCATCCAAAATGTTCAAAAAGTGAATGACAAAAAAAAAAGTCCTGTGTGCTGTTGTGCTCCACTTTTGGGTTCATGAAGTTATCTGTCTGAACAGAGCTTCAGATCTCTACCACATAAACACTTTGTACTTTTAGGTGGAGAACAAACAGCATTTTGTGAGAAAGAGGTTATTTTCAAACTCCTGTGTAATGCAAATGGAGACAAACGCATAACTCCAGTTTGAGAAAATGAAATGTTCCAGTTTTTTTGTATTCTTCTTCTTATGGCAGAGGTTTGAAAGGCAGAACTTTGGTTTGGAGCAGTCTTATGGCTCCCTGCTGTTTGGAAGATTTCACACACCTCTTGTAAGACTCTCTGAACTCAAGCTTTTAAAACACGACAACATCAAGCTGAAAGACTGGCACCATTCCTTAAATAAGCTCAAAGTTTGTTGATTGTTTAATCTTAGTGTGGGGGTTAGGAGTGCAATTGTACAAAGTGATGGAGGACAAAGAGGCCACACCCAGAACTGAGAACACACAGTACATGCCAGCACGCTGCAGATACAACGTGGCCTATCTTCACCAGTTAAACAAGAAGTTCAAATGTGTTAGCTATATAAACAACATAACAGAGTGCACAATGTGGTATGTTTCAACTGGATGATAATGTTGTTTTACTGAAATATATGGTTATATATAATGAGTGGCTGTGTTGCTTCTTTTGTAAACTCTGGTATTTTTTTTATTCTAATTCGGATTGTGTTAAGTAAAAAATATTTCTTTGTGAGG
The DNA here is from genome assembly GCA_019453435.1 of Rhinogobius similis. Taxonomy (NCBI): domain Eukaryota; kingdom Metazoa; phylum Chordata; class Actinopteri; order Gobiiformes; family Gobiidae; genus Rhinogobius; species Rhinogobius similis. The sequence goes on along the minus strand of CM033627.1, from coordinate 23,429,174 downwards.
CAGCAGGCTGGGTGTATCACTCAGGGAATGGAAGCGCTAATCACCATGCCAGTGAAAAAGTGAAAAAATAAAATAAAATCCATTTAAAATATCAAGTAACGCTATAATACACAGAATTCCAGTCAAGGCTAAATTTAACAATTTCAATAAAGTCATAGAAAGTGGCCATAATATTTAAAACATAGCCCGGCCATTGAACTGAGACGCAAAAACCCAGCCTTCCTCATGTCCTACCAACACGTTACATCTAAACAGGGAAGTCGAGTTTGTTTGGGTTTCGTTAAAACACAGTCCTAATTATTCAGGTTACAAGAATAATCATACAAACTACAAAACAACAACCGTGACAATCTTAGAAATTCCACAAAAATAAACCTTCATGTTAAGTGCTTTACATCTGTTTGTTTATATCTGTTTGTTTCAGTAACTCCGAGATGAAAGGTAAGCTATTAGACAATGTGTTTTAATTAAAGTGAATTGAGGATTGATCTGCTGTCTCTGTTGTTTGGTTATGGTGTCAATAATCGCAATGTTTCTTCTTTTAACACTAAAATCCCCACACCCAAACACCATTAGAAGCGAGAAAGGCTAGCGGTCACGGCCCATGGGGCAAGAGCAAGAAAAAACAACATCCAATTTACAGTGGATGCTTCCATCAAGAGATAGACAATCACGGCATTTAATAATGCAGCAGTGTCGGTGCCTACAGCCCCTCTAGTTGTGTGGCGTCTTCTAATAAGTGCTCAATTACATAAAGCGTTCCAAGGAGAGTGAATGAGGAAACGTTTGGTGCGGAGATAGTGAGACCCCCACAGAGCGCGCCATGATGAAACCAAAAGCCCTGGAAGTGACAGCATCATAAAACAGCCACATTGGACGAGTATGATTGGATTACAAATGGAGCTTTTACAGAGCCAAGTTGACGGGATTAATAAGGCAGGAAACAGAGCGGTCTTTTGTTTGCTTGTTAAAGACTAGTACAATACTAACATTTTAAACCAATTTTGATACCAAGAAAAAGGCTTGATATCAATTTCTGTATCACAATATTTTTACACTTTTTTTTTTTTTTGACTGAATGGACTGTCATTTTCAACACCAAATAGGGGTAGTTACTTTAATATTATCATCATGGGGTCAAGATCAGGTTGATTCAAAAACTATTCTGGAGATTTGCAAGAGTAAAAGCATTTGGTAAAAATGACAGCTATACTCCCAATAATATAACATAACTATTTCGTTCATTATGCAGGGTGCTAATTATGGATTAAAAAGAGGATGGAATTGTAAAATGTCAGAAAAACTAAATGAATGAGCACCAAATTACAGAGAGCTGTTTTATTTTGGATACAAGTGTGGATATGGTGTGGAACATATCCAATGAACACAAAACTCAACGAAGAAATGTACAGCAAAGTGCCGTTTGAAGAGGCCTGTTCTTGTAATTGGATTTTTAGCTGATCCAAGTGTAGAGTGGATAAAAATAACCCTGTCTACTCACTGTTTTAAGGGCAACTTAACGATGGTTGAAAATAGGGCTGTAGTCGACGAAAGAAATTCTTGGTCAACTAAAAACCTGCCCTATTAACCAATTAGTCAACTAAAAGGGGCTGTGACAAAAATATATCAAAACTATAAAGTGTCTCTATGTATTTGTCCAAAGCTAATGGACGACAACAAAAAGTAGGATGTGAGCACCAAACTCTCTTGGTGCTGTGAAGTCTACAGGCTATTTATAATACTGGCCTGATTTAGAACACCAAACCCTATTGTGGTCAAACAAGCGCACATGAAACATCCCCTCACAATTTTTGACACCATAGCACATTTTGTCCTAAGCTTCTGTCTGTGTGAGCTACATTTCCAGAAGAGACATGAAATAAAAATGACCTTGATGGCACATCTCTTTGATACTCCCTGTAAATTCCGACCAATTAAACTTTTATAGTGCACCTTTAAATGCACCTATCCCGGAATAATTTTCATGTTACTTCTGTGCTCCATCACTGCAGACGAGCTTGTCAGCTTCCAGGATGACAGACATTAAAAGAGATGTTCCGTGTGTTGTGATGTGGGCGGGGGCGAGTAGTCAAACTGGAGCAATAGGCCCTGCCAATGCTCTTATCATGAAGTAATGCCATCTGTGCAGCAACAGTCGCCGCAATATCCTAAAAACACATCTGTCCTTGGGCTTTTGGAATCAAGTTGAGTTTTTATATAGCTCACATTTCAATAGAGATGTAACTATTCTGGCAAGTGACACACCGTGTTCCGTAGTGCAGTGGGTCCCATAGTGGGGAATCTCCAGGGGGTTGCCAGGTCCTGGGCCAGGGGTAGCAAAATGATGACACAATATATATTTTTTAAAAAATCGTTATCGCGCTTGTTATTATTGCGATAGTTTAGAATGGTTAAATGCATTAACCTTGTGTTTCTTGCACACTGAAGCTTGTTTTTACTTTTGACCAATCAGAAGCACCTTCAAATATTCACGCCCAAAAGCTCCGTTTTGCTAAGTACAGACAGTGAATGTTTAATTGTTTTATTGTTAAAGCTCTTGCTTCAAAATCCTCATAACCTTTTTCATTATTTCATACACACATAAATGAAGGTGAATAAAATGTCTCAACTGTTTAAAATGCCTCAGTAATGTATTTCTATGGTTTGCCGAGAAATGAACAAAGCAACTACACTTCAACGATCACAAATGTGTGTATATTAAGCTACTATATGTAATTGTCATCCTTTATACCTGAAAAAGAAATAAAAAATATGTGCAAATGAAGAAAAAATATTGCTGGGATATTGTCATCGCAATACACCCATATTGCATTTCGCACTAATTTCCAATATTGTGCAGCCCTGGATGACACTGTTATCAGTTCTTTGTTTTAAAACAAAATGTTTTAGTGCAATTCCATTTCAACAGCACAACAAATTATTCTATTAAACAACATTAAAACAGATTCAGCACGTTTTGACACCTGAACTTATTACTGCAGTTTATTTAATTTCACAGTGTGGGTCACAAGTTGGTTGCATGGTGAATTTGGGGATGCTTGCCTTAAACTAATTTTACATCAAAAAGAGACAAAACAATTTTCTTCTGAATAAGCTATGCCTATTCAGTTGCAGTGGCTCTATTTTTGATTTGAGTGAAATCATTTTATCTGCCCTCTTCTTGTTGTTCTGTAAAGCACTATGAATTATAAATTGTGCTCAACAAATAAAACTTGCCTTGCCTTTGTAGAAAACTATCAGTGTAAAACAGGTTCACTGCAACACCACCAGCTCAACTGAAAAAGCTTAAGGACATGAAAAAAGCTACTTAATAAGCCTTAATGTATACTGCGTGACTTCGTCTCCATGGAGATGTTATTTCTTAGCCTGTAATGTTCCACAGTCTGACATTAAACTAGCTATCTGGCATTCATTTCACTCTGCTAGTGTTTATTTTGCACAAAAAAACATGTGTTCTTACTATGAGCGAGGTTGCCTCTCATCATGCAAGTTTAATGCCATGCTGTGGAACATTCTAGGTAACGCAATTACATCACCCTGTGAACAGGCAGGTGCTAGACCCCCAGCAGTAAAGTTACGCAGGTGATACAACTTTGAAACGGTATGAAATGATTATTGTAAATGACATAGAGATTAACAATATATCGTAAAAGTATCGATACTGAAATATTAGCGCACACACTAGAGTTATTTTCATATTAAGTCTACGTTAGCCTCAATTTAGTCTCAGTTTTGTCTCTTACGTTTTTATTTTGACAGACAAACAATACATTAAGGCTTGAACATATAGAACTGAAGTTACTGTATCAAAAAGTAATATTAATATATCGCAGTAATGTCAATATCACAGCATTAACAGCCATTTTGCAAATCACAATCATTTCCATTATCGCACAATGAAATTATATATAATAATTCCAAAAAATAATAAGTAAATCCCTTTGCCTGCACAGTCAACAGGTTTAAGATATTACATTCATACTTTAAGTCATAAGCTTCTGTGTCATATTGCTAACCCATATGTCACAAACCAAAAAAGTTGCCCTCCATAAAGCTTCGGAGGTTCTCTTTTTACTCAGCTAACCTTTAGAATAAGTTGCAGTGCTGTCAGGTTGGATGAGAAGTGATGCTAACAGCTCCCACAGTGTGCAGTCCTCCCCCTCTCCTCCTCCTCGGCTCCAGCGGCGCTCGTGAACACAGAGCACCATCAGATAGAGGCGGCCCCGGCTTGTGTGCGGCACATGCTCTGCACTAGTGCCGCCGCCGTTATCCTCATATCTGACACTTTTCCCTGACAGTGGCTGTGAAGACGCGCTCCGTGACAGGCTTTTTTTTTTCACCGCACAACATTCCACTGAATTATACTTTGAGTTCTAACTGGAGTAAGCACTTTGTGGCGAAAGTTTAAGAGGCAAGTCACATAAACGGGAGATACACTATAGATCTATTATGCATGCTCAAGTGTGGAAGCTCATGTTGGTTGCTGACTGTTACAAGAATAAATGCAGATGAGAAATGTGAAACGCAACTATTACTACTGCAACTGATAATAATAATAATAATAATAATAATACAAATAATATCGTTTCATGGTACTGTGCACCAGTGGCTCCCAACAGGGCTTCAAGGTTAATCGCAATCGAAATTGTAGTTTTAATCGACACAATTAGAAAATCGCAATGGCTACAGTTTTTAAAGAACCGTAATTTCCTCCACCAGCAACCAAATGCCTGTCTTATTCTGCACAAAAATTGTTAACCCTGAAGTTTAGATTTGTACAAACATCTTATTATTAATATATAAATTGTAATTAAACATTTTTTCCCAAATTGTGCAGCCCTAGTTTCCATTTTTTCTTGTCTTGAGTAGCCCAATAGTACATGCTTAAACAAGACTGTTTTGTTATTTTCCTGTACAAGAATAAGTTTTGTGCAATTGACGGTTGAACAAATAACTAACAAATTCTTCCATTTATGTATCGGAACTCATGTTTTTGTAACAACATTGCACATTTCGAATAGTCTTTGGGCATCTGCTTTAGGGCTATTGTGTCAGTGACAAATTACTTTCTATATTATCATGTATCATCTCCATTATCTCCATCAGTTTCTCACACTTCAAAATTTGTAATCGTGGCAGACCTACATACAACTTCAAATATGTTGTCGCTTTCAAGAATTGCTCGAGTCCTGCTCCTTTCCCCCAGCACTATAGACTTCAGCAGAGCCTCCCTGCGGGTATGGGTGGTCATGGTCAACATAATCAACAAATCCGGTGAGATTAGCGAAGGCGGGGTGAACGGTCGGGATTACCAAACATCTGCACTCATCTGGAATAGCCCCAGATTACCCCAGTGTCACCATCACAGCTACACGACCACAACACCACACCAGAGAAGCCGATCAGGATCAACACGGCCAGAGTTCAAGTCAGAGGAGGCAATATCCCACAGCCACATAGCTGGACGGACAACTTTGAGAGGACGTTTATCGGTAATGTTCGTAAAAATGTCGCACTGTGATAAAAATGTAGCATTGCAAAGGGAGACACATTGTGAATTAAAACATTAGTACATTTTAGCTTTCAAATTCAAAACCAATGGATATTTAGGGTCAAATAAATTTTCATTTGGGGGAAAAAAACGAATGCCCCATCCCAAAAAAAAAAACTAGTCCCAAATTATTGCAATTCTATTACTATTGCAACAACACATCATCAGTTGGGTAAAACTAACCCTGTCCCAAATAGACAATATAATAAACAAATATACTTTTAACTGTTTTTGTTTTTTTGACTAATGGCACATACGTGAGACAGTCTAGTTCAATTTTTATACCATTTATGAAAGGATCTATAGAAAAATCACAGATATTATCATTTTAATTTCTCAAGAATAAAAACTACTAGTAGCGTATTTAAAACAATAAATAATAAACGAGTGGAAATTCCTCCCGTGTCCTCACTTGTACCCAAATCCTTGCCCCTGACGTCCCCTCGCAGTAGCACTTACAGGTACACACATGTTGGGCGTGCACATCATGCGTGAAAAGTTCGGACGCTGCTCTGCCCAGTCAGTCCCACACGACCGTCCAGAGCCAGACTGATGAGGAACACAACAACAGCAGCAGCGGCACACATCTTACGCGCCTCACCTGTCCCAGATCCGCACGTCCTCACTCCTCACTGTAGTCCCGTCCTGTCCTCAGACACGCTGCGGCACACGAACATCACCGAGAGCTGCTGGCGACGCTCCGGGACCAAAATAACATCCGTGACACTCGTGCGTAAAATTGACGGCGCGGCGGCGGACGGTGCCTACGTTCGCGGGCTCGTCCGGTTGCTTGTGTGTCTCTACTCCTTCATAGCGTCCGACGATTCCCCCGTGCGCCCCGTTCAGTGACGAGAGTGGCGGGAGCGGCTGGCGGCGTGGCGTCTCGCGGGTTGCATCCTGGGAAGTGATGGCTTGGTGAGGCTCCTGCGGATGCGCCAAGAAACCTTTCGCACGTGTCTGCCTCCCTCCCTTTCCCAGTGGAGCCCCGCGCATAGAGAGACAGGCAGGCGCGCACACCCAGGCGGTCCACGGCGGAGCACAGTCAGGAGGAGTGCACGGGGGCTGGGTGCTGCTGTGGGTGCTGTCTGCCTCCCTGAGCACAGACTTGCAAAACACCGGCTGCCCAAGCGGAACACGCCGCCTCCTCCTGCATGTCCTGCCTCAGCATTGTTCCTGCTGACGGGATGTCCAAGCGGTCTTTGCCGTTGAACGCGCAACAGAACATGCACTAAGCCCTGGTTTTCACATTGTTGTTCACATATTCTTTACTTTTTGCCCTTTACTATGACTCCCCTAGTGCTCTGAACAGCAGCATCAATGTCAAAAGTCTGTAATTGCTGTTTGTTGTCGGTATGATTATAAAACATGGACCAGATTACCCAAAACAAAAACACATGTTTGTTATTTTATTTTATTTTACAGATAAATATGTTTGTTTAAGTGTATTTATTTTAGGTTATATCAGTAGGCTATTTGCTTTCACAAATAAGCATTGGAGGTATAAGATGATGTAAAAAAAAAAAAAAAAAAAAAAACATACCAAAAAACAAGCCATTTGGAATTCTGATCACACAGCAAAGAGGCTCTCTTTGACTGATTACGCCTGCTAAATTATCAAGGCAAAGTGAAATCAGTAATAACTGCACGTTTGTACATTAAGTTAAGATCAAACAACATTTATTTACACACAATGTCCCTCAATGTCGGCACATGCAGTTCCTGAAATAACCAGAGCAAGACCAGCTCTGCTCAGCCTCCACACACGTTCTGAATCCAGGAGTGCTCTGTTCCCAGCAGGAGCCAGTCAAGTTGCTCATGCCTAGATTTTTGAGAAACTCAAGACCACCCACAGGACTTATTAGCATGTAACAAGTCCATCTTTTCCCACTGTCTACCTTCTGGAACAGACATTTCTTTGTGGATTCATTAAGAAATCTGGGTTCTGACAAAAGAGTTGAGCTCCACATCAGGACAGGACTCAACAACTATATATTCTAAAACACATATACATACCATACATATATATATAGATAGATATCTATCGATGAGATTTATATATATGTATATATATATAATATATAATAAGAGAGAGAGAGAGAAAGATCTATATATATATATATACACACTTATATATCTTATATATCTAGATCGATATCGATAGATAGATAGATAGATTTTAGACTTTATTCTCCTGCATTCAAGACATAGGGACCGCCCTTGGTCTTGTTTTTTCACTGACATTTTTTCTTAATTGGTGATACACGTTCGATTCAGTCATAGCCATTTTGGCTGTAATGAAAACAGTATATATAATATGTAATAATAACAGTGCACTGCTTGCTGCTGTGAATTGCATCCATAGGCAGGCCGGCAGCACAGTCTAGCTGCATGGTCTTGCAGCGCTGCACTTTGTTGTGATGAGCTTTAGGTTGACATACCATAAACACAGGCTGAAACCAGTGCAGTGTCTTCAACCGGAAGTCAGCAAACTTTCTGCAATCTGCAATATTGCGATTTCAAAATGTTCAAAATGGGACAGAAGTATAACTATAGCAAAAAATAAAAAGCAAACAAACGGTATGTCTACCAGTTTACCAGTTTGATAGAAGTTGAAACGTCTGGATTTTTAAAACAGTGTCCAGATGACAACAAATGACTTCAAATGAGGGATTCCACCGACCAATCTGTGTTATTGAACACATTTTAAGTGAATAGGAGTATCATGCATGGGTTCCAACATTCACTTTCCAATTAACTATATGTTAACCAACCGCACTAACCCAAAACTGTGGTTTCCATGGAGGCAACAAAATATATTGTCTATAATCTCTTCTGCACCATTAAGAAAGGGATATTTGAACATCTTTGGCCCCATACGTGAAGTTAAGGTCAAAAGGTGCAGCGAGTCTAGTCAAACAGATGCCAGTGCCACCTGGGTGTCCTGCTCACCACAACCCACTGATCCATTTCCAAAAGCACAGTGGCTGTCAGCTGTTGGACAGGGGCTATCTGGGGCTGCGTCTGCCAGGCCATGTCTCCCTCCTGTTCTTGTGAGTGTCAGAGACAGCAGAGCAGTCACTGTGACAGGTCAGCTGTCCCACAATGGAGCATTACTCAGCACTTTCACCCAAGCACTGCTGAGTCACTGCTTTGACAACTACAATTATCTTCTTATTAAGTATGTGAGGGCAATCTTTAATATTGTCGCAAAGAAGTTCAATCACTTTTGGGCTTACTTTATTTAGTTGGGTCATAAAAAAATGATTCACGCAGGTTAGAAAACAGAAATCAAAACTCCACTTTAAATATAACCGCCTATTGTCATTTCTTCTTTAAACAGTAACAATAAATGCATTCATTCTGCACAAATAATACCAAAGTTATTCGACATTCTTAACTCTTTTTTCCCAACTTTTACTTTACTTATTTACATCAAATACTTGTACTGTTGTACTGTGCTTGTATTCTAAGCTTATCATTTGAAGGTAATGCTTATGAAGGGTGAAGTGCTGGTGGAAGTATCTCCATGAGTAAATGTATAAACGCTCTTAGGCCTAATTGGCTTTCTGCTGATCCAGAATAGCTCTTAGTTGTGGCCACTGCAAATGCAGAGGCTATAAACATGCCCAAACCTCATTTGACAGTTTCAAGCCTAATTCCGAGGTGTGACTTTGACTTTGGTTGTCACTGTGTGCGATAATTTATTCCCCAGGGACCGCCTGTTTAGAGTGATTTCACCTCCCTCTCTTGCTCTGCCCATACCAAACACTTTTAGAACTCCTTTTCAGACAACCCACAGCACAGCGCACATTTGGTAGCAAGCAGAGATTTCAAAGTGTAGAAAATTTTGCACTTATAGTAGCCGTAAAGTCGTAAAACTCAAGATAAACCTGGAGCTGTTTATGATTCAGGCTCCAGTTGACTATAAAAAATAGAACTTACTTTTTTGCAACATGTACTGAAGAACCTTTAGTATTGCCTGTTAACACAGTATTGATTGTTCAGCCAGAAAACCCCCTCAAGTCTTGTTAAAAACACACCATAGTTTACAACCTGAATAGTTTATACGGGTCTGTACTTTATGTGAATTTATTTTTCTAACAAACTTTTATGGTCAAATGCCAGGCTTGCAATATAGTAGATGTCAAGTACACATATTTTACCCAACTTTTTTGTATTTCTGTTGTTTTGTGGTCTTGGCAATTGAACCACTTGGATTTGCTGTTGCCTTTAAAGACTTATGAAAATAGTATTGTTTTATTATTCATTATTACTGAAGGCTTACAGACTGCATTGGAGTACTGACTGAACAAATAACTGTATTTTTAACTTTTATATAAGCTCTTCTTGCACCTGCTAGCTCTTACCAACTCTGCTCCACCATTTCTGCCCACGTGCTGTAAGCCTTAATTAAAGTGAGAGGGATTAAGGAGATCTAGCCTTTTAAAAGAAAATCAATTATCATACATGGCATGTGGTAATTAGTACAAATGCATGGCAGATATCCTTAGTTGACCCGCAGAAGATGAAAAAGCAGAAAGATGAACCGCGATATTAAAATCTGAGCGTTCTGAATGTCTATACGGATGATGAGCAGACTAAAGCCGTCTATTACCAACAAGAGCGGGTTTGAACGTCTCCCATCTTAATTCTCCTGTCACTACATGATGGAGTACAATGAGAAAGCATTGTCTGCGGGGACATTTTTCACTCCAGAAATTAAATATCTTGTCTTGCTTAAAATTACCTGAATTTGGAATAATCTTGAACTGAGTTGTTTTAACCGGGCTAGAGTTAATTGCTTATGTGTCATAGAATGTTTCACTGAATTCAACACATTTTGGAGTGGTTTCAAGATAATTTAGCTTGGAATAAGAAAATTAAGTTGAGGAAAAAAAAATCGTACCCCACTTACTCAGAAGCACCCTTAAACAATTAAAAAAAAAAAAAAGTTAGCCCATTAAGTAAATCTTAACTTTTCAAATGTATTGGAATTAAGCTTAATATCATGAATTCAAGTAATACCTTTTTCCACAGTGTTCATTATATTTTGCAACAATAAAATGTGTCATAGATCCTCATGCCCTGTATGTTTTGTCTGCATGCTTATTCATGTAATAATGCAGTACAGTAATCAAATAACAGTGCTGTGTTTTTTCTATCTTTTGAAACTAAACCAGAAACATGACACAGAGAAAACACTGGAACAACACAAATGGAACAAAAAATCTCAACATAAGTTTGTCCAGAGACTGTCAAAAGTAGGAGAATCGTCTGCTATCGACCCCACACCACAGTAAGGCCATGGTGTGTTAAGGACAAAAGGCGGTTTCCAGAACTGTTTTTGGGTAAAACAGACTAACTCACATTCTGTTGCTAACTGAATATCGGGTCATCCCAGGGATTTATCACATGCTCCTAATTCATCAAGTGACATGTTCTGGTGCCAACGAGAGGGCGTCAGGACAGAGATAGCGAGTACTTTAAGAAGGAGATGCCAACAGTCAGCACTTTTAAGTTGTTTTGTGGACAACTCTCATGTTATCTTGTTCTTTGGTAAAATGTGCATCTAGTATCACCTTGATGTTTTTTTTGCAGTAAAATGATCCCTTTTTATTGTGATGTTTAATAATGTTCTCTCTTTTATAAGTGATCCAGAGACAAAACGACGTATCTACACTGGGTTGTTTTATTATGGTTTAAAAGCGTCAATGTTCAACTTTTATTTCCTACGACAAACTTGCCAAGTTACACCATCTCTGGTTAGAGAGAAAAGCACCATGTAATGCCTGGGTTTAAAGTTAAACTTTAATTTAACTTATTTAACTGTGCGCCTCCAGCCCCAGGGCTCCGCCCTGATGGAAGCAAAGTTGCAAAACCAGTCGCACAACAGAAACCTGTTACTCTTTGCCCGTTAGAAGAGTAAGATTAAAATTTCTTTTAAGGATCCAAATTTTATATTTTAGCTAATACTTTTTTTTTTGTAAATAATTTTTAATTTTTTTATTTTAGTTATTCAACCCCTTCATCAAAACGGGTCATTTTGATGAAACTGTCTGTGCTCCTCTCCCTCCCTCCTCTGTCACCTGTATCACCTGTTCCTCTCTCCTTCCTGTGCATCACCTGCTCCTCCCCCTCCTCTCCCTCCATTGTGTCTCACCTACTCCTCCTCTCTCCCTCTTATGTCTCACCTGCTCCTCAAGCTCCTATCTCCCTCCTCTGTGCCTCACCCACTCCTCCCTCTGCTTCTCTCTCCCTCCTGTGTCTCGCCTGCTCCTCCTTCTGCTCCACTCTCCCTCCTCTGTGCCTCACCTGCTCCTCTGTGTCTCACTGCTCCTCCCCCTGCTCCTCTCCCTCCTCTGTGTCTCACCTGCTGCTGCTCCTCCCCCTGCTCCTCTCCCTCCTCTGTGTCTCACCTGCTGCTGCTCCTCTCCCTCCTCTGTGTCTCACTGCTCCTCCCCCTGCTCCTCTCCCTCCTCTGTGTCTCACCTGCTGCTGCTCCTCCCCCTGCTCCTCTCCCTCTCTGTGCGCCTGATGCCACCGTGAGCTCCTCGGTTGTCCGTCACCATGTCTCCGTGCTCTGCGGTCTCGTCCCGTACGCGTGTGCTCTCGATGCAGCCGTGAGCACAGACCTATGTGCGTGTCCTTCCCGTGCTCTGTCCTATCTGTCGTATATTCTGGCGGTGACGCCGTAAATTCCTCCACTTTGCGCCTCCGTGTCTTGTGTCCGTGCGAGCTCGCGGTGCGGTGCCGCCGTGAGTTCCTTCGCTCCGCGCCTGTCTCCGTGCTCTTTTGTATCATCCCGTTTATGTGCTCGCGGTGCCGTTGTGAGGCCCGGTCACACAGCTGCCATTGCGCACCACGCGCCCCTGGTGCAGGTTCAGTGGTAGTTTCGGTTCTGCGCTGGCTGTTTGGATTTTGACTTGCGGTTTTCACATTCTACGTCTCCCGAGTCTGAGGTTTATCAAACGGGTCGTTCTGTGCGTCAGTCAAATGCAAATCAGAACCTGGACGATCAGTTTACCAAGTTAAAGCTGCACTCTCGCTGCGCGGTGACTCGTGTTGTAGAGAAAACAGATTAAATAAGAACTGAAATGACTAGAATTATTTTCCATGTGTAGGTCAAATAAAGTTCCACAAAATGTAAAAAGTATTATTTTAAGGAACAATTAAATAAAATGTAATATAATTTTGAAATTTTCTCGCGGACCACTAGGGGGCAATGGCGGACCACCAGTGGTTTGAGTTTGAGAATCACTGACCTACATATAAAAACGTACACATATTCTGTGCTCACACATTCAACATACAATTATATCAATTTCAGAATGAAACAATATTTACCTGTACAGCACAGAATCCACTTCAGAACTCTCTACTTCTTCTAGCTCATGGCCCGAATTCTGGTCAAGTCACGGCTTTTACAAACTTTGTCCATCTCCTCAATCTGTGTATTTATGCTTATCTGTCTGCGTCATGTTTATAACTCAAAAGCAGCAGCGTAAACGATGCGCAATTTACGCAAGAGTTGTCTCGGCTTCTGGATTATTACCATTACAGCATTTCCTGAAAGCGCAATCAACAGAAAAGCATGGCTTCCCACGTGTCATTTTGTCTAGTGTCATTCAGAAGCCAAGACTTTCGTTTAGCATTGGCTATCTGAAGTATCTACTGTCTGAAATAACCTATAAAACTGAAGAAAATGGCTGAGTAGATGACACTTTGTAAGACTTATTGCTGTATTTTTGCCAGGGAGGATCTCACACGTGTTGTGGACCTAATCATTTTACTGGATTATATTCACTGGACCTGCACCAGACAGAATGAGACCACCTTGCCAATCTTGCCGGGAACTATGGACATTTGACTTCACCAGAGCCATCAAAGGTAAGGAACGTCATATTGCAACTTTTTTCTTTTCTGTTAAAACAGCTGTACTGTCTGCGCTGTGATTGTCGTGTGTGTTAATTGTTTGTTGAAAGACTTTCATTTGATGTGTAGATTGTGGATGTGGTGGCGGAGGTGCCTTATTACACTGTTGTAACGTAGTAAAGTTGTGACCACAGCCCGCTCAAGCCCACCGCGGTGAAGTTAGTTTCACGTTGGACGTTGGACATTCGCCTCCACAACAACACCGACAGTTCCCACTGACTAAACCCAGCCTGCTCTATCGGTGCGGGAGCTCACGCATCGCTCTGAAAGCTTCGTCGATTAGACTTAGGGACCGACAATAAATTACAACTCTTGTGAATTGCGTATGTCAAAAAGAATTGGAAATAGCTTTATATAAAAATACATATTAGTATATAGACATTGGAAATCTATACTGTTAGCATATTTCTCTAATGTATGTAATTTTTTCCCCAAGTTTATTGTTTTAATGAAAAATATATGCAGTTAAAAATAGAAATCAAGTTTTTTTTCTCTTAAATCAAGTTTTTTTTTCAATAGCTTCCAGGTCATGTGACCAATTCACCTCAAATCAATTTATAATATTAGTACTAGTCCAGTAGTAATGGGCACAGCTCTTCTTTTCACAGTTTTGGCCTTATTGGATTTTAATGATTTTTCCTTAAAAATCAAGTTTTTCAATAGCTTCCAGGTCATGTGACCAATTCACCTCAAATCACTTTATAATAGTAGTACTAGTCCAGTAGTAATGGGCACAGCTCTTCTTTTCATAGTTTTGGTCTTTTTGGATTTTTAATGATTTTTTTCCCTTAAAAATCAAGGTTTTTTTTCAATAGCTTCCAGGTCATGTGACCAATTCACCTCAAATCACTTTATAATAGTAGTACTAGTCCAGTAGTAATGGGCACAGCTCTTCTTAATGAAAAAAATTCATTAAAAATCAAGTAAGACCAAAACTTTGATAAGTAGAGCTGTGCCCATTACTACTGGACTAGTACTACTATTATAAAGTGATTTGAGGTGAATTGGTCACATGACCCGGAAGCTATTGAAAAAACCTTGATTTTTAAGGAAAAAATCATTAAAAATCCAAAAGACCAAAACTGTGAAAAGAAGAGCTGTGCCCATTACTACTGGACTAGTACTACTATTATAAAGTGATTTGAGGTGAATTGGTCACACATGACCTGGAAGCTATTGAAAAACCTTGATTTTAAGGGAAAAAATCATTAAAAATCAATAAGGCCAAAACTATGAAAAGAAGAGCTGTGCCCATTACTACTGGACTAGTACTACTATTATAAATTGATTTGAGGTGAATTGGTCACATGACCTGGAAGCTATTGAAAAAAAAACTTGATTTAAGAGAAAAAAACTTGATTTCTATTTTTAACTGCATATATTTTTTATTTAAACAATAAATTTGGGGGGAAAAATTCCATACATTAGAGCAATATGCTAACAGTATTGATTTCCAATGTCTATATACTAATAGGTATTTTTATATAAAAGCTATTTCAATTCTTTGACATACGCAATTCACAAGAGTTGTAATTTATTGTCGGTCCCTAAGTCTAATCGACGAGCTTTCAGAGCGGTGCGCCTAGCGTGAGCTCCCACCGATAGAGCAGGCTGGGTTTAGTCAGTGGGAACTGTCGGTGTTGTTGTGGAGGCGAATGTCCAACGTCCAACGTGAAACTAACTTCACCGCGGTCTCAAGCCCGTCAGAATATAATGAGGTCAATTGTCTAAATTCTCACTGAGTCTAATTTGTTAACGAAACTTTGATAACGTTGATAAGACTAAAAGCGAGGTCGGTTGTAAACACCACCTTCATCCCAGTAACCTTAGCAACCACATGCGTTCGCTCACGTTATTCCTCGGGACCTGCAACGCCACTAAAAGTTACAGCCATCAACTATCCAACACCCCCGGAGCTTGCTGCCTCCGCGGGGAACATACCACGCACCAGACCGCCAGCCTTTCGCTGATCTGCTTGAACAGCTGATACGAGGTTGGGACAGAGAGAGCTTAAACGAGTGGTTTGTATGTGACACACAAAAAAAGTGAACTTCACTGATCTCAGGTTAGCGCGTCTGTCGTTATTACAAAGTTCTCTTCCCTCCTTTCTTTAATATAGTTGAAAACCCTTGGTTAATTGAGCATTTATTGAACCCTGTTTAGTCTTGATTAAATGTTAATTGGGTGAAATTGATACAGAATTTACGTGCATCTTGAATATTAATTAATTTGTCAAAACGTAGTTATTGCTTGAATATTCTTAATCTGACCATATGTTAAGTACGTTGAGTTAAAAAATTCTGTTGATTTTGTAGTTTTGGGTTATTAATCAAGTCAATTAAACAGGCACTTTCCCTTCAGAGTCATCGAACGGTAGCTTAACCTAACATTAGCATAATCAAGCTTTACGCTTTTGTGCCCCGATATAAACTTCTCTGTATGATAATGTGTTAAAATCTTGAGAGGTATAATTTTGAGACACTTAACAAATTATTTGTAAAAGTTTTATTATTATTATTTTATTTTTCCTTTTTCCAAATATCAGCTATTATTTGTGTCCAGTCCTTGCGCTGAGGCTTGGTTTGTGTCATACATTTTTTTGGTGATGGCTTTTTTCCCTAATTCCATGGAATGTATCCATTATTTGTGTCTATGACAGGAGTACTGAGGCCCAAATACATAGTTCTGAAGTCAAATGGGATGTGAAAAACAGTCTGCAGAGCTTCATCTCTAAAGTATATTTTGTAACATATTCCGTTTCTTGGGCCAATCAGAGTACTGTATCCTTAATACTTTTTAATTGAACCGATTGAGGATTAGAATAGTCTTTTCGTTTTGTTGCATTGTTTGGTCTGTGTTTATTTATAAGAGAAGAGAATCTTTACCTCAAATTAGAGAAGAAAAATGATGAATGAATGATGAATTCATTTCTACTGAGACCCTTCATTGTTATTTTTTACCAAATCTGGTTCATCAAAATTGATTCAAACTCTAGTTTCAGTGCATTTGCATCCTCATTTGAAACAGCCAGCGAAACCATGTCCAAGGGTACATTTTTACAACTCCAGACAACCAGTTCTCTCAATTTGTATTCTTTGGTCAAGATTAACAGAAAGAGTGAAGAAGTCTGGTGGTCCTTGATGTCTTTTTTTTTATTAGCTGTCCAAGGATGAGCAAGGGGAGCAGCTTTCTTTGGTGGATATCACAAACAACATGCTCGTAATTACCACATTGCAAAATAAAGTAGCTCGATGACTTGGCAAAAAGGTACAAAAAAAGGGAAATGCTGGTTCTGCTGCTGCGTGATAGAAACAGTGGTTGATGAAAGATGTGAAACTGTATCAGTGTAGTGAGTAAATCATTTTGCATTCTGAAGACATAAGCACTGGCAACATGTGGAATACCTGATGTTCTAAGTTTGTATAATGGGTAGATCACTGGAGAAACAGACAGACTTGGAGACATGTGAGTGAAGAGCCAATCAAATGTACCATTAGTGTCTTTTCCATACCTCACTTTTGTTCCTCTCAGAGATCACAAGCCCTGTCCGACTGCCAGCTGTGAACGCTCTCTGGCTGAAGATTTAAAGGCCTCCCCAGTGCAGCCCTGAGCCACAGAGCAGCATATGATGTAGAGCAGAACTGTCATGTCCAGCAGCCTCATTACTCGGCTTGTATTTATACATGCCCACTCAGGAAGTCTGCGTTTATCAGGCTTTTTATCGACAGCCACCATGCTCATTACCAGGGATGGACTGTATTTCCTGTGCACTCATAATGAAGTCATAATATTGCAGTCATCCGTCAGTAAGGCAATAGTTTGAGTGAAAGCTTCCACACTTCCACAGTTATGTTTCCTCCAGGAAGTAAACAAGCAACTGTTACAGAATATATATAAAAAGTTCAATTGTAAAAACAGAGTCTGGAAGTTTGTATAGATTTGAAAAGTGTTTGTAAATGTCTTAATGGTCTTTGGTCATCTTGTTTGATTGATTCAGCTGCACATCCATTTTCAAGAGAAAACAACACTTTTTCGCCTGTTGTCATTTCGCAACTGTGGAAAGGTTTGGTTAGCTTTGGATTGATTTTTGCTTTTGCCAAACTTGTATTCATTTCCTTCTTTACAAATTCATTTGGAAGGTCTTGTTATTATACCGGGCACATCCTGCTAATGAGGGCATTTACATGATTTGTATTTGTGCTGAACAAACCTCACCTCCTCAAACTGTTGTCATCTCTGTACCCATCATGTATCACCCACAGGGTCAAATGGAGTTCTTGCGTTATGTGGCCGGCTCTCAGTGCAGTGAGGATGCATTAAAAAGCATAGTTCAGCATTATTGTCACACTGATATGTTTCTGCAAAATGAGGATTTAAAAATACCACAACCTACAAAGCAATAGCTTGCTGCTAACACACTGACCAAACCAAAACTGCACCATGTATTTGTCTTCATTTTATAATGTGTTTATTGTACTTTACTTATGGTAAGTGATATCAATATTTTCATTGCTACCAAATTATATAGAATAGAATACATTTGCACAGAAAACAGGACAACATAACTATTCCTTGCGTTCTGATTTCACAGGCTCTTATATGTTGTGACCTATTGCTATTCAAATCTCTCTCTGTGGTTTAGGGTTGATAAAAACAGAAAACGACAAGGTGTTTTTTTGCAGTTATTATCTACAAACTCAAACACACTGTCCATTCTCTTGTTTCACCTTTCACTGCGATTTGAAGTGGTAATCCTTTCACCAAACATTCATTAAGAATAAAATATCCATATTTTCAGGCTAACACAGTCAAAACAAAAGATCTACAGGAGTCAAATTCAACTGAGACTTTGTGCAATTTGCAGCATACACAATGTCCAAATGTTGCAGCGGGACAATAAACAGGGAGGACAGTTAAGCCTCTATTCTTCCCCTGGTGGAGGAGAATAACCTTGTTTTATGGGCTGTGCCACAAAGCAGAAAATTAGTTCTTGAAAAAGTCATTAGCAACTTGCCTGTTTTATAGGGTGACAAGGCCTCCTGTGACCAATACTGTGGGATTTCAGCACCAGGCTCTCCTTGTCAGACACTTGAGAGTATGTTGTGAGTGGAACATATTCAAGTATGCAGTCAGTGATTTGCTGTGGGGTGAAGGTTTGGCTAATTATGTCAGTTATATTGTATGATATTGAAGTACTGGTGTTTGTGTACTCAAGTATTAAGTCATTTTAAGTATTACGTTACTTCTCATTTCCATTTATTTTTCCAAATAACAATAATAAAAATCTCTTGAGATATTAACATGAAGCCAAGTGCGCTCTGTTGGAATGACCACATATATTTAAAAAGCCCTTGTGCCTCCACATTTTCAGAGTTTAATGCCTAATTAAGTTCTAATGAACAGTGACAAAAAGAGCAAGCGTATTACTGACAAACAATTAGACGGGCACTCAAACAGAGAGCGCATAGGTCGGAGGCCGGGGCATTCATTATATCTGCTGCATATAAAAGTTTGAAAGTTACAGTGACAAAGAATACGAGTTATAGTCTCTTGTGAGAATGATTCAGCACCAGCAGAGAGTGAAGTGCAGACGAAACCGCACAAAGGTCTAGCACAGCACAAGTCTGTCAAGAATAAACACTTTACTAGACATACTGTGTTATTTATTCATTTCTTTATTTATTTACAGATCTAGATCATTATTTTACAGTTTGTTCACAGTAAACCTCAATTTTGATGAAATGACTTAATAATAGAAACCGGTTTATTTACTTAGTTTTCAAAAGTGCAGAACTGACCCTGCTCTTCAGAATGCCATTTCACAAAGCAGCAAGAACAGCGCAGGATCACTCAAACATGCATAAATCAATTGAAATACAAACATTGCTATAATATAGTCAAAAGCCTATTAAAGTCCATT
Source organism: Rhinogobius similis (assembly GCA_019453435.1). NCBI lineage: Eukaryota > Metazoa > Chordata > Actinopteri > Gobiiformes > Gobiidae > Rhinogobius > Rhinogobius similis. The sequence goes on along the minus strand of CM033627.1, from coordinate 23,409,750 downwards.
TTGCACAATACATCGCCTTTAAAAATGTTTCAAAATTAAAACAACACTGCAATCAAAAGAGCACAATTGTGAGTATTTTTTAAAGGTAAATCACATGCAAAGCAGACATAACATTATGATTTTTTTTTAAAAGTGCCACATCTTTGAAATAAATGTATGTTTAAGATGGACGTCAGTGGTGAGTGACGGAGCAGGCTTCAGTTCAGTGCTTGCCTTGGCACATCTCATCAGGAGTTAGCACATGCTCAGCTCTCTGGTGAGGCCTGGGGACGTCCTAACAAGGATAGCTCCACTGGCTTGGCTTGGCACAATGGAGTATCTGTAGAGACCCTTATAGATGTCAGATATTAGTTTTTAAAATGATGCATTAGTTTAACATATTTCTTGTAGCCAGTTGCTTTACAGTTTGCTGCACTATTCATGATTTCTTCACAATTCCCACAGTCACACTAAAATGTTCACGGGCAAGGTTGGAGAAGTATTTTGCCCAAGGATACAACTGCATTGGGTTGTTGATACTGGCATTCGTTGTCAAAATATTTATGATGGTATTAATAGTGTTCACACAGCTAGCGAGCTTCACAGAGCTCCTGCAGCCTCGTGACTAAATGTGTTGAGGACGCTATTTCAAGCTGGGAAAAAACAATGGTAATGAGTAGCAACAAGCCTAAAATGTAGCTTTTGTTTATTGTTGTGATTAAATAAGTCGCAGATAACAATACATATAAAAATCATGTTACACGACCATCTGATTCACTTTCTTATAATGTAATAAAAACTGTCCCTGGAGATGTTTGTGAGTAATACACTTTATTAAGAAATCCTGTATATATAACGTTTACTGATATTGACAATTAAAATTATGTGATCTTGATAAAATAGTGAAAAAATGTTGTACTCTTTAATATGAAGCTGTTTTACATGACAGAGGCTAATTCACTTGTGTTAATGTAATAAACACTCTAAAATTATTGGTTTAACTTTATTTAGTTATTTTATTAAACAGTTAAGTATGCAAACAGTGTTTTTGAAAAGCCTTTTTGATCATTTCTCTTCAAACTACTCTCTCTCTCTTGCTTAATTGTATATTCATAATGAATAGAATCGCCAATACAGTATATTAATAAAGATTGAATTGAATTTGATTTGTGTCTCAGTCGCAAGTTTGATCTATGGAGAGACACGACCACATACAGTCTGAATGTATGTTTCTCCAAGGTATTCATTTTAGCAATAAAAAATGTCAAGGTACAGATACATTTAATGTGATACACTGTTAAACTCTGCAGGCAAAGCAATAACATCCCAATGGAGATAAGCAGGTGGTGAAAAGTTACATATTGCACTTTTAATTTTTATGACAAAGTGGAGTGGATGATTACAAACATCTAATTGAAAAAGCGCTAGTGTCCTCAAAGCTGATTTTGAGGTCTCCATGGACCACCACAGAGACAAGGGCTGCCCCTGGTAGCTGGATTGTCTGTCAAAACAATTAAGTCAAACCTTTTATAACAAAAGTGCAAAGCAGCAAAAGCACCAGTAAGCCTGACTGAGGTGAAGAATGGTACGGCCTTGAAGTTAGATTGCACTCACACCTTGGTGGGTTTTTGCTGTCTCGGTTAGCTTAGTGACAGAGATAAGGAAAATCCTGTTTTGAACCTCCACACAACCCAGGCCTAATGGTTTTAGATCATGTTGCCGCGCTGACATCCCGTTAAGTGCTAAATGTTAGGAATTGCATTACTGCAGAGTCTAGATTAAGAGTGATAAGAAAAAGCTGTTATTCACATCCTCGGAGCACACCAGCACACACAGCATAGCTTTCTGCTGATGAATTATTCACACGGCCAAATCATCGGCCACAAAAGATAAAGGCCATCCAACCACTCCTCAAGTCTATTGATTTGGAGTTCTTTGTATGTTGGACTGAGGAGTGTCAAATGGATAATGGGAAACTGTAAAATGGACCCATAAGCACTCTTCAGTCACTTTGAGATTCCAAATCATCAAGGACAGAAAACTTGAATTTGAAAAGTATTAGTGTGTTTTGAGATTATTTAAGTGTCAGTGTAACGCATTTTAATGTTTTCCAGTTTTTTAAGTGCCAACCAATTAACCATGTATCAAACTTACACGTACGTTACCTGTTGTTATTGCACACACCCTTCCAACGTTTATAATCACAGCGGTTCATTAGCCTGATACCACTGCACGAGTTAGCACTAATGCATTTTCAATGGAAGAGTTAGCGTCAGCCTCCAAACATATGGAAAACCAGGACAGTTTTGGTGACTGACAACCACTCAACCACCCATGAGTAACACCAAAGCCTCTCGAGAAGCACTCTTTTGTGTGGATTGTTACTGTTTGAGATTAGCGCCAAAATTACCCAACATGCAAACAATAAACATTTGTTAAATCGAACGTTATACTGCACAATAATGCATCAGAAGCGTAATACAATGCAACAATATTTTGACAAGAAAGGTTTGGTTTTGTTTCACCAACCGCATACCACAGATTCTGCATTAGAGAGTGGAGTTTGAAGTTAGATATTGACAGTAATTCATTTTTCTTTGCTGCCATATTAAAATGAATGGGATGGAATTTCAACATGAGCAGCAATGCGATGGTTAGCAATTTGCTTTGCCTGGAATGTTATGCCACAGTATGATTTAAATTTAAATTTAGATTTAAAGATAAAGATTAATGATTACAGACACCTTTTCACAGATCTGTCCTGAAGCTGTTACTTAAAAGTACTTTTTCATGAACACTCTAAAACTAATATTTACAATAAATCTTGAGTATGAACTGAAGCGCAAGAGACATTGCATTCCGTTTTGTTTATCTAAAATGTTATAGATGTATTGTTCATCCAATTATCAGAATGTTGGCGTCAGCAGTTCTCTTCCTTCATATCTGCTGTAGCTCAGTGCTGTTTATGAATGGTGAAGAATGGAACACGTGAGAGGTCGTACTGGAGAGAAATGTTTTTCATCAGATTGAGTAGTAACCGGTTACATGTTACATAATTGACTTGTTTCTAATTTGTTTCTGCGACAGATCGTCTTCCACTGCACATCCTCTGCTTGTGCCGGTGACAAGTGTGGTTTGAGCCACACTGTTTTTTTGAAGTTGGAATTATGTGGGCGTTGATGTGGCAACTGATGACCTCAGAGCCCAGTCACACAAGGTTCATGCTGTACTTTCACTGTACACAAGAGATAGTGCTGTTTATGTTCATGCATGATTCAACTTAAAAATCTAAGATATTGCTGACTTCATTTTAATGTTTATACATGGTAAATAATTTAAATATGCATGTCAACACCCATCTGAAAATGTAGCATGCCAGCATTTTATTTTATACATGTATGCATTCTACAAAAACTGAATAAGATAGTGGGTGGCTGTAAAATGTTGATGGTGAGCAGGGCCTATGTGAGAGAGTCGTTGTTTATGACAGAAATATCCAAAATAGAAATCCACAAAACCTTATCGTTATTTGTTTGGGATTGGTAACTTATCATATAAAACCCATTAAAATTCCAGTGTACCTCTACAGAGTTGACATTTTTGATAAAACATAACTACCAAGGTCCTTGGAAGCTAAAATATAAAAAGAAAACTATAACCCTCACATTTTCAGTCAAATATACAATTCTGAGAATCAAACACACAAATAAAAAATACCCTAAAGAACCAGAAAAAAAATCCACCCACACTTTTTTATTAAATTAAATGTCAATAAATGCTCAATCTGCAGTAAGTCAGAATCTCCCAACAGCAACTTTATTCCTCTTTATGTTTATATATCTAGGTGCTATGTGAAATATACAGTAAATTTCCTCTCGCCCAGTAATTACAGACATACAGCATAAACCAAAACATCTGCAATCAGTTAAACGGCAAATTTGATGGAATTCTGACCTGCTGACCTAATCAGCTTAAATTCAGACATGTTTTACTTTACACATTCTAGAATGTTATGATGATTAAATGATGATTAACACATTTCTTCCCCATACAGTGGAGAGACACAATGTATTTCCCTCCTTAGTTTCACTGTCCTTTGCTTCCTCAGCAGGAAACTTTCCAGATGACCCCATGGTTATTTTAAACATAACTCTTTAGTCTGTGGAGGATAAGTGACTATCATCATGGTCCATTAGCCATGCTCTGCTGAATGTTCCACAGAGACAGTTTAGAAGAGCAGACACCAAAGTCATCCTGTACACTTATACCACTGTGGACACTCTGGCCACATCCTAATCACTCTATTTCCTATTGAAGAACCCAATATGGAAACTAATGAACAGGAAGAGGAAGCAGGACAATGAGACAGTAAATAGAGATGCAAATGGCACTACACAGACAGTGTGCTGCCTCATTAGTAACCATTCAAGCCACTTTTTTTCAGTGAACACTGTTAAAAGTTTTTATACTCTTTTTGTGGCAACAGCCCCCCAAAAAGAGAGAAAGGGAGAGAGCGAGAGAGAATTTTTGGACTACATATGTACATAAATTACGTTACATATATAAAACAAAACAAAACAAAAAGAAAGTGAGAAACAAAATCACCCATTTTGACCTGCAGTGAGCACACTTTCAGTGCTACATGGGTTAAATGACCTGTGTATATCTGCAGTGTGGAGATAGGCCTTTATCTCATATTGACAGGAAGCCGCCTGCTCTGTGACTTGGATCTGATGGAGCAGCGTATCTGGAAGGCAGGGCTCTGCATTATTCACTAATCCATGTCCAACATGCACCTCAGCTAAGGAAATATTAAACAAGTGGATACAGCTGGAAGTATTATTTCTCAACTGTTGAACGTCACTTTATAAAAAATGATAGGCTGAAAGAGTGCTTTGTAAATCATGTAAACATTGTATTCAGTTAGTGTGTAATATAGTATGTGATTTACATTTTAGAAGCAATAAATGAGTTTGACCTAAAATGACAAAACTTCTTTGTAGCTGCTGTGCTGGATATAGTATGATACAGACTAAGAGGATTATTCCACACAGTCGCACAGAAGACAGACTCTCTCGCTTGCTCTCTCTCGCACTCTCTCTCTGTCTCCCTCTCTCTCTCGCTCTCTCTGCAGATCCACTAGTCCACAGACTTACCTGTAGATGTCTTTGGCGCTCAGAGAGGCTGGACACAAGCCAAGTCCACAGAGCGCTCCCCGGCCCTCAGGCAGAAGGCAGCATAGCGCTCTCCAGTGCCACTATATTTGTGCTATTTTGTTTGGACACATCACCACTGTGTCCTGATCTCAAGGACAAAAAGATGTTACGTTCTTTCTTTCTCAGATTTCCTGAACAATAAAATATGGGACAAAATGCACTTTGAATGCACTTTTGAATGTCCCCAATAAGACGACCAATCAGGCCTTAGGGTGGAATTACCATTGACAGCGGCTAGAACCTCACACTCTTTAGTCCGGAATTCAAACCGCATTGTTCGTTCAGCAGAGGGAAGATGCCATTCTTGTTTGGATCCAAACAGAAATGGGTACTCCAGATAAATGAAACCATATCAGGAGAAAGAAAACATTCACATTGTAATTTTTAGGCCTAGACAGATTTCTTCACTTTACTATTTACTTATTTATGTTATTATTATATTATTAAATAATGTATTTCCTAATTTAATTGGGGGTGAACTGTATTATAGACCACAATGTTTGTGCCATATTTATAGACTTGGATAGGCAGGCATCTTTCTTTTAAGTTTAGACAAGTATCTTTTTGCTGCGAGTAATATTTTAGAATATGTTTACATCAAGGTTGTTTGTGTTTTATGTAAAATTAGGATGTAAAATTATTATTTTGTAATGTGAAATAATGATCATTCTAACATTGTTTGCAATTAATCTTTACATATTTAAATTTTATTATTATTATGTGTTTAATACATTTCATGCGTCATGAATATTCTAGTCTTTTTATTTGTTGTGGTAGTATTATTAGTATTATTAAAAAAGGAATAATAGAAATAGTTTTTTCATTGTTAAATCTTGAAATCATTACTGAAAATGTAAGCCGTTTTTTACCTCTTATTTTTTACAGGAATGGTATTTATTAAAATGTTTACTATTGAATGAAGCCAGCGCATACATGATATAATGAACCAGCAGCCTTTAACTGTTTGGCGCCCCCATGCCCCCTCCAAAAACAGCAGCTGTCATCTTGTCACATTGTTAAGGACGCCCAGCCACGTGTACAAGCAGAAAAGTCAATCACAGGTCAGCGCTGCGCAGTGACAGGACTGAAAAGAGAGCGTCGGAGATTGGCCTCAGGTGACAGGCCACATTCTCCCCTGCAGCAACCGCCTCAAATGTATGATGGAGGACTTGTCAGCTCAGAGGAGGATTCATTATGGTATAGGTGACAATAGACTGTCTGCCAAACAGCCCCTTCCTGCATGTCGACGCCACACCTAAAGACAGCAGAAAAAGAGGAGAATCTGTTGTAAAGCTGAGTAAAACAGGAGGCAGGTGCTATTTTTATTTGATTTTTATATACAGTATATGTCGTAATAAAAGACACATTTGACCAGTGAGAGAGTAGAGAAAAAGTGGATTGAAGTAAGAATAATGCAAAAACTTTACTCAGTTGGAAGTACATTCGTAGTGTTCCTAGAAATTTCTTGCGTAAGAAGTTGATTTAGGGCTAATTGGAAAGACAAAACAATAAAAAATGATCTGGTATGTTCAAAGAATAGGTCACACAAGTGAGACAAACACACGAAAAACACATGTCCAAATAATTTAACACGGTCAATACATGTTCAATGACAGTGGGAAGAGTAACCAGAGCCCAAGAGTGTTACTTCAAACAAATGACTTTTACATATACAAGTAGCTATGGTGATCAAAGCCACTGCAAGTATTTCTGTGTAATCTGTGTACAGGCCTTGCTTCATTATGCTCCATTGCGAGACAAGCTTAAAATATCCACAGCACAACATTCATTTACTGGCCACACACTCTGCTGGTTGTTGTAGAATAAATTGAAGTTGCTCAAGAGTTAGAGTCTAAATGGCAGATTAGACTTCATGATTGTACCTAAGCTTTTACTAAACATTTTGCCTAATTGCCCCGGTTTGACAATTTTAGTCTTGTTCAAAATTGTACTTCCTGGTTGGAGGGCAACAAATGATAACTGTTACCTAGCAACCATTTTGAAATCCATATAAATGACAAAATCGTTATGATTTGACAAATAATAACACCCGATAACACCTTTATTTTTGTTGAATGACGGATTACTGTTAGAAAATGTTTCAGTTGAGTGTTACCTGTCTCATTATTTTCAATTCCATTTTAGAATTCAGCATGACTTTTTGTAATTTTAAACATTTTTTTCTCAAAATGTCTTCACTGACTGCAATTTCATGGATATAAAACTATGAAAAAATATGTATCACAGGTGCCCTCCCACCAAACTAAGTCAGAATTAGAAAAATATGAGAACCTGTCATGTAGACTTGAAAAGAAGAGGCATGAGGCTGGAGTTCTAACGCAGCAGAAGTAGAGAACCAGAAATTGTGATAGTTCCAGGCCCGTTCAGTCCAGTAGAGTCATACCACTTGATGACGTAGGCCAACTTGCCGAGATAACAAGAGCTGAGCTGGCAGCGTTTGACTGGCACAGGGGGAAAATGCTATTTTCTCCCACAGTGGTAAACTCATGACAGAGCCGTCACTCTGGAAGAAATCTTGTCATGCTAAAAGCTTCTACCCACAAGCTGTCAGAAGCTTGAACAATGCACTTTGAACTTTGATCCAACGCTTTACAATTTTTTAAGAACTTAATCTTCTTTAGCTTGCTTATTTCACAGTGTCAAAACTACAAACTCCACCAACAATAACAATAAAAGAATACTTATGTTTGGTAATGATGATAAAATAAATAAGTAACACAATCTACATAATTAAGGCAAGACACTTTTTTAAGTTTTTTTTTTTTTTTTTTTTTTTTTTTTTTAAGTTTGCTCTTTCAACATCAGCTTTCATGCGGAAACAACAAACTAGTCAAATCTGCTCTTAAAAATGTTTAATTTAATCCACTTCATCCATAGATTTCTATGGGACATTGTACATTCAAAGGCCTTTCTCCTAAAATGTATTTTTCTCCCACACGGACATAAAGATCACCACTTAAAGTAGATCCTACACACCAAACACCAAACAATCTTGGACTCAACAAGATTTTGACGAAATGTACAGAATGATTTTTTGATATCTAATTCTAAAACTGATTTATTGAAGTTTTAATGTTAAAAAAATGAGGAGAAATTAGAATTTTTAGGACAATTTTCAGTCCAATCTAATTTACTTAAAAACAAAATAAGAAATCCAAAATCCCCTCTGTATTTCTTTCTTCTTCTTTTTTTTTTTTTTTTTTTTTTACTAATGTTTACAAAATGAACCAAGAAATTTAAACCTGGTTCTGTCCCTTTTTCAGTTTTATATGTCCCAAATATGTGTGTATTTTTGGCAGTTTTTATACAAGAAATGTCTTATTTCTACATGAAAACATGACATGATGAAAAATTTGTAATATATTTTTTCTTACATATATGTGAGTAAACTGCAGGTAAACTTTAAGATTTTTCCCTAGTCACCTGTAGTGTCTCACCTTAAAGCAGCAAAACCGACTAATAAATCAAAGTAAAATAAAAGGGTACAAAAGACGAAAAGGGTGGCTTTAGATTTCTTACAAGGATGAGTTGTGGCACAGCTGTAAGAAGCAAGGTCTGCTAGTCGTGTTGTTCACTGTGGATCCGGATACAACCGTTGGAGAATGCGCAGGAACCCGTCACACAACAGCAGTGACACGATCTCTCAGAATCGTCATAACCCCCAGAAGAAGACCTTACCACCCATTGCTTCATCTTCATCTAGTGATAATGCAGTGAGCGCTCCTCCCTGACATTATTATTACACACAGCCAAATTGGACGCGTCTCCAGGGGAAGGGATGACATTCAAATATCACGTCCGGCTCTCTTCATTACAGCCCGAGTAAGTGTTCCCCCAACTGAGACGGAAGCAGGTAAAGCAACTCCACTCTCAACTCTCACCTAATCAGCTCTCAGGGGCATCGGCTTTCTCGCCAAAGAGAGCTGTCTTCCAAGGCTGACATTCAAATATGCCGTCTTGTTGTTTCCGTATCATTGTACAGTTCGGTGCAAATATCATGCTAATTTTTTACAATATCATCGGATGTGCTTTTCTAGTTATTTAATGTAATCCCTGTGCATTTATGGTATATTATTAGGTTACTTCCTTTTTCATTTATTCCAATTTCAGACCATTTTGATGCATCTCATCATTAGTGCAATTAGGTTTAGTTGGGTGAGATGGTGATAAAAATCGAATTGTGAACGCGTCCCCATGACAATGTGCTATCACATCGTCGTATCGCGATTCACTGTTTGTCTCTTTAATGCAGCTGTCTGTTCAAACACACTTTTTCTCCTGTTGTTTAGCCTCTGTAGCCTCTGAGCAGATGACTTTATTTACCTCTTACACCTCTTAAGTGCAATAATTCAACTCCATGCACCAAAACGCAACTAAAAGCAACAAAAATGCAACTAAAAGTGACAAAAATGCAACTAAAAGTGACAAAGATGCGACTAAAAGTGACAAAGACTCACTTAATTACAACAAACACAACTAAATGTGACAAACATGTGACTAAAATCGACAAATGTATGCTTAAAATGTGAATCTGAATAGAAAATCTAACCACAATTGCAAAACTGGTCAGAAAAATCACAATTACATATTTTTTTCCTAAATCGTGCAGCTCTATTAAAGGCAATAGAAAAAACAAAGTGAACACAAATCATGATCAAATCGAAATAATTACGGTATCTGGCCCCAAGAAAATTGTGATTATATTTTTTTGCCATATCGCCCAGTCCTAAGTGCAATGATGCAAATACCTGTGCTTTTTTTTAAAGGTGCACCATGTAGGTTTTCTTGTTGAGGGTCGATAGCATGATAATCTTCTGTTGCACAGTATGATATATCTTTCCTTTATCCAGTTATCCAGACATTTTTATTGCCCCAAAAGTACTTGGTTTGCTGCTTGTTTCTATGGAGATTGCTTGGTTTTATTCCATCTCCAGGAGAATAGAATGTTCACCAGCAAACTCCATACTTCAAAACAAAATAGAACATAAAAAACAGAACATGAGAGAGAGCAAAACAGAAAACAAGACATCCAAAAAGATATGTCAAATTTAGTCCACAGTCTGTCAAAAAAGTACATTTTCAAACCGGCCATTTTTCTTTCTTCAATTTTTAATTAATGAGTCATAATTTGTGTCCAGTCCATGATTGTTGGTTCAGTTTGTGTCATCCATTTCTTTGTGATGACCTTCTTCCCTGCTACCAAGAGAAGATGCCAAAGGTGTTCACGTATTGGGTCCATACAGGAGGTTTATTGGCCATTTCAACACGATCTACTGTCCATTTTTGGGGACGAGGGCGACAAACATTTCATTCAAATGTGGTCTGTGAAGTTAAACAATCAAGTGAGAGCAAATTAACATATTTTTCAAAAACCAAGCAGAGGAAAAGTTGCCAATATGATCTTTTAGCTGTTTGGCTGTCATCCCAGTGGAAAGAGCGTTGACAGGCATTCAATAACTACCACTTTCGCTTTTTTCAAGTTGGTGTGAAGTTACCCTAAGGTGCCACTGCAGTCGTACATGACACAACAAAAGTGCTTTCTTCTCTCCATCATGCAGCTATTCTACACATGGATACTATTTCATAATTTTGAAAAATGAGACTATTTATGTCTCGAATTGTGTCAGTCAGATAAATCATCTGCATTCTAGCCGTTTGAGTTCTTGGTTCAAATTTCTAAAAGGTCATTTTTAAACAGGAAATAGAATGCTAAGTAGACAAGCTGAGGTGCACACGATTCAGCCATTTTCTTGCCGGGAGTTATTGGAGCATATCCCTCATACTGGCAGAGCAATAAGTGGGTTGAGACACCATATACTAATCATCCGACAGGAACAAAAGAACATACGCAGAGAAATTAAAAAAGCAGAGCTACCTTGACCTCTAATGACCTAAGAAAAATGGCAGTATCTAGGTCTCTCGGACTATTGGTGTGGCATTACCGGACAGCGAAATTGGCAGTGCTATTATCTCCAAGGGGCTCACTTAACATCCCTGTACCGCACAGACTGCTGAACCTCACTCTGACCGTGGAAAAAAGAATAATGAAATGGGACAAGGAATGAAGTGCCACTAAAAACTTTTTAATCAGAGTTCTTTAAGAAAGAGAAAGACCAGTAACTTTCAGGCAGAGCGGCTGTGGATATGGACAATCAAGCACATAATCACAGCCAAATATGTTTCCAGAATGCTACTTGATTAGTTGATAAAGAAACTGTTTTGCTTAAAACTTCTCACAAAATATCCAAAATGGTCCAATGTTTTTAAATTGTGGGTGGCTAATTGGCGATAACAAGCTCTGATGGATGGCTTCCACAAAGATTCTTAATTACAATATGTTTCATATTTGGGATTTTTCACGTAGGCACTTTGTCTTTGATAGCAGCCCAGCGCACACTTGGCATTCTCTCAAACAGCCTAATGAGCCACTTACCTGAAATGTGCTGTAATTAACATATGTGCCACCACAAAACAGATATGGAGCTGTTTCATCTTAAAGGCCCAGATGTTGTGTAGTATACAACAAAGAATCAAAGAAGAAGAAGAGAAAGTGTTGAATAAAAACATTTTCATATTTTACATGTCTTGTGTTTCTTAATGTTTTTTTTTTTCCCACATGAGAAAAAAGTTACAAGGCTGCAGCCTCCATAGTTTCTTTTCCATACAGATTATTTCAAAACAAATTGGTATTTAATCAAAACATCCCAGCATGACCGTTCTGTTTCGTTTAGACAATACATCCTTTATGTAAAAAGAAAATAGTATTTTTCTGATCATGATTTATGATGGTACTGATGAATTGTAATGGATGCTTTGTTACATTACAAGCTTACGTTCCAAAACAAGCGGCAAATGTAGCCTTTAATTCAGCATTTACAGGACTCCCCAAAGGGAACAATATCATGGGTGTGCAGTTGTCACAGTGTGCAGGAGCCACACGCTCTCACTAAACACAGCAGGCAATTTTACTAGTCAAAGATATGCTGGAGTATTGGCAAACCTGGAGACCTGAGGCACTATACGCACCTTCTGTCATAGAAATGTACCCAACAGTGAATGCAATAAATCTGTTTCACGCATGGCTAGATATTTATTGAGCTACAAAAATGCACACCTTATAGTTTACAGACTGCAGACTTCTCTAAAGTATTATGCATTTTTCATATTGTTATTATCCTTTAAGCATGCTCTTGAGTGCCTTAAATTTGCCTTCTCTTGTTTTGAAACAAACAAAAAAAGTTGATTATGGCCTTATAAAAGGATTTATCTGCTGTATGCAATGAGTGCATCCAGCCAGTAGATGTGGCATAGCGCTTACACAGTTTACCTATGTGCTTTTAAGACATAAAAAGTACTAGCCTAGCAGTTGCATGTATTGTGTTTATATGACAGAAATGCTTAGAATGAATCTGGCAATGATTTAAGGACTTAAAACAGTAAAAGATTCTCGGATAAGTGACATATTAAATCTGAAAAGTGACAAACAAAATCGGAGGGAGATGATTTTCTACTGAACATCCCTCAAAACAGCGTGACTGCAACATCAGGTATGTTTTTGATGATGGAACATTGTTAGAACATGATTAAAAGCTCAAAAAGTCACTGTCGCTGAATATTTGTCCTTTACAGAAGCGTCCTTAGTAACCACTCCTTACTGTAACACTGATTTTATTATATCATAGACAATTTAGATGAAATGTCAGGACTTGAAATTCCTTACAACACCAACAAGATTAGGCCAAAAGGATCCAAAAACACCACACTAGTAGACTGAGTACCTAGAGATTCAAAGACAATTTTCATTCCTTTTTCACATCAGCAACTGTGCACCCTGACGCCGCTCTGTCGATAACTCTCTGAAGAATCTCTCCGCTGAAGTTGAAGCTCACAGACTCGCACAAAAATCTGCATACGCTTTACAATACTTCCAGCATATTTCCTCCCTTGCCTTCTATTTCAACCTCAACCTCAGCGGCGTCACGTCTCTCCTAAGTGGGTCTCTGCGGGGGCCAAGTGCATTTCATATTTATACCTAGTGAGAGTGTTTCGACTGCATTTTACAGGCAGAGATTTCCCCATAGCCATCTCACAAAACGCTGCAACCTTTTGAACATTCAAGTCAGGGCTGGGTTAGGTGCCTGCTGTCAATTTTATTTATAAACCTCAGCGGACTCTTCTTCCATTCCGACAAGCACTCCAGCAGCTCTCAAGATGCAAACACCACCTACGAGACATCCTCAAAGGCAAAAAGGTAAACACGGGCCCGCAACAGCACTTAATACAATCACCGAGTAAAGAAACACATGCCTCAGCAACATCCCACTACAAGGATCTTTTGCAGGGTGTAAAATGTGTCTCTCGATACAAGCGATGGAGGTGCATATTTTTTTTTGTTTTTTTTGTTTGGAGAGCAACATTCCAGAAATTACCGCCTGCCTCAACCTCTCTTCGCTATTAGCTTCTCATGCTGGAGACAGGAGTGTTGCCAGGGCATGATGGCTCCCCCGGTGGTACGTCTGACAATGGGTCGAGATGCTAAAGTGATGTTTGCATGTGTGAGGATGTAAAAGGGCCAATGAAAAGAGATGCCCTGGAGTGGATCAGAGGAGGGTCTTCTAATGACACAATGAGGCCAGTTTTGCATTCTCAACTCATTTGTAAGTTCATTTCAAGCAGTAGGGAGGAATTTGCATTAAAAAATTGAAGCAAAGGTGGCCTTCACAGCAGATTTCGTTATACTCATTTGCATTTTATTTTTCAGTTTTTTAAATCTGCATTTATTACCATTATTCTGGTGACCTACAACAATGTTTTTGGGGAAAAAAACAAAACGTCATGCTTTTACACACAACCCGGTAATGAAGAATAGTATTGTCCAGAGGTGATGAGGCATGAGACCAAGCCCTTGTTTTGAAAGTCTCAAGTAAGTTTCAAATCTTTGATGTCGGGTTCAAGTCAAAAGCAAGTCCAAATCAAGTCCCAAATGAATGGCTCACAGGCCCAAGTCATCTACTCTGCAATTCAAGTCATGTCAAGTCAAGTCATCAAATTACAGAAAAAATGTATGTCGAATAAGCATCAAGCCGTCTCAAGTCACAGGGCTCCAAGAGCAAGTCGAGTCCCAAGCCTTAGCCCATTTTATCAAGTCAATAGTGACTCAAGTATGGCTTGAGTCCACACCTCGGATGTTGTTATGATACAGAAACAAGTACAAAATCTCAATCTGTATAAAACAATGCCATTTTCAACAGAGAATAATAACAGTTTCCTTAATTTTACTTTATGATTAGAGCACTTCCAGAAGTGGGTAGTACTCATTTACATTTACTTGAATACGTTTTGAATAAATTGTACTTTTCAGAGTAGTTTTCTGATGCCATACTTTTACTACTAATAGTAAGATTTAATTTGACCTTTTTGTGTCTGTTCTTTGGAGATACCATATGCATCATTTTAGTTCGATTGTCTGTTCGATTACGTTCACTCATCATAATTTCAATTTTAAATATACTTTATTATTTATATGCAAACAGTTTTACTCTTACTTGAGTAATCATTTTAGTCTCTACTTTTTGCTTCTTGAGTAGTATTCTATTAAAGTAATGTTACTCTTACTTGAGACTAGGGCTGGGCGATATGGTGATGAAAATCGAATCGTGAGCTCATCCCTGTGACAATCTGCTATTTTCGTGAAATCGTTGTATCGCGATTGACTGTTTGTCTCTTTAATGCAGCTGCCTGTTTAAACACTTGTTTAGCCTCCGAAGCCTCTGAGCAGATTACTTTGTTTACGTTTTACAGACTAGGGCTGCACAATTAAATGAAATCAACAAAATGTTTTGCTTTGATCTGAATAAAAACTGCCAACAATGTAGTTTGGATTTGTACAAACGTGCGCAACTAAAACACTACCAAAAGTAATAATGCGTTCAAAACGACAAAAATGTGCCTACAAATTACAAAGGCACGACTAGAGCGACAAAAACGCAACTAAAGCAACAAAGACGCGACTAAATGTGACAAAGATATGACAAAAATATGACAAACACAACTGAGCATGACAAAAACGTGACTAAAGGTGAATCCTAAAACATAAATCACACATCAAATCACAATCACACTGGTCAGAAAAATCACATTTAGGCATTTTTCCTAAATCGTGCAGTTCTATAATAGAAATAGAAATAGAAAAATACAAAGTGAACAAAAATCGGGATGAAATCGAAATCATGATCTGGCCCAAGAATTATGATAATCATTTTTTGCCATATCGCCCAGCCCTACTTGAGACTTTGACTACTAACCACTATAAAAAGGTAAAGTTAACACATGAAAAGCTGTCAATAGTCAAGTGGGGAACACATACAAGTCAACCAGATCTGAAGTATATTATCCACTTCTGATAATAATAAGTCTTTTTGGGAGCGTTTTCCTAGTTGCAAGTCTTGCTGTGGAAGCTCAGAGATGTTGTGCAACTCCAGCCACCTCCCAGTCTGAGGAGATGATGAGCCTAATCCCATGGTGTTTGATCAAATGGAACTAAGCTATTTTTCACTGTCACGTTTCTTTATGTTTAATCCACATGGCGCGCTTGACGATTCCGTTGGCATCATCTATCATCATCATGTCGCATTACTGAGCTCTTCTGACCACTGAGCAGCCACCCTCTGGAGATGACTGCCTCCGACGAACATCTGTCAATCACACAGTCACACGGGCTTTTGGCATTTCCATCGGCAACCAAGCACAAAGCGACACAGAGAGCCAGTGTGCCAGAATCATGCACGGACTGGTGGGAAAACACTGCGCTCTCTATGTAATTGTAACTTTTGTCCTTCTGATGTGACTTTTGCTGTTGATCAGTTCACTACAGAGAAAGCGCAGTATTTCAGCTTATGTAATCACACAGCAGCAGTGACCTCTGGCATTATTCAAAAATAGACCATTGTGTCGTGACTGAGGGGGAAACTTTGTGTTACCAAACATTCAAAGTACAACATCAATTCCCCTCACAGACTCAGCATTAAGAAATAAATAAATCCACTGTCTGCATTTTGGGCATTCTAGATTTGAAAATGACTTCTTTCAGCTTACTTTGAAGTGAGACAATCACATTATAGAGGGGAAATTGACAAAACAGTTAAAAGATTTGTTCCACTGCTCTGTGGTGTTCTAAGACTCCATGCCATGTATCAAAAAGGCACAACGCACGGCTCCCTGTGGTTTAATCTTTGCACACAACATGTAATTTTGGGACAACTGTTTGTAAATATTAAGGAATACAATTCGTAGCAAACTATGTTTATTTCAAAAACAACCAATTCAAATCAAGTCATGAGTGGGTTTTAACAGACTTTGTTGACCTGGTGTTTGCTCAAAAATACACTGATTGTTCTGTACATGTGGAAGTGCAACAGGAGGCACATTTAGTCATGGATCTATAGCGCGCATATGTCGTTAGCACTCTTGGATTACTAGACAAATGTCGGTTGTTCAATCATTTTATTCTTCTACATGTCTTAACTCATTAAGTCGTTTTAAAGTGGACATATCATGCTTTTGTTTATAAACATCTAAATCATTTATTTTGGATCTGAATAAAGTTTAACTGCAGTAATTAGGTCTAATTTCCCCATATTTTTTTGTCTACAAGCCCATCTTTTACCCCTGCTGTGAGAGTCCTCAAAGAGTGCCTTGTTTTGGTGCGGTCTCTTTAAATGACTCAGCTCTCCGCAAAGCTCGCCGCCCATTTGTAGTTCTTTTAACCAGTTGCGCTGATTGCTTTGTGTCCTGGTGCTGGGGATGGCTGGGTCAGAGGGTACATGTTGTCCTGCCGTCCTGTGTGGTCCTAAAGATACGGCAGGAGTTTCCAGATACTGAAGGGCAGTATGTGGGCTTCAGACCGGCCCTGGACTGAAGCAGGAGGTGTATGCAGAGACCACTGTTGCCTTATCTGTGGAGAGTGGGGCAGGAATGGGGATCTTTGCAACCTCCTTTAAAAACGGAGCAAGGTTTGGAAAAACCTGAACAAAAATTAGCTCCAAGAGGTCATCCACGCAATCTGCAAGGACAAATAATATTTTATATATTTTTAAATTTGTTTCATATAACACTTTACACTCCTTTTTAATGAACATTTTATTTATTTATTACTATTTAGTTTGAGTGGCTTTTATTTATTATGTTTGTTACTTTTTGAACCAAAAGGATAAACAGTGTATTTATTGTGATTTTGTCTTGTTTTTATAAATATATTTCTATTGATTAAACAAAAAGCAACGACTAAAGTTATTATTTATTGTGTGGTGCTTTTGTATTGTAATCAGCATACAAATAGTCACCAGAGCAGTTTTACTTACCCAAGGTTACCCCTGTTTTGATCAGTTTAGGCTCTTCCTTCCCCCTTTTTAAACTTCGGGTAATAAAGTTGGAACATGGGTTCTCCAGATGCAGTGGTGGCTTGCAGACGTCCAGTGTTCTCATTAAAATGCAGTGCCGTCAGGTAAAGCCTTCATAATATAGTACACAAAAGAGTACACAAAAGAGACAGTTAACACAAATAAATATGTGTGATTTTTAAAACCCTACAACCAATTGTCTGCATAGCATTCCCAAGAAAGGATAGGCTGAACTTTTGGGGGCGAAGCGCAAATTGACACTGTGGAAGGCTTCAACAGCTGACGTCTGCAAGTGAGGGCTGAGCTTCTCGACATCTTTGAGGATCCTCTTAGATGTTAACGTGTTTAAGTGTGCTGGTGTAGCTAGAACGTAAACAAAAGTAAATAGATTGACTAAATGGATAAAAATAGCAACATAACAAAATTATTGTCATAATCACCGGCTTTAAGCACTTTCTTTTATCCCTCAAAGTGAAGACTGGATGTTAACAGCGAGGTAAAGCCGGGTTATCATGAGAATGGATGTCTTGCACATGATTAATGATAGAAGTCCATTTGCCCACTCTTTCCTGGGGTGTCAAAGAAGAAGCTGCAGTCCAGTAGATGTGATTTTTAATACTGCGCTGTCACTTGTTGAGCTTGGTCCAATCCTTGTTTTTTGCAATCTTCTGCAGTTGGATATCCCTTTAGAACAAACAGGAAAGTAACGTGTAATAATCTCTAATAAATAATCTGTTTTGTCACATTTACTATTAATCTCTGCACTCTGATGATGTGATAAAAATCCTGTCAGTAATAAACAAAATACCTTTTACCATGTGCCACACGTCATAGAAGTGGGTTATGTTAGCCTGAGGTACTTCTGGACTTGAGGATGACGGTCTGTTACAATATAATCCAAAGTTATACCACGTCCATCTAAAAAATGAAGGCTTCGTTTCAAACCCTCTAGATCCATATGGTAACTGCTGCCCACTTCGTTATTCTGCAAAAGCAAGAGACAAATGGTTTGGTGTTGTACAATCTATGCACAAAGACATGTTGTTACTCACCTGAACTTGTTGCAGATCTACATTTGTCTTAACAGACATAAAAGATATGTATATATGTTTTATTTGGATAAATGTGCAGCGTAATATGAGGGAGCCATTATTGAAAGACCATTGATTACCTGGAGAGTCAGCCCTCATGTTACCACCCAGTATGGCATTTTGTTCTTTGAGCTTGTCTGTTAGGCCATTGTGTGTCAAGTCCCATTTGTGTATAATGTCAGGCTCTGTAAATGTTCTAGCATGTCGTCGAAAGGTGTTATACTGGAACATCCTTAGAGTCAATGCCCAGAAGATCTATGAAGACAAAAACATTAGTGAATGCAGTTATATGCCATTAGAGTTCTAAGACACTTCAATTTTCAATGTTTGCACAGTTGATGGTCGCTGACATACGGGGCACACCTCAAACAGTTCTAAAAGGCATGTCTCATAAACAAGGTTGGTGTTTGGTGAATTGGTGTTGAAGACTCCATTCTTCCATTCTCTTTTCACTATTACACTTATTTTTTTTACTACTACTACTACTAATAAGTTAGCCTTATGTTAAACCAATAGAGATGCTAAGTACAACATCTAGCGTTCATCAACAAGTATTCTGACTGTAGAATGATACATTCTTTAACAGTAGTGACCCAGCATATCAGGTTGTTACGTGTTACGCAACTCTTTTTGTTGCTAATGCAGTGATTTGCAACGTTGTTAACACGACTGGTAAAATGTGCCAAACGTCCATGACTACAAACAGCTGAATCGTGAAACAAAAATTCAAAATTAATCGAAAAATTCAAGCATACTATAAAAATATCATTAATATGAATGAATGAGCAAAAACATTTCTATGGGGACAAGCAGGTCCACCAGGTTACCAGCACGCCTTTAACTGTGCTGACTTGTAGTGGTTTGGAGGTGCTACCACACACACCTTCTGAGGTGCTGAAGGCTGTGAGGGCAAATCAATGAACAGTCATCAAAATACAAAGGGGTTGTGACTAAAGCAGTCTACTTTGCACAAAAATCTAAACCTGTCAGTGCACCGGCATTGACTGAGTCCTTGAAACATCAATACGACAGACAGACAGACAGCTGCTGGAGGAGCAGAGGGGTGACTGAACGCCTGGAAGGCCTCCCACTCTGAATGAACAGCAGATTTGGGGAAGAGTGAGTCACTGTAAGTGTGGTCTTGTCCAGACACTGAGAGCAGGGATATTAATTGGGGTCACACCACTGGGACATCCTTCTGCTTCAGGTGTCATTTTTTAAGTGATTTGCCCAAAGACTTGATTGTAATAAGTTCCTATCCCATTTGTTTTGTTATAATAAAAATGTAAATGGGAAAGACCAGCAATAGTAGTTGCAAAAAGTTAGATTTGAGATTTTAGAGCATTCATTTTACGTTATTTAAGGCGCTTTATGTAACTTTTCTTGTGCAGGGTCCACCACCTGGTTGTCTCAATGGAGGTGTTATTGCTTTGCCTGGAATGTTTTTGTGTTTTTGTTTTTAGCAACAAAAACAACAACAAAAACATACACTCTTACTCTGAGCTGGGTGACCTCTCCACAGATCTGACCTGTAACTTGGTCTGGTGGCGTCGCCTGCTTGTGTCCAATAAGGAGAAAGAAAAGTTTGCCAAACTGTGGAACATTTTAGGCAAAACAATCTCAATGGAGACAAGCAGTTCGTAGACCCTCCACCATATCACATTCTGAAACCATTTGAAGTGTTTATTCTAAATTTCACTATTAAACTCCAGTTAATCAAATGCTGAATCTAAAGAGCAGGTCTTCAATCCACATCTGTCACGGGTCACAATTATAAATCACTTCTTCTTGATTGTTAATTGAAATGTTACCTTCAAGAATTTGTCAAGGACCAAGTTAATACAGGCTAAGTTACTCCTCTATAGTTCAATGGGACATGTGTGAAATTTGCAATGAAAATCAACACAGCTGTAGAGCAAATATGACAATATATTGACAGTGGCAGTATTTGGTAAACAAAATCTTAAATATCATTGCTCTGCTGTTGTGAGAACATGCTGCTGCTGTACCTGTCTGTGTGCTTTACACAATGGATGCATGAATGCATCATTTATGATACAAAGGACAGGATCTGGTGAGCTGAGTAAAACATTTCAAATCATAAACAATGGACACAAGAAAACATTTTTTTTTAGCTGCAACAATTGTGTGGACTGTACAGTATACTGACTGTAAGGCACACGGACCACTGATAATTGCACATGAACTTATGTTTCATCATCAATAATTTACGGAGGCACGATCGACACAGCATCCTCCTGGTCCCACTGGATTCCCAAAGGTTAATGGCATACATGCATTAATGGTCACATGAAGGACCCTAACAGATAAGAAGACAGACAGATGACAGAGTGAGAGCTGGAGAGCCCGAGGTGTGCTTGACACAAGTATACAGCTCAGACATTTGGTTTAAATAAAGAAGAGAGGATTTATGAGATGATGGCTGTCTTGGAGTAACAGCCCAATGCTACAGAAATAAATAATGCAAGACAAACCAGGAGACTGGAGTGTGTATGAACGCAGGCTCACTCTGTTACGTAATATCTGTACAGTTTTAGTCCAATTTTATCTCTTGTATATGTTTTATATTATTTATGATTAGAGGTGAGCAATACACTATAGTTGAATAGGAAAAAAACCCTGTTCTAATAAATCCTAAACAAAGACATTAATAGTGGACTTATAATTTATTGAGCATGCTACTTAACTACTGTAATACTCCGGCCCTAATTCCTTACCCTAACCCTAACCTTAATTAAGAAGTTGCTAAGCCTGAATCATGTTTACGAAACTACATCCTCACTGAGAATGCCTGAGAAGGCAAGTGGAACTGTACTTATAATAAAGTGGTGCCGATTTATGTTCTAAAGGTCCTTTATCATTGACATCAGTTGGGGTGTTTACTTTTAAATTGTTATGCATTAGCGTTAGCTTTGAGACACAAACATGTCCCTTTATAAACACACAAGTGTCCCTTGGTGAAGTATTCGCTTGGTTTGTAAAGTCTTTGACATGTTTCACGTTAATCCAGAACAACTGTCAGGATTTATTCATTTTAGACTGACTGGACCTAAACCCCATAGAAATGAATTAGACAGGAAGTATTGAGCCAGCCATTTTAAAAATAAACATACCAACTGCCACCTTGTGCACAGAGTCAGTTAGCTTCCTCAAAGTTATTTAGATCGATTCATGCATTCATGTCAAGTAATCCTGAATTATCCTGTTTGTGAGGCTTGAGAACTCATACAATCTCATTGCAGTTCTCACTGTAAGCAAGAGCCAAGTAAATTGATAGGAAATACCATAGAAAATACTAGCAAGTATCAGTACTGCCAACAACCCATTGCCATTTATATATTTTTGCGTCACACATCCTCACCAATTGTTCTTCATTCCCACTAAACAGCATAAATGTAATTTTTCTGACTCAGCGCGGCATCGTAAAGAGTCAAATTGTGAACTGACTGTTTGGAAAAGAGCACTTTATAAAGAAGCTGTGACCAGAGTTCACATAGTCCAGAAATGTAACAGATAATAGGGTGCGCTCCACAACCATCACGTTGTAGATTTATGTGATATCATAATCTCAGATGGTGGACAAGGGAGATTACTTTTTTTTTTTTTTTTTTTTAAATAGATATCTAAAATACAAATCCAAAACTCAAACTTGCAATATTAATCTCTTAAAGTCATTTCAACTGAGTGCAATCATGCCATAGGGCTGAATAATGGCACCACTTCTGAAGCTGTTATGAATACATTTTTACACTTTAGTTTCTTTTTGCTGACAGACAAGACTTTGACGTTTGCACCAATTTTTGTGTCACGTCAATATGCCAAATAATTACATAACAATTAAATTTAAAAAAGTGTTCATACATGAAATAATATAGAAAACAGCCATACAATCTACCCTAAAAATATATGCCACCTACAACCAACCTGTTTTCAGTGGTTGCAAATCACACGCGTTCCCATTTGCCATGTGTAACATTGTATGACAGGTTCCTATGTGTGTTTTAGATGTGTTTTGGTGTAGACTTCCCTCACACAGACTTTGCCTGTCTGAGCAGTCACACAGATGTCAGCTTCCTTCACGTTGTCCGTAACACACATGGATTGGTGCGGCTGGTTGAGCTGATCCCCATTTTCACTCAGACTCATGTGTCAAACAAACAGAGGAAAGCTATTAACTTTTGAGTTTTCCCACCACCTTGAAAAATTCAACCACAACGTCACACATCAGAATGTCAAATATAGTTTCAATACACATCAAACGCCTATGGTTAACTTTATGTAGCTAGTCATACATATTGGTATTTTAGGATGTGTTTTTCAGGATGTATTCCTCTTTGTGATGGTTCTGTACAAGGTTTCTTGTTCTGATTGTTCTTTTATTGCTGTCTTCTTTGCTTTGACCTGTGGCCCTCTGGTTTTATTTTTGTATTCAATGTTCATAATGAAAAAAAAATCTGCCCTCTGCCACTTTGCTGATTTCTTTTCTTAAAGACCAATTTGCATCATGCTGTGAGATAACATGTTTCACAAGAAAATGAAGCTAAAAGGAACAGACCAGCCATGCAGACAGGATTATAGCTCTATTATTGTTTTGTCCTGGGTATGTTTGAATGTTTTTAAATGCAAATTTTGTCATCTGAAGCCAGCTCATGGTTTGTAATCTAACATGCATATTCGTATGATTTGTTTTTCATTTCAATGGAGATGCTAATAGTCTATCATACCTCAGAATTTTAAGTGTTAAAAGCCATTGCTCCCGTCCATGTATGTTTACAAGAAATCGATGCGTTTCTGACAGAGATTATGAGATGAGATGAGACCGGTTCTGCTGCTCCTGATCTCCACTCCCCAGACTAATGCGGAGGATAAGACTCAAATCCATCACACGTTTAATTGGCTCAAGCTGGATCTCTAAGAGTGATATCAACCTCCTCCGAGTATGTACTGCAAGTTTACAGTATAATCTTCAATCTGCTCTTAGATCTGAGGCAATCTGTGGACTGTTGTCTCTACATGTGGACATTTGATAAATGGGAATTTGTCTGTGTCTATGAAATTAAAAATAGCAACAATGCTGCATACCACTTATCTCAAAGGGCCAGGTCATCACTATATCCTATAGAATAGGATTTATCTGTTGAGAGACATACAGCTTTACAATCCCATGTGTTTGGTTGGTGTGAGAAAGTTGATTTAGATTATTGAAATGAAGCATAATAAAGAACATATTGTTTTGTTTAAGAGATTAAAATGTTGAATTTATTATGCGATTAACATTGAGTGAAATGTAATCCTAACAATCCTGCAATGACATATTCGGATAGGGCTAAGCTGTCAAAATGAATCCATGTACTAAATGTACTCTACTTCCACCATGCTAGTTCTTTTGTTTGGTTTGTTTGTGTGTAACTTTACACAATGTCAATGTCAGGACTGAACAGGACTCTCACGTGTAGTAACCAAGCATTTCTCTCTTGTATTGCTTAATTAGTTTAGTGGTTTAAGAGCCAAAGACACACACGTTGAAGGGTTTCAATATGAAAGTTTACTAAGGTTTTTATCTCACAGAGATATTTTTTACATTGCAGTTGATCTGTATCCCAGTCATCATGTACAGCAGACTTTGTTGAAAATAACAGATAATCAGACAAAAACAAAATGCTGTATGGATGGAAGAATAAAGGAAAGGCGGAGATAGGTAGCACGTTACTTAAAATCAATAACCAAACAAACACAAAGGCAATATAAACCGCCCGTTAAAAAGACAGTACCACACACGAATGTGTGATAAAATATGTAATATCTGACACTGGGATGACGAAAAAAAAGTTTGCAAAATTTCATGAATACATTTTTTTAGACTGAAATTAACAGGTACTATTACTGCTACTAACCTTAGGTTTTATTATTTGAGTGGAAATATAATCTACTTTGTCATTGGTGACATGATGTTTGTAATCTTTATTAACATAACTTATCTAAAACCCCATAAATGATTCACATCACAAAAAATCAGACTTAAAAAAGGTTGTAACTAACTTACCAGCCTTGTAGCACTTTAAACTTTAAACTATTACCCTCCACATTTTTTCACACACTGAATAAAAGTTTATGAATCAATAACACAATTAATTTATCAGCTTATCTTATACCCTATGATCCCACTATCCTGTGAAATGATCAGTAAATTCATAATTTACTAGTAACATCATTCATTCATTTTCTACCGCTTATTCCCGTTAGGGGTCGCGGGTGACTGGAGCCTATCCCAGTGACTTTGGGCCTTAGGCGGGGTACACCCTGGACAGTGGCCAACTCGTCGCAGGGCTAACACAGAGAGACAGAGACATTGACAGACAACCATTCACTCTCACATTCATTCACTAGGGACAATTTAGAGTTGTCAATTAACCTACACAGTCATGTCTTTGGACGGTGGGAGGAAGCCGGAGAACCCGGAGAGAACCCACGGTAACACGGGGAGGACATGCAGACTCCACCCAGAGAGATCGTGTGATGTTAGGGTGGTTCGGAATTCGAAACCACGATGTTGGGGTAATAACAACTAAATGACAATAAACAGTGTTTGAACAACCTATTACACAAAATAAATACACAAATAATAAGATACATTCTTCAAGTCTTTCATTATAAATACTTGATTTATAACTGATTTATAACAGGCAAAGTATTTTGGATAAGGCAATGTATATTGACAAAAGCACTATCTGGTCTTTTGCATCTAACCCAACAGAATGCCTGTTGTGTCCCTTTGAGTGTAAAATAAGGAGCAGCGGTTCAGCCTGAGAGTCGGTGAGGAGCTGTAGCAGCAGAGCTAATGCTAGTTTTATCATTGCAAACAACAATTAATCACTACATCTGAAAATCATAAACTGGGTTTATGTGGTGGATATATGGAAAATGTCAAATTCTCTCAGGATAAACAAAATAAAACATCATTGTTTGAGTAGGTTCCACTGTCCATTTTGAACCTCAGAAAGAAAGGAAAACTTCAGTTCAGTGGCTACAAATTCATAGATAAAATCATAAAAACAGTCCCAAAGGTGACATGAGGTGCAACTAGAAAACAGTGTCCCTGTGAGTTCAGACCTGTGAAAACAGAAGAAGCCAATAGTATTAGTTTTAAACATATATATTTTTTAAAGTTAATTAAATTTCATGGGAACTTGTGAATTCCACAGCATTTATCTAGGGTTAATCTTCTGTGAATCTGTGTTCAACAGGGGGGCAACAAATGAAATTGATGAAACAAACGCAGAATGTTTTACTTACTGGACATCATTGGTATGTGGATGGGCCCACTGCTGGTTCCATCGCCTCCTTCGGTCAGAGCTTTAATTTCTATGAGGTAGTCATCCCCATATGGGACATGTAACTCCACGCTGGGGCTTCTGGTCTCTAGAACCAAGGTTCTACTTTTCCAGTTTGGACGATACACAACCTGAACAAAACATCATTTAGTTATTCTCCAGACAGATGAACAGTATAGTGTGATTTAAGATTATAACCTATAAGGGAGTTAGAAAAGTGCCCTCGCCTCACACACGAACACTGAATTTATCAAAGTTGCATCTTTGCAGAATGAATATTTGTAGAGGTTTAATCATAAACAGGCTGTTTCCTCTAGTATGCTAAATAGATGTGGTACAATGCATGGCTGTCACAGCTGAGGGACGCTGGGCTATGATGTTTTCATTTTATCGCCTAGACCAGATCTTTTAATTTTGAAAGGCCAGACTGGGCCAATCTATAATGTGACACCAGAGTGCTGGCTCTATCTATCTCCTGCAATGAGAAAGTCATTCACAGGGCTGACAGCTCCAAGCCGCTATTTGTTTCTCCACTACTGGCTTTCTCAGGCGCTCTCACCTTGTATCCAGTCACCTCAGACTCATTTTCCAGCGCCTTGACATGTTCCCAATTTAGAAAGATCTTGGAGTTGGTCAGGTTCCACTCAATGTTCCCCGGAGGCTGACTTGGTGCTGTGTGTAATTACACAGAAACACATTTTACAAATGAAAGCATAAATTAAAGTCATCAATAGTAAGCGGAAGACTAACCCTGTGGTCATGCTTGATTTAATCACAGTGTTGAGGCAAGACAGACACATTTTACAACATCAAGTGCCAGGCTTCCAAAGAAAGTGTAGCCCAGCAACAAAAGAAATTTAAAAGTAAATAGAAAATGCCCATTATAAATGATCTTTTATCATGTGAAAATGCAGATAAACATGTCAACCCTGAGAGCAAAACTAAGAGCTGACAGAGCTGCATTAGGGGAAGGCTGGTCAAACTTGATTTATTTCATGCAATAACAATGATGTTTAGTTTAAATAGAGTGTAATATTAGTGCAATGGCACTCTGTATTGTACAATTTTTTTTTTGCTTGAAAGATATTGTGGTAACTCAAAATAAATAATAAATAATACAATTAGTTTGAATTGATGAAACCTTAAATGTGTCCAAAAGAAAACTGTGTGGACTCACGTGGTTTCTTGGTGGTTATGTTGAAAGCAGGGCTCCCGGGTCCCAGTCCTGCACTGTTCTGAGCTCTGACTGAGATTAGATAGACAGTACTGGGCTTCAGAGCAGAGAGGCGCGCTGTGTTGTTTGTCACCCTCACTCTCTCGGCATCTTTTACTTCAGACCCTTCTTCCCAGAACATCACCTACAACAAAGACATGCAATTTCACTGACTGCCATTATATACAATATGTAGTAAACAGTGAACACAAATGGAATACAAATTTGGTGTTGAAAAATCCAGTCTGAAGAGGTTGATGTTGAGTAGAATTAGGAATGGTTTGGAGTAAAGGTGTCTAGAGAGAGAAGGACTTGCTACAGAAGAGGGATGGTTAAATTATTGATAAAAGGATGTTGGGTTTGAGCAACTCAGAGAAGAAAGAATTATCTTAAATTTCAAAATGGCTACAATAAATGTGCAAATTTAACTCATTGTACGATAATAACAATCTATAATCCAATACATTAAATATGCACTTTATAATTTTTCTGCAGGATGATATTCTACGTACTTATTTCCATGGATACGTTATTGCTTGGCAGGCCAAGTTATAGGTCAGATCTGTGGAGAGGTGACAGTATGATAGTGTTTATAGGTTTTCCATGTATGTTTGAGCAAATTACTAAATGGAATCTTCCAGGCAAAGCAATATTATCTCCATGGAAACAAGCAGGTGGCGGTCCACATAGACAGTCACATTATTACATATTTTTTTCATGACATTTATATTTACATGGTATCCTTATCAATTGAATGTAAATGTTGATGAGTCATCAGATTCTTTTAGGAACTACACAAAATCAGAAATCTCAACTTAAAAGTTAGTTTGGTTCTTTAGTAAACAATGCATTGCAACTTTAAAAGTGAGAAATGACGATGAGACATGACGATGGAATCTACTCTAACCAGAAGAATAAGAATTACATAAAAACACAGTCTTTAAACCTGAATATTCATTTAAACTTCTTGCTGTTCGGCCCTGGTGAGCATTGAGGCAGTAGGTGATGCTCTATCAGTAATACTATACAAGGGGTTCACCACAATCTGTATTCAGGAGGAGATCATTTATGACCCCGACATGAGACAGAAAATGTCAACCAGATGGTTTGAGAGGAGCTACTTATCCAATTGGCTGCACACAGGCTTTCAGGGATATTGCTTGGGAACGGCAGATTAGCGACAGGGCCTGGAGCTGCTGATAACAGATGCATCTGAAGCGGTTTTCTTTTTCTTATTTTTTTTCCCTTCCACCAGCGGTTTAATTATAGCAATTTATTGGGGGAGAGAGAGAGAGAGGGGGAGAGATAAAGCAAGCTTACAGTTTGCAACCTCACCTTAGCTAAAACTACACATATACCTTCAACTGACTTTCAAGGTGGGACTAAAAGGATGTAAAACTTTTTTCCCCCCTAATACACAAAGTGTGCAAATAATAATCTGTTACTCTTATACTCTGAGGTTGGCATTAAAGCATTGCATTTTAAACATCTCTTGCTGGTGCACTAAACTCTGGAGCTGTCCAAGGTGCTGAAAAACCGGCATTCCTGATTATTTTGAGGCTACGCTGCACAGGATTTGTGCCTATCACAGTATTGCACATTACTACTATGTACTACTGTACTGTAATGGCTCCTTTAAGAATAGACTAGTTATTGTTCATTCATAAAATGTGACAAATTTATTCATTGTCTCATTTGCCAGACAAAACCACTCACAGACAATAACAATTACCATTCCAATCCAACAACATTGAATAGTAGGAGTATAATCTAAACTAAGATAGACTAGTATTTTCTTTTGTTATTTTTACTTTGGATGAACTTGGCCATACAACTGCTTTAGCTGCACATGCAACTCGACTTGAGTGATTTAAAATGCTGGAGACACTGTAGTTTCAGAAGTTGTGAACTGCAGGTCACACTTTAATTCACCTAAAAGACTCTATGTACATAACAAAACAGTATTGAGTATGTGACTGACGTATTGTTTGGATCCTCACATTCGCCCAAACCACAGGGTCAAATCAATGGGGTAGGGTTACAGCAACAGCAGTGAAGATGTCCAATCAAACATACACAGAGAAGAGGCCTCGACAAACAGGCCGTCATCAGAATTCAGAAGTGATTCTGTGTGAGCGGCACCATGTTTTATTGATAGAGTTAGAGTTTAAATCCATTTCATGGCACATTAGAAGTTGAAGGAAGAACTTCATAAATCTTAGTAAATATGCAAAAACATGCCTTCATTAAAATGCTGTTAAAACACTGTTTTACATTCACAATTTGTATTAATATTATGGTGTGTTTTTACAGAAAACAGTATGACAGTAGTATATAGCTAAAGGTGATACATTGTTTAATTAAAACTGAAAGGCTGACAGTTCTGTGAAATACAAGCACTACAGCTCAAGCTGAGCTTCGTTGCTTTGTGTGCTTGTATTATTGTTGTGTCACTCCATGTTGTGGCCCAACAAAGCCCTAACCTGCTAAAAGGTAAAGGTCAGACCACCTGAGCACTGCCCACCATGTAATGGACGAGAGGCTTATCCATGGGAGGTATTTTTATCTAAGTTGCTCCAGAACACATCCCAAGTGAGAATTTGTTGAGAGGACAGTGCTCTGTGTTCTTCACACTTCTTTTTTATGTCTTTAATAGCTGTGTTCATGGCATACTGTAATGCTCTTTGGGAGTCTGGCATCACTGCCAACAGACCTCTTCATCCCTCTAGATTCCTCTGTGAAAAATCTAAAGCTCAAACACATACAGTGCTGACATTTTTCAGTATTGTCGCTATGGGCAGGCATATTTAATTCAGTGCCAGCTTATTGTACTGTCTCTCACTCTGAGATTAATGTCAACTGCATGTTTAAATTGTCCCAGTCACTGTATTATTTAAAAATATGTGTTACCTCATATGTAATGACCTTCTCAGTGCTAGAGCCGCTGGGAATGGACTCCCAGAACACCTCGATCTCTGAGGACGACACAGAGCGAGCCCATACTCTGGATGGGGCTTCAGATGGCTCTGAAGAAACAATGATAATACATTTTTACTCTTAAGAAGGAGCATTCCTCATTCACATGTCCTCCTCACCTTCCTCTGCAGAAAGCACAGTGACCGTGCGGCTGAAGGGCCCCTCCCCTTGGATGTTGAATACGCCCACTCTCGCCTCGTACTGAGACATGGGCAGCAAGCTGTCGTTCTTATACACATATCTGGATGCATCAGGGGAGGCCATCACGGACTGGATCCAGATGCTACTGCCCAAAGGCCGGAACGCAACAATGTATCCAAAGTCCTCCCCGCTCTGCTGTTCCTCTGGAACCGGCTGAGGGAGAACACAAAAGACCTTTGACCCAAACTGTGTGCAGAAATGTAATTAGAAAACTCTACAAA
Organism: Rhinogobius similis; assembly: GCA_019453435.1. NCBI lineage: Eukaryota > Metazoa > Chordata > Actinopteri > Gobiiformes > Gobiidae > Rhinogobius > Rhinogobius similis. The sequence goes on along the minus strand of CM033627.1, from coordinate 23,379,082 downwards.
GGCTTGCAGCAACTGTGTTTTATGTCTTAGCAACTCCAGAGAACAGAGAGCAGAACAGCTAGTACTGAATCACATCCAAAACGCATCAAACTGTCACCTATTCGAAGATTTACAGGTGTGAAATTTACAGTAGAGAAAGAGTCAGCAGGCAGCAAATCACAAACACTCCAATTAAAAGCACCACACAGGAACAGGGAGCAGACTCTTTGAAACACTTCGACAAACTTTATAACATCTGTTAGATTAGATTGTTCTTAATGACATCATACACACACACACACACACACACACACACACATACATATATATATATATATATATATATATATATATATATATATATATATATATAAACATATGCTCACCATGAGTCACAGTCAATGGTCTTTCAGCTATTAGCATTTTGACAAGGATTATTGTTAATTAACAGAAAATAATTATAATAGCATAATTTTCTGACCTCAACATTTGACGATGGAGTTTTAAAACTGTTATTGAAAATAGCAGACAGACAGACAAAAAGAAAGACAGACAAGGTGTGCTCTAAGTTATGAAGCCTGAGCGTTCTTACCTCCCACGCAATCACTAGTTCTCCTCGGGCTCCTCCACCACCGCTCACACTCAGTGGCGCCACCCCTGGAACTGCACAGACAGAGCATGCACTGTAAGATTTGGTGCAGATGAAATCAGGTGGAGGAAATTATCACAGCTGTCCCTGAAGAAACACAGCACAGGTTACACACTCAGCCAGGAATTAGTGCTGTGTTGACAAAGGCAACAGCGCTCATGTACCACACAGCTTTTACTCCAGCTCGAAGTGTCAGCCCGGCTTGTGAAGCACTTGTTTCAGGGTGATTCAACGACTGGGATAGTATTACAGGGATAACTGTACAGTGTGGCAGTCAGATGGTATACAGGCTTATGTCATTCACCTGTGTTAGGTACACAGTTTTCAGTTTTCAGAATATCTATCAACATTTCTCCCAATGTCGCTGAACTTGACATATCATAGAATTTCAACACAAAGTTACAATATACTGATTCTGTTTTGCTTAAGAAGAAGACAAGGACGAAGAAACTATGAAGTGCCACACCTGCAGCTTTAGTCCGGATCTGTTTGGAAGGTAAGCTGGGCTCACCAACGCCCACACTGTTGATTGCAACCACTCTGAACTCATACTCCACCCAGGGGCTCAGGTCCTTCACTGTTGCCTGTAGAATGTGTCCAGGGATCGGATCTGGAACTGTGGAGAGTCAAACATATGTTCAATTTTGCATGGTGTCCAATTAATCTATCAACAGTTGCCAAAACAAAACAAACATGACTTTTTTTTAATGAAGGCGTACCCAACTGCTTCACAGAGTTCAAATGTTTGGACTTTGTTTTGGATTCATTTAAAAGTTAAAAAGAAAAGGAACTGAAATGTAAGTGGACATGGACACATCATTAGACTGTGTCTCAACCTGGGAATCAAGCTCAAAAGGAAAAGGAAATAATTTAACAAGTAGAGATAGCAATTCAAAACTTCTTCCATAGTTTCCTTTCATAAATGTAAGAAATACCAAATAGTGTAATACAACTTTTCATCATGTAATGTTTAAATGTTAATCTGAAATAATAATAATAATAATAATTTCATTTTTTAGATTAGATAGCAAAAAACACAAGAGTAAAACTTTGTGTATGTGCTTCTTTATCTTTATAAACTGTGGAATAATCTCCCTCTCCACATTAGAGCTGCACAATCTATTGAGCATTTCAAAACATTACTTAAAACTTACTTTTTTACCCAGGCATTTAACACTGCTTGAGCAGATACCATGGTGTATATTTGAACGTTAATGCATAATTTTTTACTGTTTCTATGTATATTTGTGTTTCTATCCACTGTACCTGTGAACCACTTTGGTCAGCCATGGTTGTTTTTAAATGCTATATATATGCTATATAAATACATGTGAATGATATTGATTTATGTTTCTAGAAAAAAAAAAAAAAAAAAACACACATATTTTGAGAAAACGGCCTTTCAATTTACAAGTTGATCAAATAAAATCATAAAACAACTTTGGGTGCAGATTGGGCAGTTCTTTCCTTGTGAAAGCTATTTGTTGAAAGTGACTAAAAAAAAACAAACAAAAAAAAGGTTTTGCCTGAATTCTCCCCTTAAGTCATAGTTGGGTCTTGAACTGAAGAAGCTATTTGGATGAGTGGCAAAACATATTCCCTCTTGCAACGTTTGTCCTGTTAGCAGAATTCAGTTTTGTTTTACTGTTGTTGGATTCACTAACCATTTTCCCCTTGTTGCTCAGTTTCATTTACACTTGCTCGCACACCACAACAAGGGACTAAACTTGGACTAAACCAGAACCGAACCATAACTAGATCAGGATCAAAACCAAAGCTACATCTTTCCTTTGCTGTGTTGCTCTTACCTGTGCGGACGCTCTGCCAGCCGATGGAGAAGGGTGTTCTGGCCTGCACCATGTACATTGTAACAGGGCTGTGGTTGTCTTGCCCGGCCCCCCAAAGCAGCTGCACTGTTGAGTCTGTGATGTCGCTCACCACCAGGCTCTCTGGTGCTCCTGGAGGTCCTGGAAGTACCACAAACACACGCAAACTCAGCCATCTCAGTGCGAGCATTCAGCAGGTGCGGTGCAATTCAAACCAAAACACGGCTAACAAGCTGCAGTCAAGCCTAGTGGAGATAGGGCTTCTATTGGGAGTAATGGAACAGTAAATCCACAGCGGAATAGAGAGGAACCAGACCTCTTTTCTGCTAGCTGTAATGCCACTAATTTAAGATGGAAGTTTCATTCAATTAGACAGACAGGTGCCGAGCTAAAGTATGTAAAGTACTGTTCGTTCTATTCTTTTGTGCATTTTTCATATTCTGAACTGAAGGAAACGCTTTTGTGAGACTAACACAGGTCATGTTAGGTGATCTTGTCTTGAAAAACAAACAACAAAACAAAACAAGGTTATTGTTAAAAAAAATAAACATAAGTTTTAAATGTTTGCCCCACTTTATTTCCTCAGAGGGCTGTGTTCTTCAACCGGAAAGACGAAAGGGAAACGAACATCCAACTCAGAGCAGATGAATCATTACTTAACAAAAGCATTGGGTAATATTAATGAGCTGGGCTATCACAAAACAAGGCTAGGGTTTCCAGTTGGGATCTGAATGAAATTAGGTACAGCGGCAACACCAGACGAAATAAACAAGCTGCAATGTGAAACTTTCGGCTGAGCAAAACTGTAGCGCTATACTCTCCTTGGGAACAAATTGGGATCTAGATTAGACCATGACATGCATAAAACCCTTGTTGTACTTTGGCTAAACTAGTAACTAGTAAATCCAAGTATTGCAGATGAAAGGGAATATTGGAGCCCGTACTTTGTTCCTCTCTTCCTACAGGTTATACACTTTATAGCTTAAGATAAGAGAACCTTTATTTGTCCCACAAATTAATTATGTTAATTTTCCTATTGTTTTGTCTTCAGAGCTTGCTGCAGCAATTCATTTGCATATAGTTTAGAAAAAAACAACAAGTAAAGTGTTGCGTGGATGTCTTTTCTAATGTGATTTCTCTGTACATGTATGTAGGCAGGCAACAAAGGAAAACTACCAAACAAGTTCATCATTTTAAAACTAGAGAATTAATTGTATTTGTGTATTATACCTTTTTGATTTTTTGATTTTGGTAGCGATCATAACACATTCTAACTGAAGCTGTGTGTATGAATAGTGAGTGGGGAGAACGATATGAGCAGAGTGACACAATAAGTTTGTTGCTAAAAATGAACTCTGTGAGAATCAGTGAGATGTACAGTATCACAAGTCAAGTTTCACTTTTAAATATGACACAAGTAGTTCTCGCAAGGCAGATAGCGACTGTGATACTTTGTAAAGTTCAGCTGCACAGATGAAGAGCCAGGCCTCATATGCAGTGAGCCTCACCCTTTACTCTAAACATTACAGACTTGCCTCAGCTCTTAGAAGAAGTTAAAGTTCTAGGTGTTCATTAATATTTGAAATTAGTTTTAAGTTTCAAAGGTCCCATCTACACAGTCGGTAAATTTGTTGAAAAGTTATTCAGAGACTTCTTTATTTTTTTATATGCAGCATTCCTGTGATCTTTGGCTTTGCCCTGAAGCGTGAAGACCGTTACCTACCTCAGAATAAAGTCAAACGGTCTGGCCAAAGACTATTTCAGAGGCCCATTTCTGTCAAGCTCCAACTTATCTAGTCATATCTCACCCACATCGCTCTCATCTGATGGTGGATATATGAGCCGTATAAACCTGTATAGTATTAGTGTTATAAAAGCGCTTGTTATTGATCAAATCTATAATTGAAAAATAGACAAAATTAAAAAAACTGAACAGGTTTCCTTAGAGGGATGTACACACTCAGTCCTAATGGTACCTGGGGATTTATTCTTCTGTTCAATAAACAATCAAGTAATTAATCGAAAGAAGCAATATTCCAGTCTATCACTTGGGGAAACATAAAATACATACATTTTAAGGCCGTTTGTGATCATACCTCTGACAATCACATCTGCAGCAGCTGAAACCGTGTCCAGCTCTGTGTGGACCATGCAGACATACTTCCCAGAATGCTTCAGCTGAATGTTCCTCACCATAAGGTCGCCAGCAAATCCCTGAGGACACAGAGGGAGAAAAAAAATGTCAAGACAAGACAAAACTTTCTCATTTTAGTCATAGAAATGAGTCAGTCAGATATAGCGAAACAGCGGTTCGGGCAAAACAAATTAATTCAGGTTTGCATTGTGTGGAAGTGAACAGAGAAATGGCTTGCTTTGAAACACTTTCTTCGATCGGTCTTTGTTGTGTTCACACGTTCAGATAAATAGCATGAGTTGGAGCTTTCCCTTTCGCCGTCCTCATTCATGTAGTTGCACAAAAAGCCGACGTTTGGAGGAAAAAAAAATGTGTTTCTTTGTGTGACGGTAAGCAGCGTTGTGATTACGTTGGCTGCGGAAATGTCAGCGTTCTACAGCAGTTTCACAGGGCCAGGCACTCTGACAGAGAGGCATAAATCTTGTAATGGCTCTGATTTGTTGAGGGAGATATTGATTGATTTGTGTGTACACTGAGTTCACCTCCAGGCCTGAAATGTTGTTGCTGTTTATAGGCTGCTCCTCTGACTAAACACAATAACATACATTGCTGCGCGAGGATTAAAGACTTGAAAATATGAATTAATGTGTGTGGGCAACTGTCGCTCAGGTGGTGGAGCAGATGTCTGTTAACCAAAAATTAGCTATCGTTGATCTTTTCATGACCTTGGGCAAGACACCCCAAGGCAAGACTGAGTGATCGGCGGTGCTTAAGCCATTGGTTCAGAATGGCTGACTCGTCTCTATTCGCTCGGTGTCGCTAATTTAATTAAAGGCACAGTACATAAACCTCTAGCCAAAAAATGTACTAAATTAAAATCGTGTTTGTCTGTTTGTTTGTTTTTTCTGTGAATTATCGTGGGTGGTTTTATTGCACAAAAAATGTATAAAAACAGCTTGCCTCTCCACAAAATTGACTTGTTCCCTGCTTGTTTCCATGGAAATGTTGCTCTTTTAGCTAAAACATTTCACATTATGGCATAAAACGTATCTATCTGCATGGAGGTTCTGAAGTATTTGGGACAATGCCTATTAAAAACAAGAAAATGAAAAAAACAACAACAACAACAACAATAAACATAAACATAAATACATACACAAACATATACCTTTAAATATGCAGGATTATAGCCAAAGCTAATTTCCACCCGTAGTCTCTAGTTGGACCAAGGCCAGCCACACAACCCACACAAATCATAAAAACATGACAAACAGACACGATACAAAATACTAGCGTATACTAGTCATCTCCCACTCATACGTTGTAAAACATAGGAACATTAAGATTACAGATGTACAGGTCAAAATCATACTCACTCTGCACAACTAAACAAATACACACAGCAATACAAATTACAGGTCTATATACAAAAACTACTGTAGTACCCTGCATAAGTACAAAAGTGCAGGCACATTATCTGTGCTCAGTTTATTATCAGTTAGTTGTGCAGACAGTTTTGTGGTTGTCTAATAGCCGTGACTTGAGCTGAATGTGGGCATCTCACAGATTGTTTCTGGGATGGTGTTCCAGGTTTGAGAGGCACGGTAGGAAAATATAGCCTGTCTAAAGAGACTTTTTCCACATGGAATTATACAGTCATCTTTTTCTTTTTTTTTACTAATTCCTGTAAAAGTCTGGTTTCTATCTCTATTAAATTGTGCAGGTGACTTTCCACCTTCAGAAAGTTACATATATTGCATTTACTTCCTCAATAGAATTACATTTCATACACTTCTAAAAGTTTCCCGTGGGGTGAATGTTCTAAAATATTTTCCAGTTGAAAAGAACCATGCTACCTCTCCTCTACTTTCTAAAACTCTGTAATCAGCCCCAACCACTGAAATGTTGCAGGTCAAAAATTCAGCTGTGACTGTGGTGTACCGCTGCCTCAAATGACTATGTAGCAGTGCTCAGCCGCATTACACCTACCCCTCCAATCATCTCAAAGTGCTCCTGCCGGGTGAAATCAATGGGCTTGCCGTTGAAGAACCACTTAAAACTTGGGCTCAGAGACAGGTCGCTGGACACTTCACACGGCAACACCAAACTCTGTCCCAGTGAGGCATCCAGACTTAATGGAGGAACAATTATCTTTGTTGGTTCTGTAGGAGGAGAGAGAAATTGATAATCTTTTGTCCAAGCAGTGCTAAAAGTCCACAAGAATTAGCTAAACAGATGAGGTAATAACACCTAATTTGGCCGAGATAGCAAGTCTATCAGGGTAATTAAGTGAGCTTAAATAACTTCTCTTAGGAGGCCAGTGCAATTCATAAGTCAATCATGAATATTTAAAGAGCACATTAACAAAGGCACATTTAACCAGTCAAACCGGGAAATGCAACAGCAGCTTTTTTGTATTAAACACTGGTGACAGAATATTCTTCAGCTCCAGTCGAGATCCCTGACACTGCCACGGGAACAATAACTCACAGCTGACACAAGCACAGATGACTTATACATCTGTCAAAGCTGCGTAAAACCACTGTGAATTTCATTATTCATTTCATGCTTGACTTAGTATTTTTCACTTTTAAAGTTTCAATCCAGAGCCATACCATATATCTAACAGCAGTGTGAGCCTGTGCACAAGACTGGATGTCAAAATTGGCAGCGAGATATTTTCAGTGCACAATTACTCACTGGCACATTCTGTATGATAAATAAGGCACATGGAGCCGGATAGGAACAGCATGCGCACATCAAGTGTATGTGTAATGTAGGGAACATGATGGATTTGACTCATTCCTCTCACTTTTTTTTTTATACACTTCCTGTTTTTATAAAAAGTGTATTATTATAATTTTTTTGGTTGTGATAAATACTTTAGAATTCATATAGTTTTGTATTAATAATAATAAAAGCTGCATATTTACTTCTTTGTCCTACCTTTGCATAGGCCTACCTTTAGCTGATAGCGATATACATTATTTGTCTTGCAGTTGTGGCCAAGAACTGATCATTTCTGATATCAATATATTATATATCAATATTTTAACTCTATGGCAATGTCCACAAATAGACGTTAAGTTGCAGTTAAGTTCACAAATAAAGTTTCTCTTTTGTAAAAATGTAATTAAAAAAAAAAAAATTATTATTTACTTATTTTTTATACTGGACCAGAGTACAATTTATAGCAGTTTTGATGCTGATTGTGTAAACTACAAACTAAATTACAATACAATCTACGCGTACACCTCTTCAAATGTAATGTTTACTTAATTTCAGAGTACATTTTATTCACATGTTTTGCTCTTCGTAGTTAAAACCTCTGTGACAATGGTGTTTTCCTACTTAAGACCTGGTTTATCCCTCACTTAGACCTGAAATTGTCCTGTTATTGACCTTAATCCGGAATTTGCCGTACACGCCGCCGTCTTGTTTCCGTTGTATTAGTTTACACGGAGCAGACAAGCTCAACAGAAAATAAGTTCTACATGGACTAAAAAGCCGTTTTCAGACCGCCCAGGAAATCGGTGCGTTGTTGACTTGTTGTTGCTCGTGTTCATTAAACATTGTACACAAATCAACCTACTTTATGTAACATTTTAGCGGCGAGACTTTTCCCTTGCTCGTCATTAGCTTTACCGGAGTTCTCGTCAAACGGAAGTGCGTTTACAGACGGAAGTGTAAAAAACGGCAAAAGTGGGCGGGGCAGAATAAGGTCAATAGACCCCGTTTAGATTTGGTGGTACTCAGAAAGCAAAATCCTTTCCTTGGTGGTACTACGGGTAAAATGTTTGAGAACCACTGTTATATTGCATTTCTTATCTAAACACTTACCTTTGACCACTACAGTCCCCGTGCTGCTGGCTGACCCGAAGTGGTTCCTGGCCACACAGGTGTACCTCCCTGCGTCAGACTGTGTGACGTTAGCGATCCGTAGGGACCCATCCTCCATGATAGTCTGTCTGGAGAGGGAGACAAGGCTGAAATGGCAAATCTCCTTAGAACTCCTTCGATCTCTAAATGTTAATTGGACAATATGTGATAATAAGAAGCCAGGTAACTATGTCTTTGATTGGAGATGGCCACATCACTAGTCATTTGAAATTTTTACCTCCCATTTGTTGCAATTTCAATAGTGCTTCCAAAATCTATTCTGAAAGACTGTTTGCACGCCTCAGAAGATAACAATTATCTTAAGTGAAGCAGAACGGATTTGCTGTGGGGCCAGCACAGTATTGACAGCACAATGGCTAAAACACACATATTCATTAAAAACACAAGAGGCCGGATGGGAAAGAGTGGACAATGATAGGAACAGCAAAGGACAGAAGGGACACCACTGGAGAAGGGCTTTACCTGCAGCCTTATTGCTCTACACACATGGGCATAATATTGTCGAGACACTGTAGGCCTCATGGGAAGTAACAAACTGCAGATCTGCATACAATGTACTCACAAGGTGCGTGAGGGGCAGCCTACAGGTGTATGCTCACAAACCACATGCTCTGGTATTTGGCAAACTTGGAAGTGTAGTTTATAAAGCACACAACACAGATTGTCGATTGTTTTACAGTATTCTATTTATCTTGATTGATATTGCAAAAGACATTGATTATTTTAAGTTTTCTCTGTTACTGTGCATAATGGTATGATCGATAGTAGCACTTGTGCTTTCTGAATCTAACTTTATTATCTCTGTTATCTGTATTCTCCCTTGGACACTCCTGCTCCAAAAGCAGTGAACAAAAAAGTGGATAGTGGTGTTTTGCTTGTACTAAGTATCCATCTTTCTCTCAGACAACACATTCAAAAAACGTGGAGCTCTGTGTATACCAGGCTGATAATGCCCTTATTTGTGACCTTTGGATTTAAATCAAACGGTGTAATGCAGCGAGCAGCCGCCTTAGAAATCAAACAATTTCACATCAGCCCCAGGAATAAATATGTATCCAGTCGAGTCGAGTGGAGACCCAGAGAGCATGTCTGACACATGGTGCTTTGTGTTGATTTATTGACAAAAAAATCAAACACTGAGTGATGGAGGCACACTGAGAACATGACCCGAAGGCCAATCAGCTACAAAACGTAAAGGACTATCTGCTTTACTGACGAAATTCACACAGCAAATTGCTTTTCTTGTCCAAACACTAAGCCTGGCGAACAAATGGGTAATTTTTCCAGTTTTTTTCCAGCAGACACGGAGAATATGATAAAGGATCAATCCTGCTGGTCACATGTTGGGGCAGGTTTACTCAGTTGGTAAATCTATGGAAATGTGGCAGTGTATTGATGAGCAGAGAAAAGAAGAAAGAAAGATCAGCAAAGATCAACTAAACTGTTGTAACATAAATGATTATTCTTATTTTAATGTCAGTCTCGTATTGACGGACCACTGTATGAATGAATAATACATGTACATTTGATTTATAGCATGATATTGTTTCATTCCTTAAAAGGGACTGATTAAGGGAAATGTAACAAAATATACCGATTGATCCTAAGCCTAATTCTGGTAGAGTTGAGCAGAATCAGATCACACTGCGCAGTTAATTAAAAGCAATGGAAAACATTAAAAGCGTAAGACAAATATTTGATAGCATAGCACGCCTTAATAGTATTTTGATCTTTTACAATTTGCACAGCAGGATCACAGCCAGTAAACTATATTTTGTTTGATTCTTGAAAAACTCTCTAGGTCTTGGTCGCATGAGCTCATGAAAGGCTTCACTGGGGGAAAATGCAAACCTAGTTAAACAATTATATTTTTCTAATTAATTTTATGTATAATGTCAGCGATTCCTGCTTTGAACGATAGAAATTCTTAATTGGTGTTTAAAGGGGGCCAAATCTCATTGCAGTCACTTTGTGCTTCTACTTAGCTCTGCTTTCTGGGGACATGGCATAATGTTTGTCTAGAGTAAGAATACACACATGCAGTAGTGGAAGGACAAAAAGTAACACAGTACAAAATGAAAAGTACTGCACGTAAGTAAAATGTTTTTGTATCTGTACTTTTCTTGAGTAAATTTTACACCAGTTACTTTTCACTTTTACCAAACCCGAGAGCATCTGTCTATAGTGAAAAGTAAAAACACTTTCTGTATGGTTTGAAGGATCGTGTTTTAGTACATTTAATGTGACATTGTGCCTGAAGGTTATGTGCAGTGGTGGAAATGAATAACTTACAAAAGTAAAAGTAGCTGTACTTTTCTTAAGTACATTTTACAGTAGATATTTTTTACTTTAACATCACTACGTTTCAGAGCATGTATCTGTACTTTCTACTCCACCACCTGGACTAAAGTAAAAGAATATTTTGTAAAGGTTTTAGATGTGCTGAAAAGGCTAATGGGTTTATTTTTGAGCACTTTTATGGCGACATCTTTGAACAATAAAAATAGCCTCTATAGAGAAAAATAACCAGGAAAATTGCCTATAATGACCAAAACTCAACAGATTAAATCAATCAAGATATAATTTGATTTTTAAAGAAGTACTTTAATACTTTTACTTGAGTAGATTTTAAAATGTGAGACTTTGACTTTTACTCGAGTTTTTTTTTTTTTTTGCTCTTGCATCTGTAATTTTACTTGAGTAACATAATGGAGTACTTCATCCACCACTGTGTCTTGGCTTTGAGCAAACAAAAATATACATAAAAAAGTCCAGAAACATTGACAAATTGATTGACAAAAAAAAATCGGGACAATTCTTGGTAGATTTGTCTATGTCTTTTACTTTTATCCAAGTATTTATTTTTATTTTTTTTCAAGTACAATATTGATTGCGTCTTCCACTCCACTGCATTAATGTGTGGAGAGATGTAACCTTAGTAACATAACACATATAAAAAATATGCTATCATAAGTCTAATGATAAAAGGGTTCCCAAGTGTGCAAAGTGCAGCAAAGACGCAGAGAACATTCAGGTTTATAATAAAAGACCATCCTTTTTTATTAATGTTTATTATTTATATTGGTATTTAATATAATGTATGATTTTATTTATTATTGAAGCTAGTTTTTATGTTTTTACATTAAACTTTAGGTCTTAGTTTTGTACTTTACTATATCCTTTATCTTTAGCCTCCTTTATTGAATCCCTTTATTCATTTTGGGCTGTCCAGTGTTTCCTCTGAGGGGCCCTCTGTACTGGGAGCAGTGTTTGGCTGTGGCTGCTGGGCCCTGGCTCATGGGCCCCTGGTGGAGGTTTGGCGTGTGCCTCATCTCTCCTCTGGGCTCTGAGTCTGTGTCTTGTGGCTGCTGGCGACTCTTTGCTCCTAGTGCAGACAGCTCCTCTGATGATGCTCTCCCAGCTGGTTCTCCTGCAATCAGCCTTATGCCCATTATCTTTTCTTTTTGGCTGTTAAAAGATGGCGCCACTGACGGATGCCCTGACATTTTGGTGCGCTTTGTGTTGTCTGTTATTGTGCGTAAATCGTGTGTCAGTGTACTCTCACACCCGTGAAGAGCTCTTAAACATCAGAACATCCCCTCCCACGGATCTATTTCTAGTTTTTTTAGAGTCTGCTGCAGACAGACAAAGGGTTCTCTCCGGTGGAAAAACAAAAGGCGGAGGTGTCTGTTTCTTTATCAACAACGGCTGGTGTTCCGATGTTACTCCAAACACTGCTCTCCTGCCCTGGAATATCTCTTCATTAGCTGTAAACCATTCTACTCTCCACGTGAGTTCACTTCATTCATTCTCACCGCTGTTTACATCCCACCAAGTGCGAACGTGCAGGAGGCACAGCACGTGCTGGTGGAGCGGGTACTGTGTGTGGAGTGGGACTTTCTGGACTCCTTGTTGAATCTCAGAACTACCAAAGTACAGATAGTTCTTTAAATGCCTGACCAGAGAGCAGAACACACTGGATCACAGTTACACTACAGTGAGTCATGCCTTTTGAGCCGTACCCCGCACTGCCCTGGGCTTTTAAGATCACGTCATGGTTCACCTGATCCCCACGTTCAGACAGAGGCTGAAGCTCTCCAAACCTGTGGTGAGGACTTCTAAGAAGTGGACCAGTGATGCAGTGGAGGAACTACACGTGTGTTTGGACATTACAGACTGGGACGTGTTCAGAACTGCCACAGATGGTTTGGATGAGTAGACGGATACTGTGACGTCATACATACATACATACCGATTCTGTGTGGACAACATCATTCCCACTCACACCAGGGTGAAAATGACAAGCCCTGGTTCACACCCAAACTGAGGCAGCTCAGGCAACAGAAGGAAGCAGCTTTCAGAGCCGGAGACAGAGAGAGCTACAAAGGTGTAAAGTACGGCTTTAGCAAGGACGTGTCAAGAGCTATATCTCTGTACAATACAAGCCTAAAGGAGCAGTTCTCTGCTAATGACCCTGCTGCTGTCTGGTCTGCTTCAGTAGATCACCAACTACAAGCCCAAAGCCCCCCATGCTGCTGATGACCAGAAACTGCTTGAACAGCTAATTTTCTTATGCTCACTGTTCGAGATATCAACCCCCTCCCCCATCCATCCCACTACAATGGATATTTCTGCTAATTTGCTTCCTTGGCACCACCATCACTCAGGACTTCAAGTGGGAGCCGAACATCAGCTCCATCATCAAGAAGGCCCAGCAGAGGATGTACTTCCTGTGGCAGCTGAGAAAAGCCATGCTGCCAGCTCAGATGACGGTGCAGTTCTACTCGCCCATCATCGAGTCCATCCTCACCTCCTCCATCACTGTGTGGTACAGGAGCCACAGCCAGGGACAAACAGAGACTACAGCGCATTGTGCGCCGCAGCCTTCCATCTGTCCAGGACCTGTACATCTCCAGGACTTGGGGACGAGCAGGTCGGATCACAGCTGACCCTTCTCACCTGGACATGGACTATTTGAGCCACTCCCCTCGGGCAGGAGGCTACGGTCTATCCGGCCACAAGAACAGTTTCTATCCCTCTGCCGTTGGACTCATGAACACTTTATAACACCTGCCACTTTAACAATAATATTATAAAAGAGCTATCTATTTGCACTGCCACATTTGCACTACTGTCTAGCCAACCTGTACATTTCTGTATATAGTCTATTATTTATTTGTTTTATTAATTGTTTTATTAATTGTTTTATGTTGCACCTTACCGCCGAAGCAAGTTCCTCCGAAGAACCTCTGTTTTTGCTTGACTTGTGCACACATATCAATACACCAACCTTATCGTGTTCACAGTCTGCCAGTGTCCTCTTTTTCCAGAACTGACATGACAAGCACTTTATGAAAACTGCTTCCTCACAGCGCCAGGACTAGGTATTGCTTGTTCAGTTCATTTCTACTGAGGCCAAGGATTTCGCTGCATCCGACCTTAAATCATGACCTGTGCATCCTGTACCAAAGCCTGAGGGGGAGTTTCCTACTGTTTTCTCTTAGCTTTTCACACAGTAACCAACACTGCAGGAGCCCAGTTGTACATCCTCCATTTTCACACACACTGCTGTTTTAAACACTTAACCATTAAAGTATGTCAGGCTGGAGCTTTACAGAACAGGATTGAACGAGGACAAGAAAGCATGTTACATTAGACAATATTACACAGTTAATGTGGTATTTAATTCTAAGCATTTGTAGCAAGACTGTGTTTGTGGCTTTAATTTCTCAGCCGTGTTTGTAACTACAGTAATTAGTGCTAGTTTGCTTTCAGGCACTGGTGGATTTTCTGAAAAGCTGCTTATGGCACTGTTAATCCCATAATACAACTGAGTACAGAACATGGGATTGACAAAAAAGAGAAAAACAAAGGAATCCTATTCTCTTTTGCCATATGTCACTTTCTTTGAAATTATAGTTTTTGCTTGAAAACTTTCAATCATTTATTTCTCCTGTGTAGCCAGGGCAATCCTAAATGAGATACAGTATAACACATCACTCACACATTGTAACACACACAGAAAAGACTTAAGACTTCTCAAGTGTGTCGGACTTCAAGCTTACCTCTCCGTGTCCTTCAGCAGTTGGCCCCATCTCCACCAGAAGACTAGAGCCCGAGGGGAGGCAGAGGGACGACACTCGAGGAGCAGCTCTCCTCCCTTCTGCACCACAGTGGACTTCCTCACAGGTCGTTGGGTAAAGTCTGGGGGGGAGGCTGAAGCATCAAATAAAGTTAACGCAATTTCATTTTGGATATGCCGGATGATAACAGCATTGTCAAAATAGAATTTTAATAATGGATTTTCATGCTTCTAATCAAAATATGCCAATACAGCAACTATATATGGTTTCTTTATTCATAGGATAAATGTTGTAAATATAAACCTTGTACATTTCTTACCAACAACCTTGAGCTCTGCACTAGCATACACAGCTCCCAAGTCATTCTCTGCCACACACTGGTACATGGCCGCATCCGACAGGCTGATTCTAGAGATCGACAGAGTACCAGACTCTGCATAGTGTCGACCCTGCAACAAGGTACAATTCAGTGGTGCTGTGCATCTATACACTCATTCACAGGTGCATTTTTGCATGTAATGCCCCATAATTAGTCTGACACAGATTCTCTCCACACTCTCATTATGACAGGTATTCGCAGTGTGTACCTGTGATGTCAGAGGCTGTCCGTTCTTGAGCCACCTGTACGTGGGCCTGGGTTTTCCAAGAGCCTTACATTCCCACTGCAAGTTTGTATCAATGGCCATCTGTGTGTCTTTAAGAGTATGGGCCCAGTGCAGATGTTCCACATCTGTTGAAATGAACAATTGTAATGAACATTATAGTTATTATATATTCTATATTATAGTATTAACAAAAGAGTCTGTATGACAATTGAGTAAAACTATTCCTCAGCTTTTGTGTTGCTGAAATGCTGTGGAGACATTAGGAGATTTGACTAGTTTCACAAAGGATTTATTTCAGTTAATATTAAATCAAAGCATTCAGACACTTGTTACTTGTACCTTAGTTTAGACAACAAACTGAGCAAATCTTGTACCATAGAACATGAGTTGTCCTCTGGCGGCGTTTCGACCTCTACTGTTCTGGGCCACGCACTCGTAGACACCCGCATCCTCAGGGCGAAAGTATGGGATTTCCAAGACCCCGCTGGAGTGGTTGATTTTAATCTTGCCAGGGAGTGGGTTTCCGTCAGCTCTTCTCCATGAGATGGACGGCACTGGGCTGTGGAGGTCACAATAGAAGGTCACTGGTACCTCAGGTGAAACAAAAGCTGTCCACACACTTTGTCATCGAAGGGCACTTACTTTCCTAAGGCAAAGCACTCCAACTTCACTGAAGATCCCTTGGAGACACGAAGAGTCTCAGGGAAACGCACCTCGATCTTAGGTTCATATTCACCCATCACAGCTGCATGAAAAATAAAACTAAATCTGTAAATACTAATCTGAGATCAAAGTTTAAAACATTTACTTGAGCCTTTGACTAATATAAGCCCCAACTGAAACCGAAGCCGCTTCTAAATCCTTTGTAGTATAAACAAAATGCTGGGCTCTTTGTTAAGTTGACGCTCCAGACTTAAGCCTCTGCTGTCTGATTTACTCTGCAAAAAGGAAAATCAAATTTCAAATACCATCTGTAATTTTTTTAGGAGGAGGAAAGCTGCTGTTGGGAGGAATGGACTAATAAACAGTAGATTGAGTAGTTGTTGTGTCTTGACAATTCTCATTTCAGAGCTAAATCACTAAAAATTAGATTTAGGATTAGATTTAGATTTTAAGTAAAACCGTCCAGGAAGAATGCCTGTAAAAGGCCTATTCAGATTTTGTGAATTTAAGGCAAAATTTTAAAAACTGATCCCAGAATTGTTGATTTGACTGGAAATAAGAGGGATACAGATTTCTTTGTTTTGAATGCTTGATTGTTTGATGTTGCCTTTTATCTGATTAAATAAATGAAGAACAAGTCAGTGATTCAATTCAATTCCAATAATCATGTGGATTAGTTTAATTTTACTTTGTATTGTACGAATTTATTATGTCAAACATTTTTAATTCCAAAGAAATATCAAACTACAAAAATGTGGGCATAGATTCTTGCCCAAATTTGGTTTGTGTGGTCATTGTGACTTTAAACTCTCATTTTTGTTTGACATTCTGAAAGATAAGAATTTGAGTGACTGTCAGGCTCAGTGAACAGTTTTGATGATGTAGTACAGAACAGCGGATGGATGAGTTCAGATTACTTCTCTGCCTCTGCTTGTGAAATCTATAGGCATAAACTATTCTGACAGGAAAACCACTCCGTCTCTGCTTATCCAAATGTGTGCTTTCATGCTTGTAGGTATGCTTTCTTGCATAACTGACTCTTTATATTTCAAATGGGGTTACTGGTCCAAAAGACACAGCAAAAGTACAAACAGTCAAACAGATATGACAGGTCATTTATCTCCCGTTTTCTCTCCGTGTGTCGGTTTAGCTGGTGCTCACTTACCGTCTGTGCGCAGGACCACTGGGGTAGGAGAGCTCAGCACACTGGTGTTGGTCATCATGTTCCTCACAGCACACGTGTAGTTGCCCTCGTCCGACTGCTCCACTTTGGCAATGTACAAGTTTCCCGTTCGCTGAGAGACAAAGCGTCGGGCGTCTTGCTGCAGGAAACCTCGCTGGCCATTGAAAACCCATGAATATTTGATCTCTGCAAAAACATAGAAAGTGAGGAGAGTGACATTGTGTCTTGTGTATTGGCAGTATCTCAGTTGGCAGAGTGGTCGTCTTCTGATCCAAAGGGCATGAACATATTTGATTGAGTGGTCAGATCCAGGTTGGCGGTGCGACTTCCTTCCTGTGTCCTTGGGCAAGACACTTAAGACACCCGCCACACTGGTGTGTGAATGTGTGTTTGAATGGGTGAATGGTTCCTTGATGTAAAGTGCTTTGAGTACCTTGAAAGTCAAGTCAGGTCAAGTTTATTTATAAAGCACATTTAAAAACAGCCACAATGGCCCAAAGTGCTGTACAAAGACAATATAATATACAAAGAGAAAAAAACTGAGGATGCAGAGACAAGCTAAAATAAAATAATACAAAAATATAAAGTATTCAAAAATATTCAGACATTGTGCTGTTCTAATGCCCACAGGAAGACTGTTCCAGAGTCTAGGACCTGCCACAGAGAAAGCCCGGTCCCCTCGGGTTTTTAACCGTGATCTCAGAACGTCTAAGATCATGAGGTTTGCAGATCTCAACGCTCAACTTGGAATATGGACAGATAGACAGATAGATTGAAAGGTAGAAAAGCGCTATATAAATGCGACCATTTTATTGGCTAATAACAGGTCAGCAGTGTACAGCACATATGTAGTGTGCTCTGGCCTTGCCCTAGATTATATAATAACGGAAAGGGTATTCACTCATTGTCATATAAATACATCTAAGTATAGCTTAGTTATATCCTAGAATAATATCACCATAAAGATTTATATGCAACTGTTTAAAGCAGGTTTTACAGTGAGACCTTTGTGGAGAACATACTCACGTGAGTTAACATACTGTTACTTTTCACACTTACAGTATGTGAGAGTCTAACAAACTCAAACCAACAAGTACAAGAAACAGCGCTAGCAACTCTCAACCTAAACCCTATAAAGGAACAGCAGATGCAACAATTACTAAAAAGCAAAAATGTTTAACGATTAGGAACTCTCAGACACCTCGGTCTCAGTGCAGCACAACACACAGAACACATCTCTCCTCTCCACCCAACCGCCTCATGTGATAATTCATGCTCGGAACATACAGTCTTCTGGATGCACATGAGTTACGTGTTAAATTGTCTTTACTGACAAGAGATTCATTAACACTAGACTAGTTCAGCAACACAATGTGTTGTGTAGAATGTGCAACATTTTTTATGCATCATGGTCTTCTCCTGTGAAGACTGTTGCTGTTCTTACTTATTCTTGAAACATTCAAAGGTCACATTTCCCCGATTCTAAAATGACAGATTAATGCTCCCTCACTGTTTTCCAGTATTTCAAACCACTCCCTAATGTTACAAAAGTCAAATACTGAATATAGATTAAATACCTGAGTAGAGCGATACAATACTGGAACAGGAGAGGGAAAAACAAACCTTTTTTTTTCTTTCTACTGTACAATTTTGGAGGAGAAATAAAGCGGATTTAAAAGAGGAAAGGCGGGAAGACCGGAGGACAAATTGCTAAAGTGCGGAATCCCATGTGTGTGCAGGATTGGGCTGAGAATGGAGGCTGGCGTGAAATTGCGCTGGTGGGCATGGAGCGGCCACGGCAGTCTGGGCCACTTTGAGAGCTCATAATCAGCAGCACACAGACAAGCGCGGGGCCGGCTCACAGCTGTGCCACTGGATAAAGGCTCCCCTCCACCCACCAACACACTTTATTAGCCACAGATAACCGGCACGTACCCGAAGAAGAGGAGAGAACGCGGCACTGGGAGCATATGGGTGGGGAAAGAGGACTCTAAGGTTATGAAGTGTGGCTGTGAAACTGGTGCAGGAACAGTCAAGCATTCTATGTTTAAAAGATAAGATGTGGGACTGGAGTTTAGACTTAAAGTAAAGCAAAGAGAGAAGGTGAAGTTATTTGGAGATGTTATACAGATGAAGATATACTGAAGATCACTGGACAACTTATTGTGAGGATTACACCTTGAATACTCTTCACCTTTACATTCTTCCATAAAGGGCACCAAAACATGTGCATTTGGAAGTGAGAGCAAGCTATTTTGGTGAAAAGTTGTGTTTTTCAAAGAAGGGTCTATGCCTTTTATTTGTTCAATTCATCATCTGATTTGTTTTGTGTTTATTTCTAAACTACTCAGAACATTTCAAAGGACACATATTATGCATTATTTTGTATTGTTATTGGCCTTAAACATGCTCTTGAATAGTTTATTTTGGCATCTCATGTTTTAGAACTAAAATAATTGGTCAAGCACACTTTACTTATCAGTCAGACGTTTCCCACATCAGAAACTGAGTTAGAGCTTCATCTACTGGCTGCAGAGGAAATTATAGGTGAGGTGAACAAAATTAGCGACCTGATATGCTAATGCAGCCACACAGTTGTAATGGACACGATCTGACAGCAGAAATGCTCAAAACCAGTCTGCCAATGATTTATTGACTTAAAAACAATGCCAAAGAGCTCTAATTTTGATGTACATCACAAAACATTCGAGACAAAGTGTTTTTGAGGCTCAGAGGGAAAAGACTTATTCATTAAACAAGCGTGAATGAAGCTCAATACAACTAAGGTATGTTTTTGAAGACGGAACAATATTGGGATGTGGGTAAAAGCAAAAAACAACAGCAACAAAAAAAAACAAAAAAGTCTTTTGAAACGCAATGGGGCCCCTACATGAAAGAAGCGACTTTTGATCTGTATCTTTGTTGAATCAAGCAATATAATGATGGTATTAAGACTAATTTCCTCTCAAAACACCATCTATTTAGACATAACAATGAAGCTGCGGAATAAAAATTGGGCCATTTCGCACATGCTGTGCATAGACAAAACTCTATTTGATAAGTGAAGGATGAAAAGTTTTGGCTGAAGCACTCTGCTGCAGAATAACGAAGTCTTACCTCCATAATGTGGCGGCGGTCCACAGAGCAGCACCACAGCCTGACCCTCCCTCACTGACACTGTGTTCCTCGTCTTCCTGCTGAAGTTCTGCAAAACTGAAGAATACAAAATGAAGTCATGGGTGTAAAGCTCGTATAGGTTGGGGAAAGTGTATTGTAGGTTGAAAAGCAGAGAAGGGCACTTGAGTGAACAGAATATTTCCTGTGTTCAGTCTGAGCTCGGCCCAGAGCCCCCTGTTAATATCACGGTGTGAGATGCGGCAGATAAAGAGCGCGGCTGGGCCAGAGGGCACACAACAAAGCTCCTCACTAATGGACCTGGAGATATTACTTTCACCTTTAATTAAATGCCACTTTGCCGCACACAAGAAAAAAAACAAAAAAACAATGGGGAGACATATAAATGCCAGGTCTTACAAATACCAGCCTGATCCCACAAGAGACAGCAAATATCCAGAGTGCAAGAAATTCAAGCACATTTCGATTTTTTGGTGAGCAAAAAATATGGAGTTTGTTGTTTATTTGGTTTAACGGTTAGACTGTAGGTCAGGTTTAATAAATGAAAAAAAAAAAGTCTCATAAGGAGCATGTGTTTATGATGAATGCTACTTATAGGTTATTAGACATACAATCTGTTTCAGACTTTTTTATTTTGTACAATGTACTTTGCATTTTATTTCTTTTGATTTCTTAATTGACTATAGGTCAGTGTCCGTCCTGTTTCTCTGTAGCTGCACTTCTCTGCTTTGTCCCCAGCAGCAGCTCCTCCCTCTGACACATAAAAACACACTGCTCTGCTAACCTCTTTGTAAGCAAATTATACAGAGTAAAGGTGTCTAAATGAGGAAAACTTGGACGATAATGTTTTAAGATCACATTTGTGTGTCGCGAGTGGCAACGCGTGTGATCTACGAGCACCTTTAATTACTGACACAAAGTCAGAAGTGGTCTAAGAGTATTTAACAGTTCCTCTTTTAGTCATGGGTGGATTTATGTAAAATAAAAAGTGTCAGAAAGATAAAACCCACCTCTGTTAGAATATAGCCGCAGTTCCTCTGTGTGAGAAAGGACAGCAGCGCAAAAAAACACAACACAGAGCGCATTGAGGAACACATGAGTATCCAACCCAATACTCGGTCGAATCACCAGCAGTGAGCAATACTATTTTCAGAATCGTCCAATCCCCAGTGTCAGCTAATCACAACGGCTTTGTTTGCACAAAATTTATGTTATACAGTTTGGCTACATCTGCTGGATAAAAATCATTGTAATAATCCGTTGCGCTATCGTTTTTTTTAAACTGTATACAATTTCTGCTCACTAAACCAGATGATTGCTGGAGGTTAAGCAGGTTTGCCAAAGAGTTTCCCATTCAGTCCCTTCTCTGTCAACATGAGCTCAAAGGGAAGACCACTGACTATACATGTTTCAGTCTCTGTTTGTAGCTAGTCTGTTTTGCACTCTTTTGTTGCTAAAGCCTTGAAAATCCTGAATTATGAAATGTGGAATTTAAATAAATACTCACATGCAAACTGGACTTTGGCCTCTCTGCTGACTACAGTGCCGAAAGTGTTGGTAGCAATGCATTGATACACTCCTCCATGATTGATGACATGGGGGTTATTGATCAGCAGATTCCCCTCCATGAAGCTGTAGTGGCTCTCCAACTCCGGCTTTATTTCTCTCCCATCCACTTTCCACCTGCAGACACATATCCAAAAAAAAAAAAAAAGAATGAATTACTTGCACAACTATTTTTGCTGAAGAGCCACTTTAGTACAGCACTATTGTTCCCTGATGGTAACGTTAGCCTTCTATTTCAAGAAACAAAATCTGCTAAAGCCAGAGCAAATCGATATAAAAATGAGTTGCGGCACACATTGTGCAGTTTAAATGGACTTAGCGTCCTTTATGGCCACACTTCTACTCACCTATAATGCGGAGGTGGATTCCCCTTGGCTTTGCAATTAATAAACACCTGCTTATCATCACTGCTCAGTGGGAACACGCTGTCGCTGGGCTCCTGGGTGAAGACGGGACCGTGGCGAGTGTCTTCTGTCGAGAAAGCACATTAGCTGTTACAATGGCACCGAACAAGTGACACTGACTTAATGCAAAAAATAAATCACTCAGCACTCAGGAAATAGTACACAAAGCCAACAAGCATATAATTAGCTGCCAACACAGCTCTTTGAGTGGATTGTACGTTTAATAAAGCTTCTTGTGTTTGTGTCACAATGCAGATAATGCACAGTGATGAGAGAGCAATTATCCACAGATAACCCCCACAGGGTATAGTTTGACTGGCATTCTCTGCTTCAAAGCACACATTTGAACCTGCTGATATACTATGTGTAGTTGAATTTTTTGCGTAAAAGTACATACAGCATATTTTGGATTGGGTTGTTATCGACATATGAAGCCTTGTTTGAAAGACACAAACAGCAATATGGGGTTGTGTATAAAATAAACTTTATTATCATTTGATAATGCCTAATCTTGGCTCATCTTTAAAATTTTAAAATTTAGATAATTATTGTGAATGTTGTAATGAAGATATGCTAAACAGGGTGCATTCTCGTTCTAGAATGTGATCATAACCTCAGATGGTGGCAAGAGCCACTTTTCCTTACCAATAGCAAGAAAAAGAAGGTACATTCACAAATATTGAACCAGATTATTTCTCTGTGAAATAACTGTGACTAGACCTAACAACTCATTGTATTACAAAGTCTGGGGCTCAGTGGTTTAAAAGACTGTCCAACTACCCGAAGATTGGTGGTTCAAACCCTGCTCGGACCAGTGCCTAATGTCATTGTGTCCCTGGGAAAGACACTTCAGCTGTCTGCTTCAGTTTCAGTTAACAGGTGTATGAATGAAAAAGTGCAGCAAAAAATTGCTACAAGTCCAGTATGTTTACTGCATGTGCCTCTGTGTGTACCTCTGTTTTTTCAAGCCATGAATAGTTTTACTCAAGTCTGTGCAGTGAAAATTAAAGAATTAATACTGTAATTACACTGCAGGTGTTGCTTTGCTTTGGCTGAATCTAATTATTGTGCTGGCCCTAATGCAGTTGTCTATATGCAGCTCGCGCTCGTGTTCAGCTCAGTGGAGCTTGCCGTTTTAGTTTGCTCTAGCCAAACTATCAATACACAAGAGTAATTAACCGGTGTTGGACTAATTAGTCCCGTGAAATTCAAGCATTCCCCCGTAGATGTACAATCAAGCATTCTCAACACCAACGCATTGTGTCTTCCTTCAATGCCATATGTGCAGGTAATGCTCGTATTGTATACAGAGACATGTTTTTCGTTTGCAAAAAAAAAAAAAAAAATTTTTAAAAGATAATGGCATTTTACTGGAAATACCTGAAATGTATTCATTTGACTATGTGTTTATTTGTGTGGGGTATGTGGGTGTCAAAATTATAAGACTATTGCTATTGCAGAACTTTGAGCCACATTATATATATGTGGCCACACATATAGCCACACTGCATGACCACAGGAATAAAGGCCACATGCTGTAATATTTTGTTGGACCAGATTTACAACCCAGTGTTGCATTAATTTAAAATGTTCACCAAGATCTTGTATTGATGATGGGAGAGTGACCACTGCCAAAGCCTTCTCCAGCACATCCCAAAGAAACTCACTGAGGTTAATATCTGGACTCTGTGGATGCCAATCCATATGTGAAAAATATGTCTCATTCTCCAGAACCACCCTTTCATAAAGATGACCCCGATGAATCCAATGGCGTTATCATCTTGGAATATACTCCTGCCATCAGGGAAGATGAAATCCATTAATGGAATAACCATTCAGGATGTTCAGGTCAACTTTGCATTAAACACTGCCCTGAATTGTACTGTTGTTTTTCTCCTTTTGTCAAACGCTTAAGTGATTGTCGATCATGATCCTTTTCTGACCACAGTTTCTCGAAGACAATGGTTCCTCACTATCCTTCCAGTTTTAAATAACGATTTGGACAGCTCTTAAGCCAATTTTGTAGTCTCTGCAGTCTCCTTAGATGTTTCCTCTGCTCCAGTGATTGGACCCTCAAACACACCGACATCTAAGACCTCGGAATTTGTCTTTCCTCATGGTTGTTATGGCTCTTTGTATCATTTGGGTTTTATGTGTACTGTGTTGCAGCTGAAAGACAATCACCAAAGCAGCAATTATCCAAAAGGATATACTAATTTGCTTCATTGAATACTGGCGGCGACATTTCTGTTTGGACATGCATTGTATAAGTTTATAAGGATTCTCATGTAACTAACTTAAACTGAAACTTAAATTTATTTCATTTTTCAAGTCCATTATAATCTGTTACTTCCACCTCACAAATGTTGTTTTTGCATATAACCTTGGCTAGGACGAAATGCCTCCCTCCCACATCGCCATCATCATCACCCTCCTAATGAGAGAGGGAGCGTGTGCCTCAGGTAAGGGGCTTGTTTTCCCCCAGCCTCCCGGGGAGTTGCTTCATTTTTACTCGACTTGCTGTGTCCTTTAAATTAAACAAATTAATGAATCTGTAATAGGCGGGCTATTGCACCTGGGAACTGAATGAGGGTGGTTTGTGGTCGAGAATGAGGCCGTTCAAAGCAGTTGAACCACCCGCATACACACTTCACATATACATAGAACAAATTCGGTTTCATGTGAATGCATATATATGTTGGCTTATGTATAGTATGTGGTATAGGTATTGTGCCTAACCACTGTGTAATCAACACAAAACTGTTTAATGTCTCTGGTCAAAAAGCATACTTGCATTTCAGGAGCTGTTTAAGGCTCATAATGTTCTAATGTATACCGTTCTTTGTACTGTAATTTTAACCAGTCTGCGTTTGAGCCATCTTCAATGCTGGAAGGATTGAAGGATCTTAAGCTCATCTTGGTCAGGACAGAAGAGGGATGATTTTACCTATTCACTTTATTCTGCCCAGCCCACTTTTGCCTCTTTTTGCCACAGATCCACAATGCACTTCACGCATTAAGATACTTCCGGTTTGGAGCAAACTCTGTTCACGCATGTTGCACACAAGGAAAAAGTTTAGCCGTTAAAATAATACATGCAAATTGACTGATTTCTATAAAATGTTCAATGTACACGTACAGTAACAAGTCAGTAATGTTCTGATTTCCTGGGCAGCCTGAAAATGGCTTTTTAGTCAGTGCAGAACTTATTTTGTGTTGAGCTTGTCTGCCCCATCTAAAATAATACAAAGGAATAAAATGGTGGCACACATGGCAACTTTTGGATTAAGAGGTACAGTGCATGTTTTGGGTTGATGGGGGAAACCAGAGTGCCCAGTGGAAACTCAGACACAGGGGAAACAGGCAAACTTCAGCCCCCGGAGCATAACTGTTCCATGAAGGAGGCTTAACAATTTTCAATGATCAAATCAATCAATTATTCATAAAGCACTTTTCACACAAAAATTTAACACATTGCTTTATGGTGCATTAAGAACATTCCCACATATGCACATCCCACCCAACCTCTCCACAACCACCGGACCTCACACAACCAAACACCTGCATACACTCTCACACTCGTACACTCACGCTCACACACACACACACACACACACGCACGCAAGTACATGAGGCAAAGGTGAAGTACAGATAAGCCAGTTGAGGAAACATCATCAGAGGAGCTGTCTGCACCAGGAGCAGAGAGTCATCTGCAGCCACAGGACACAGACTCAGGGCCCAGAGGAGAGACGAGGCTCACACCAAACCTCCACCAGGGGCCCATGAGCCAGGGCCCAGCAGCCACAGCAGACCACCGCTCCCTGTGCAGAGGGCCCCTCAGAGGAAACACTGGAGAGCCTAAAACGAATAAAAGGATTCAAGTACATGAGTTCAAAGATATACGTAAAAACTAAAACATACAATTTTAAATAAAAACATTAAGTCTAAAACCTAAAATAAATAACTAAATTAAATAAATATAATAAATACGTACTAAATAATACATATTAAAAAGCTAAGCTGTGGTAGAGAAAATAATTGGTGGAAAAATGTATAAGCTTGCTGCATTTTACCTCAGCAATTAAAGCAGGGTTATTACATACTAAAATGTAGCCATGAAATGTACACAGAATCGCTTTTACCCCATTTCCATGCAATAAAGGGACAACATTGTTAAAATGATTTGAGATTTTTCCAACACAGAAATTATTTAGTCTCTCAAGTGAAATACATTTTTTTGTTTTGTTTTGTTGGACATGAACAGGCTTTTAAAATGGTAAAAGTTCCAAAAAAACAAAACAAAAAAGCATTTGCTCAACAAACAAACCCAATCATATCTCTGTCATCCGGCCCAGGCCCACATAACATACAATTTTATGGGACTATTCCTCATGAACAACTAACATAACCTGAATATTATTATGAGAATCCAGCAGAAAATTCCTACATCTCTCGTGGGACTGCTGTGATTCTCTCTGAAATGAAGTGATAACCTTAACATGAGCCCGAACATGAGTCCTCCTTCCTCTGAGACGCATTATGCATATGAGGTATGTGTCATGAGGGGCAACTCGACTCCTCACCAGCCAGGCACGCTCTGAGTGACAGCAGGATTAACAGTTCCCATGGCAACGTCATCTTCACTTCCCAAGGTCAGAGCTGGTCCCTGTTCCCATCCAGCGCCCGACAGTGGAGAGGGTCTTTGGGTGGACTTGACTCTCTGCAGCTCTGCACGGGAAACAAGAGGACATCTGAGTTAGGACAGTTATTAGAAAGATGTAGACTGCTGGGAGTCTTTAGTTTAATTTAGTTTAATTTAACATGTTTAGGTTATATTTTAACTGGTTATAGAAATGGTTAAATTCACTTATTGTGTACAGGTTTATTTTGTTACTGTACAAAAAAACCAAAACACAAATATTAGACACACCAATAAAGCTTACAGTTCTTACGGTTAAGGCTTTAAGTGTATCAACCAATGCCAGAGAAGGTCTAAAAATATATCTCTTTCCTTTAAGGTGAGATATTAGAGGTTAATATAAAAAATTAATGTGATAATAATTCGAAACTGCTTCTGTTTTCACTTATATACATGTAAGAAATAAATGTATGACAAGGTTTTGATCATGTCATGTTTTCAGGCAAAACATATTTGGGACATAAACATCTGGAAATTCATTGAGCAGGTTTACATTTCTTGCTTCGTTTTGAACACCAAAAATAAATAAAATTTAAAAAAGAACTTCTACCCATCCACGTGTTTCTATTTCTTTTTTGCATTGAACCTGATTCACGGAGTTTATGTCACATACTGTTTGTTTGTGTCTGCAGCAACAAACCTGCATATCTGATACATATTTTGATTTAACTTAACTTTAAAGTGATAATGAAGAATGCTAACGCTGCAATATATTGAGAGTGCAAGAAGCAATGTGATCTACATGAAGCTGCCAATAGAACTACACTGGAACTCCCTGTAAAATGTTTCATAAATAATTCATTGGACCAAATAAACAGAGCTGAGACCCAGTGCCAAAGGGCTTGCTACCAGCAGATACACAGACACTGATATTTAGCGTGTGCTGCTTGTACACGTTCTCTGAGAAACAGTGAAAAGGAAGAGAAGTGGCTCACAGCAGCAACCAGTGAGCAATGCACTCAGCCAAATACAACATTAACCTTCTCTTGTCAACATATTTTACACAGTCATTCACCAAGACGCAGTCCCAGAAAAGAAAGTGAAGCAACTCTGAGTACAAGAAGTAATTGTAACACAGTAATTGGCCTGTGCTTTATTAAGTCTGTCTGGTGTTTGTTTAAAGCCAGTTGCACAGTAACTGAAAACTAGACCGTACAGAATAACACAATTAGCATTTACTCCAGAATTTACAGCTTCATGATGTGAGAAAAATAATCAGAAAATATATTTCAGACATTTCCACCATAGGTTTCAGAATAATGAGCAATTAGGACCGTTGCCAAAGTGAATAACAATATAAACCAAAATAGTATATCTCCTGAATGGGAAAAAGTCTTCAAGCTGGTTACATTCATCTTCTAGAATATGATGATGACAAATAAAAAAAAAAAATGCCCAAAGTTCAACATCTTGTCTATCAGCATAAATAAACTAAAGTTAAACCTTTTTTTTCACAATAGCTTCACAAACGTGTGAAAACGCCTATACTCAACTCAAGATGTGGGATGGTGTAAATGACTGTGAGCCATAAGATTGAGTCTTAACATTGACAGTACATGTATTCTCAAACTAAGCCTCGGGTAGTTTTTCCTCAGAAACATCTGGCTCTTAAAGCACTCTTCGAATACCTGCTACACCACCGTAAAACACCTGTACACATATGGAAATGACACCATGACGTGAGCAGACAAACTGGGTGCAATCCATTCTGTGCGTGATGTTCCCAAACCTTTTGTCCTTTCTTGTCTGAAAAGCAGCGATAAACACCGGTGCAGACAGATGGATGGAGCAGGCCAGCACCCTGCCCTGTTCAGGAGGAGAAGCAGGGCAAAAGAAACATTAGCAGCACTTTCAACTGTCTCTCCATGATTTATTCTGAGAAGACAATACAATACAGATTGCTCGGGCTCACGTCTGTCACTCATCTTTATTGATTTGGTATCCCCTTTTTTAACCTTCTGCCTTCTGTTTATGTCCTGACCACAGTCTTGTCACAGGTCTCAATCAAATGTGGACGCAGTGATCAATGTCCACAGATTTGCCTGATGTCGTCTCTAATGAGATGCACTGGCTTGATATATTCCACCGAAATCCAATGAGGAAACTTTAGTCATATTACAGTAGAAGCTATATACAGTATTCTGACCCCAGAGGCCCAAAGACAATGCAGTTTTCCCATAAAATGCAGTGCTGATGCTACCTTGACGCTCCGATTCACACTGTGCATGGTAATAGCGCTCAGACGCAGCCTTTTTGTTTTGAGCAAACTTTAAATCAATACAAAATGTTTTCCAGTCATTTTGTCAAAATGCCTATATGTGTGATCAATACTATTATGCCGCACCTGTAAGTAATTCTGGATCGATGTGTTTAAAATTCAAGAGACTGCGCCAACGTCTTTGTGAGAGGAGGAACTGCAAAAAAGACAAATGAGGCTCAAAGTAGTTTGTGCTTCAAAAACATTCTCAAATGAAACCATCATTGGTCAAATTAAATGTATTTTATAGAACCATTACAGCCATTGTATGACTGTGCCCGCCTTATTAAAACAAAAAAAAACTTTAATATGTGCAGTCACAATTAAAAGTGAAAAACACACATCGAAATCTTTATGCTAATACTGCTGAAACTGTGCCAAAGTCTGAATTGAAAAGTTTGGGAAGTGAATTGCTGATAAAGAAGAAGAATATTGACCCGACACTAAACAGAACTGAATTGAAACTAAGTTGGATTGAATTGGATTTTTCTTTGAGAAGAAAAGGATGGTAGAGTTGGTTGAGTATGTGGCAGTTTAATTCTGGGCATCCACGGTTCGCATTTATGTTGCAGGTTTTAGACCAGATGAGTTTAAAACGCGCTCTACTCTTTTACTTCCTGTCACTGCTCTGATGTTCTATCAAACGGACAAACATGTGGACAGCAAAATCCAATTACCCATATCTTTACCAGCCACCAGGAATTTTGGTGTAGTGAACAAATTTGTGAGTCTATTCATGCCTCTTCCACACAATGGTTCATGCTCATTCACTGTATGCATTGAACTGTTAACTGTAAGAGTATTTGGTTGTCTTTTGAATGTAATTATCATGGGTGTGGCAAATGCCTACCCCCTGCAAATCATATCTTGTGATTTGGACTGACAGTAATTGTAAGTGTTCACCTACGAAACGCGATCATTGTGTATTGAGTATTGACTGATTTGATTTCTTCCATTTCAACCTGCCAAGTGTCTACTCACAGCACTACCCTAATTGCATTATGTAGAGTCTAACTACAGTGTAATCCAATAATGTTTACCTGCATCATTTATTGAGATATCTTAATTTACGACACATGAGGATGAAAAATGATCTATGTGGGTTGAAGTAGGATAAGGACTTGCAGTTGCAGTCCATTGGAAAGAGTGACACAAACCCTGCAGTGTTTATTTAGGAGTCAGATGTCTTGTTCAATTTTCACCACTTTTTTTTTTTTTTACCACACTCAGAAATAAGCTCTAAGACCTTGATTGTGTTTAGCCGCAAAACAATACCTATTATGCATAGTGCAAAGGGGAAGAGGCCACAGTCCCGTAAGGTGCACATGAGGGAGCTGGCTCTGCGCCCCCGCCCAGTACCACCACTCTGTTTTAATGATGCATTGGGCCTTAACTTCCATGGGGAGGATGTGTTTCTTGGACATGGGCCAGAATTTTAAAGTAGATGCTTGAGATTCATGTGATTAATTTCTGCAGCTCTGGAAAAATACAATGGTAATAATTCTTGTACCCACAGGATTGTGGTCGCAGGTGTTGGAAATACCAAATGGGATAAGGCCAAGCTAATGGTGCCTGGAAGGTAAACTATCTGCCAAGGATAATCCTTAATACTGTAACCACGCAGCATAGATAATGAGCTTCCCCGCCCCTTAAGTAGCTCCATATATTGAGATAGCTGTGGAGGAATGATGCTAGCAGGCAGGACCATCAGCTCAGATAAATGTATGCATCTGGACCAAGGTATTGCCTGCTTGAACGTTTAGCAATGATTAGCGTGCCACTTTGGAATAGCGTAACTAGGCTAGCAGGGAAAAAACGGGGATAGAGAGGATAGAGAGTGTCCTGTGAACTTTGGTGAACTGCGTTCCACTTCATTACGCTCTGAGTAATTGCATGGACACGTGACTGAAAAATGAACTTCTGCTGCCTTGAGAGGGGTAATTAAGGCCTTCGTTGGGTGGAGGCATGCCATGAAAATGTTTTATCTCAAAGTCCTTATAAAGACACCCGTTTTTTAATGGCACAGGTAAGCTACAACTGAGTGGGGATATGGAGATGGGAATGGTGATTACAGAACCCAGAGAACTCAAAAAAAAAGGACAAGACCACCATACATTATTGTAAAGCATTTTGTAGAAATTGTAATTTGGTAGAAATGAAACAGAAAATGGAAAAAGACTTTTTACAAGTTGGTACAAGTTACAGTTGGTACAGTCTATTTGACCCCACATTCCCAACCTTGCCTTATCTTGTAGTTATAATAGAGTATCAAATGAATAAGCAACATGGTGCCAACATTGATGTGGAAATTCAAGAATTTTTCCAGATCTAAATATTTAGTCAATGAGATCATTAGCAAAGCCAGACGACAGAATTATGATTGCGCTATTCAATAAAACTAGTGTAGATTTCTGAATTCTTTGTTCAAATCTAATCAAATCCTCCTCAATTGAGTTATTGTTAATCAAAGTCTATTTTGTTTCTTTGAGAAAGCATGGCTGGTGAAGTTGCACAGAAGGCTTGCTGTCAGTCAAATGAATATTACACCAACAGGAGCACAAGGAAAAATGTAGAGAGCTAACATTTTGTCGGTTCAATACCATCTCTGCAAACAGGAGAATAGGTGAAATTTGGACCTGAGCACCGACGAGCTGTCTCTGTGGGGAGATGAATAACTCTGAATACACAAAGGAATATGATACAAAGAGGTGCAGTGAAATGAGCATTGGCTTTCAATAATACCAGCTAACAGTGTGATGCTTAGTTCAGCTGCGAGCCATACAACAGACTACTGTTTTGACAAGGATTCATCGGCTCTGACATTGAACCAAGATTTTATTCTCAACATGATGGAAACACCGTTGTCAACATAAGTGATTTCAATATCATATAAGTGTCTTTACTTTTGGTGAAGTGGTTATGGAAAATAATGTTTTCCTTAAGCAAGTCCCAAACCCAGATAAATAATGAATCTGTTGATTTAGTCCAAATTACAAACTAACTTTTACTGACACATTTAAATACAAACATAGAGTACATAACTTGTGCTCTATTAATACATTTGAATACAGATGGGTGACCTGAATATTTGATTAATTAGAATAGTCTTTTCATAAGATTGTTTCCATTTTTTCCAACAATGTGACTATCAATTTCCAAGATATTAGACAGCCATACTTTTTAATCTAGCCTAAAGCGACGACGCTAACCCAAATCATTGAGTAGCGCTAAGTTAGCTCCAGATGATTCATTATGCAGTCTCAGAAGTAGATGTAGTGGGAGGCTATCTTCGTACCTCCCTCTACAGCCTCACATTTAGCAGCCTACCTTGCTCTGTGTGGCCTATGTTGGATCACCAGCTGTGCCCCATTTCAAGACCGGCTCCTTCCAAGAACCAGGACTACAAAGACCTCACCGGAGGCCACTGCACCCAGCACCTGTGTCTCCTCAACACACAAAGGAATCACCTCAACTTCTCAAGCCCCAACTAGGACAGCACTTTTGAAACTATAGGATTAGCGGCTTTATGCAAATGCTGAGATAGGTAACAATGAGCACAATAACTTTTATCAGTTTATAGTTTGATCTGATTCCGAGAAAAGAAGAGGAATTAGGGTGACTTTTTATTATTTTACATGGATGAAATGTTGTTGGTTGTGAGTAAGTTTTAAAAAGCAGTGACCGGATAAATGTGCCATTGTAATACTATTCCATGAATTGAGTTTGACGTATAATTAGGTACATTTTTAAATCTAATTCGTCAAAGAAAAAATAACTTTATGTGCTTTGAGACGCCAACTATTCACCAGCTATACAACCCTGACCGTGCCTGCTCCACTGAGGCCATTTACTCAATGTAATTTGGTTTCTAGCTCGACAGACTCCAGCAGAGCCCTCACAAAAGACCGATTGATTCTGCAGGTGAAAAGAGCCCAGCCCATAGAGGCCATAAAAACAACACTCCATGTTCAGCGGCTCTCACTGTAAACATCACATCGCAAAGGTGTCTTATTTCCCCACCAAATCAGAGAATACACATGAAGCTACTGCTGGCCAAGAATCACTTTGCATTTCCTATAGGTGAGGGACTTTTTTGTGTGGGTAAAATATGTACTCCACTGCCTGTGTTTTAGTGAGAGATGTTTTGAAAAGTTTCTCCGAACACAGTGTTTCATGAAAAGGATCTCGCCGAGAGAATAACAGAGCAGCAATGACACCTTTCAAAGCATGTTGTGTGTTTTCGTTTACTTCTTTCAAAGATTTCTGAGTGAACAGGCCTAATTTATCTGTGAAACAAACCGCTCTCAAAAAGAAGAAACATCCACCAAAATTACAGTTTTCATGTTGATGCTATGACAGTCCAGCGTCTCAAAGATGTAGAGTTGTTGAAAAGCATGAAAAGCTGTATTTGGAGCTTCATTGTGCAATAGCTAAATTGTTTTTTCAAGCAGTCAGCCATTAGACAAAAACTCAATTCTCAATTTCCTCTCCAACAGACCCAATAGATTCAGAGTTGCCACCACAACAGGACTATGTCGACAATCTGAGCAATGTTACTCATAGACTTGATCCGTTACCATCAAAGTAAGGCTTGTTTGTCAGAATTGTAAATCTACATTTATTTCAAAGACTTTGCTTGTATTATGTTATATTGCGCGTGTCTGGCTCACGGCAGATTGATATATGTAGCTCTCTGAATTGCCGTTGGGATGTAAAAAAACAAAACAAAACTTTGCTGATTGGTTGAAGCATCACAACAGCGGCAGAAGCAGAAAAATCTAAATAGTGTTACATCCAGTGGACAGAAAGGCCCAGTAATCTTGTGCATGTTTTTAAAAAACAAAATGTCATATTTCTCCTACAATGGGCCGAAGTATGTTGCTGCCATATTTTGTTTAGTTTGGTTGTTTTGTCTTCCGCCCAAACCACAATGCTGCCCAGAGATTAGTCCAGTTCCACACCGCTGATGGTCTCAATCAGCAGGAGCCTAAGAGTTTGTTAATTCACAAAAATTCATCTTGCTTGCAAGATCAATATATAGTTTCATTAAAGGATACACAATATACAAAACAAACCTTTAAAAGAAAGGACTGCAGATGGAAATTAGCTTGCATAGCTATAATCTGGTGCAATCATCTTTGCCCCCGAGCATGTCATTGTACATGGTCCTGTTAAATAAATAAATAAAATAAATTCAAAGCTTTTAGCAATGTTTAAAATATTTTCCCTTCTCATCGCCTCACTCAGTATTTAAAGTAATTTTGCATGTTTGTTTTTACTGTTCTGCATTCAAGATGCCATTGCCGCCAAAATTAAAATGTTCCAATTTCATACAATTGTATTTTTTAATGTAATCTTTATTTAACCAAGAATCTCTCTCAGTGAGAGACACAAGAGAGATACAATACAATGTACAATTGTACATTTGTACATGTGCTTAAATGGTGATGCTACGAAAAAAAAAAATCCTCTACTCGCTATTGTGAATTGTCTATCAACTAGACACTGAATGAATGAGAGTGTGTTTGTGAAAGCAAAGGCACGACAACAGA